>CAXIVR010000011.1:5502717-5992717 GCA_964035755.1 Teleogryllus oceanicus
GAAACTATGAATGCTCGTGAAGCGAGCTTTGAATTCTCAGGAAGCAGGATCTTTCGGTATGAGAAAGGTCTGAACCCTTGACACAATGAATTATATAAAATTCTGGTAAAATGAGCATATATTCAGTAAAACAAATTACACAGTGGCACAAATATACAATAAGTATGTACTTTACGTAGATGGTCACTGCAAAGAAAACAAAAAAAAGAACAAAAATAACACAACCATAAGAGAATGTATAGGCGTCACCTTGACTGCCTGATTACTTCAATACGCACTATTTACAATACTTTTGCTTTTACCTCCTTCTCAATTATTTCGTGTACCTCATTTAACTGTGGTTAATCTAAAGTTTTCTCCGTGCACGGCCCTTTAAGTGATTCTCTACAATTATTCTATTATAGACTTCACAGAGGTCAGCCTTGAGCTGCGCATTTATTACAATGCTGTTAATTCTAACACAATAATAAACGTGACACACACGGTACTAAATCGTACCCTTTACAAAATTATAGCAACTGATTATCCTTGACATCATACAATGGACACAATACTTTTCAAAAAGATTACTTTCACATTACATGAAAAATTATAATTTACTTCAGAAAAGTTGTACAAGGTATGGCATTCAAACGAATTTACTGGTGCGTACAGCGAATGAAATCAAAACTGCCGCTCATACATTCGAAATATTTCCCAGTAGTTATATGGAACTTTCACCTATTTAGGACGCTACGCCTGGTGTTTAAAGCTACACAGTTTCCCAACAAATTGTCGCATAGAAGTTGCCAGTTTCTTTACCTCGACATTTCCTTCCCGCTCGCCGTCAGTTAACCTTGGGTTGTTCGGTCGCTCGCAGTCCTCGCCACGTCACTCGACTGGTTCGATGTCCCGCGGTTACACCTCTTCTTTCGCTCGATCTCAGGATGCCGCCACACGTCCAAATTCCAAACCTTTCTCGTCCTCAGGCTCGTACCGTCCACGGATTGGTCCAAGTCTTTCTCGCCTACGCTTGAGTGTTGGAGTCGTCCTTCTGCCGCCTGCCGCGTACCCTTTGCTCGCGCTTCCAGTTTTAAATAACTAACGTGCTTGAATTGACTACTTCTAGCACTCGGCCGACATACCACACTTTGAGCGTGCGTGGTCGTGGCGTACAAAATTAAATACTGGATTTCGTTCAGAGTCCTTCTGCGCGAATTTACTTCGATGATGAAACTATTTCATGTTCGAGCAGTCACAACGCTTGCTTACTCGCGTAATGTTAGTGCAAATGCTGTACATGCACTTTGCTTCTGAATTCTATCACTTATTACCGCGTTTCTTAAATCAGCTTTACTAAAGCAAGTAAAATTATACTCCTGCACTAACCGATTACTACCGCTGAAGAATTTAGTTGAGTCGCCGTCGCTGTCGAAGTCGTAAGAGAGCTCTACCAAAGTGCGTCACGGTATTTATGCAACTCCGCCTGGGAAAATTTCTGGAGGGGTGAATTTTCTCCTCCTTCGCGCCCTCTCGAGAAAATATTATCCGCTAACTTTGGACATCGAAGTGCGAAAACCTGCGGGTAGATGTCGCCTTCTCGGACCATCGCTCCGCCGCGTACTCTATTTCTCAGTTCTCTGGTCTTTCTAGTGGCTTTGGTGGCGTTACGGGTTCGTATAACCGTGACGTCAAATATATATATATATATATATATATATATATATATATATATATATATATATCCGCGCATGCGCAGTTCGAGTTGTTCATCACTTGAACATCTGAGCAAGCGCAGAAGGTCGAGATGGTTTTCGATTGTTGTTCCCTACGCTTGGCTTAAACTCTCTAATAACTTATTTCACACGTTTTTTGCTAAGGTTTATATACCCTTGTATCGATACTCTTGTTTTTGACATTGTAGTTGGCAACATTAGGGACGTTTTTGGTTGGCGTAACGGACAGCAGTCAACTGCAATCTCGATCTTCTGAGCATGCGCACATGCTCAGTGATGCAAAACTCGAATTGCGCATGTGCAGAAGGTCTATAGTGCTGTCGATTGCTACGACGCTTCGCCGTGTAACAACCCCCTATTAGAGAGTTTGTGCACCCTCGAACGTCAAAGCACTATCGATCTTCTGCGCAGTTCAAGTTTCGCATCACTTTAGTGCATCTGCGCATGCGCACAAGGTCGATAGTGCTGTCCGCTACAACACGCACAAACTCCCTATTGACTTAGAAAAACCGATATCGTATGAAACTACCTCACTGTGGCTTGGTGAGCTAGGAAGCAAACGTACTAACAGCAGGTCTCCCCATGCATTCCCTAAGACAAAAGGCATTTTCATGTATTGTGATATTTGAAGTATTGACTTCAAGTGATTATACTGGGCTGTTTTGAATCTTCCTTACTGAACGTTCTCTGACCGGTGAAGGGCGTACCGTACCGGTCGTCCGTATTCCACTGTGCATGCGCAACCAAAGAAGGGAAGAACAATACGAACATACGATTTTGTGGAATCGATATCACTATTTTTGATGTCGAAATATAGGTTTACGACCTTTATATATATATATATATATATATATATATATATATATATATATATATATATATATGTGAAGTCAGCCATATATATATAAAGTTGAGTCGATTTTTTGGGAGAATCATGTTAAATCTTTAAACGCGATCTATTCCTTTTTGGCACCCATCAACCTTTCCGTTGTTCTGCCGTAGATAAAGAAACGTTTAATGTGTAAAATAAAAAAAAACACTAATTCACAATGATGACCTTGAGATTCTTTGATTTCAAAATATTTTTTTATAAGATCGTAAATAGTTCTTTATATGAAATTAAAATTCGCAGAATTTTTTCCTGTCATTCGGATTAATCTCGGAACAATTTTCACCAAAATCATCTTTATCTTAAAACCAATTCAATAATATTTTAAGAAATGAATATAAACGAGGATAGATCTTACATAAAATATGAAGTATCCAAACAATTTTGTGACCTGATGAAGTGGACGCTATTTATTGACTAGGGCTCGGATCCTGATGACATGTCATCTTTTCATTGGTGTTTTCTAGATGTAACTAGCTTTTAAATCAGTGTGTATCACGATATTATAGGTATAGAAATGTATAGTTGTTTGGTCATTTTTTGCCATTTTTCAATTTTGGGTATTTTTTGTGAAATTTTTGTCATTTTATTTCCTTTTCGTGCTTTTGTTATTGAATGTTTCACGAATTTACAATGTCAGACTAAAACACAGTTTTTATCGTTTCATCAGTTCATGACGAAATTCACTACTGCAGAGGACTCTGTTTTCCGAACTCTCAAAATTACACGGATCTTCGGTGACTTCCTCGCCCTTTCGAAACTGACGGTGGAAGATCGGAGCCAAGGATTATATTTCCTCCTAAAATGTACATTTTATATTAACTATAAATTTATGTAAATAAGTTTTATTTAAAATCGTAAAATTCATTGAATAAATAATTAGTTTCCTACAAATTTTTTAGTATTTAAAAAACATGTCATTTCCTCTTTACTTTTGTCATTTTATAGGTCATTTTCAAAGAATTTGTAGGTCATCAGAAACCGAGCCCTGCTTATTACCCACAGATCGCATTTCTGCTACTGATCGTCTCACCGTCTGAAAAGAAGTGTTTTCGAAAACGATTGTGTAACGAAATTTGTTCTACAATTTAGTAGTAAGTCTGGCGGCCGTTTCTGTTCAATGAACAATACTGCGCACCAACAACAGGATTCATTCGTTCGCGTGCACAGGAGCAAGTAGGCAGCCAGCAGCCTGTGCTCGCCGTCAGGGAGCAATTGCCTTATTTACTTACGAATTTCGCAATTTCCGAACAGTTTACTGTGCTTCAACACGCAAATCTCACGCATCGTTGTACCTTCTCAGCGAGCTATATCGAACACATCAACGAAGTATGAAAACAAAAGAATAATGCCAATGGATGAACAATCGTTCAATTACGTCGGCATCTAATAGGGAAATGGTACGGGCTCTTAATAATTTAATCGATGCTCTCGCGTGAAGCTGAAAGATGAAATGAACGGGTCTGGAACGTTCCAATTAATGTCCGTCACGAATTCATTTAAGAGATCTTAAGTCACCGACGCTTCATCATTCTCAACAAGGCTAGTTGGTTGTAATTAAAAGTAATTTTTGCGTGGAGCTTTCGCTTGTTGTAGGAGTGACACTTAATTCAAAAGCGTGAATATTTTTTTAATATTCTTTTTCATCATTGAATAACATCGGTTGATGCTAATGAACGCTTATTCTGTTGTATACAGAAAAAGAAGGAAAAATACTTACATTCACGAGAACAAAAACCTAATATTATATTTCATGCCACCGTTTCCACTGTATTTTAATATTCTTTCGTACCGAAAATAACATTTCTTCTGCTTTATTAAATTTGTGAATTTTAAGGTTTCCAAACCTGCGGTGATTTTGATTCTGCTATGTTTATCTTAATCGCGATGCCTTGCCATTTGATATGTTCGTTAACCAATATTATATGAACTATCAATTACTTCCTCCAAGTTATCAATTGCTCCTCAGTTACAGGACCATTTTTTCAAATATCTTACAGGTTAAATTATGGTCTCGAATAGTAAGTACATTATTAAAAAGACAATTTTGAAGGAGAGGAATTTTAAATAATTCACATTTTATCATAAAACCATGACTTCAATTACAAACTGCATTGCTTTCTACTGATAACAGTGTGTGTTTAATGTGGTCTTTTTACGGCATATCACCTGAAAGCTATGGAGCCAACTTCACAGAGAGCTGTATCTCAAAAGCATTTTACGCTAAGACCGTACTATTCTAGTAGTGCCACAACTTCAGTGATGGAGCTTCGCTGACTCGTCTATCACCCGTACAAAGTAAACTCATCGCGAAGAAATCCGGTCAAATCATCGCTGGGGCCCGGTCGCCACAAGCATCACGCATTCTGCCACGCCCTCTACCTGTCGGCTGAATGCGGGGGCGGGGCGGGGCGGGTGCGATGACAGGCCTCCTCATGAGGCCGGGTGTTGAACCGGGCCCCGCCGGCGCCGCCGCCAACGCCCTGAGTGACAGCGGCGGAAGCTGGCCGAGCCGAGCCGGGCCGGGCCGGGCGCGAGCGGCGAACAGTGACGCGCTTGGTCCTGGCGTCTGCGCCTGCAGATCGATGAGGCATCGACTGCGATGGCTCCGAATCGACACCGCTGCCTCTGTGGCATCGTTAGCAGGGACGTTCTGGGCTCCCAGCCCGATGGCGATGGATTTTCGACATGAGCTACGAAGCTCGGTCGAATTGTCAAGAGGGAAATTCTTGCGGCAGGATGCTCAGATCGGGAGTTTTCTGATAAATACCAGGCGAATGGCAGATCCGTTACATAACAAACGGGACAAGGATCGCACTGCGCGCGATCTTTCCTTCCTCTTCCTTGTCCACCTCCCTTCCCTTACACACACATACACTATATTCGACGGAGCGTATTCCTGTGCATATAAAGTCGAAAATTACTTCGCAGTCTATTGGTCTTTGTTAATGTCTTTCTCTACCGACGCGTTTACTCCAGAAGGTACACGGCATTCTGAACGACCTGTTTATTTGAAATTATTAAATATATTACTTGTGAAATACGTTATTGTTTCAAAAGAAGAGACGGGCATTGAATTGAAAACATTAAACCAAAAGCAATTTCTGTCAATTTCTAAATGATAAACAAATATAATCCTATTGACAAATCTGAAATCACGGTAACTAAGGGACATTATTGCGTACAATATTAACCTTGAGCTCTCGGCTTTATGCAGATATGTGGGGCGACAAGCCCGTCCATCGGACACCCGGCGCTGGCTCAACTTCAATGATGCATGATGTTTTGGTCACGATGTTTTGGTGACTGTTCTGGCGTGCAAAGTCACCGGGAAAACATGAACAAACACTAAGGTTTTGTAGTTCAACCTTTAGAGCTAATTTTAGCATTTCATAAAAGAAGCAATATTAACTCTGCAATATTTTCTGTTTTTATTTCGATATACGATATATAATAAACAAGCATAGATAAGTTTAGTGAAGAAACGAAAAAGGAAACATTTCTAAACGACGTATGTCTCGATTTATCCTAATCAACAGAGCGGCATGAGTTCTTTAATTTTGAACACAGAACATATACTTTAATTCAAATTATTCAAATAATTGATTTTTTTAGACAAAGACAAGCTTTGTTCACGCAATGCTGCTTCATTTCGAATCTAATCAACAAGTTCAATATGCGTCCGCCCTAAATAATGATTGAATACGCTACAATGTAATACCGCCTCGATATGTGTTTGCAGACTCCGTGATCCCTCCCTTTAACATAAGTACAATTTCACAACGTTTCATTGTAGATAGGTTAGTAGTTAAACAGATAGCACCGTTTCATCAGCTATGCCAAGTTTAAGCAGTTTCTTTACTACAAATTTAGTTTTTTTTAAACTTCTTGCTTTAGAGGGAGGAGAGATTAAAAATGTTAAAATAAACATTATAGAATGGATTTAGAACGCAAGGAATAAAATTGACATAATTTTTCAATGATATTTCTTTAACAAAAGCATTTAACTTTTACCTACATCTTACCATTTGTTCTTTATGTTGAAAATATATTGAATCCAAAAAAATGTATTAAATTGCACAAAGTATTTCTAGTATAAAAATACAGGGGATATTAGAACTATGTTTTTAAACATTCCAATTATACTACCAGGAATACAATACTAAATTTGCCTTCATGTCACGTTATTTTGTAAGTGGTAGGATAAAGTATGATAATCTAACACAATTAAAGCGTAGTGATGGAATTATACCATGTATTTTCAATCCATCACTTGATGGACAATTTTATCATGGTATGGCCTAATTATGACAATTTCTTTGAAAGTTGTCATATCTGGTGTAGATGCCATAGTTGCAATCATCCTCGATTCTAGACGATGTGGTTCCTTCCGCTGGAGCTCCAAAATACGCCGTTTCTCATCGAATACCAAGCCGAGCGGACTTGAGAACCGGACTTGACAGTCTGCATGCCTCAGCCTGAATTTGAATTTCGACCGTCCGACCGTTAACCGGCTGTCTTACAAACAAAAACACACGCGGCTACAAACTTGAAAGATAAAGATGTGCGTTTCGTGTTGTGGAAAGGAATCCTGCGGATTAAGTGCGAAATGGGATCCCGTGGCGAGCGGCACTGGTCGGCTGCCCACGAAGTTATGCCGAGAAGGCAAGTGCACTGAGCAATGGGCGCAGCCCGAACTTGCGCCACTCATGGCGCTTCTGTCTTCGGCTTAAGAAAGAGGTAAAACGCGCACGCGTTTCATTACTCTGTCGGAAGCAGGATACTTGGGACGGCAGGAAATGAAAAGGCGACACCCACAGTAGAGTCGATTACAGAGGAATCGGAGACGAATAGAGCGAGTCATAAAGGCTCCTTAAAACGCTGAACTTCACGGCTTGCACTTAAATGAGGAAAAAACAACACATTTTCTTTCGTAAATCTTTAGGTACCCAAAATTTAATATTAAGTTCATTGCAAAGCTGTATAAATCAATAAAGTACTTCACATGCTAAAATACCACAATATATAGGGTAAAATATCGGCATTAAGCTCTCAACATTACGCTCATTTCATTTTTTAAGCGGATCCTTGATATTTAATTTAACACATGATTGCAAAAGGCGGCGGGTTTCTTAATACGAAGCAACATTGTAGCAAGCATAATCGCTATTTTTTATAACTTATCCTAAAGCGTTTTTTGATCTAATGTGCTTTGGAATTTCAATGTTGCTAAGAATCGACCAATACCATGCGAATTCCGGAGCATTAAGCTAACAAACGCCACGGACCGCACGCGATCTTTCTTTCCTCTTCCTTAACTTGCCATCACCCGTTACTTACACTCCCACACAGGTTGAGAGACAAGTGGTGAGCGTAGAGCTTGTCCCGACTGGTGCGGTGCCCCGTAAGTGGAAGGTACCAGGTCGGGGAGAACCCCGTAATCCAACATTTAGGTCGGCGCTGGATCTCACCATTCAGTGCCGGAAGATCACTGCTACCCTCTGTGACAAAAAATGTGCAGTATACTTAAGAGTCTAACGATCCTAGCAGTTGACACGCCCGCGAAATAATCAATCAATACAATCGCTCTGTCTCGCTGCAGCTATCAGATTTAATCCGATTATATCCACCGGTGGAGGTGGCACAGGACATTAACAGATTTAACTGCAAGTCCTCTGACCGGGAGGTTCTAGATACGAATCCCAGAATTTTCGACTATATATAGATAGCTAAGTCAAGTTCAATCGTTGTCTGGAGGAGAATTCTAGTGGCCCGCTGCTCTGATCGGCAGTTTTCTGTGATTTCTCCGATCATCAGGCGAATGCTGGGGCAGAACCTACCCAACGGGCGAGGGGCAGTACTCTTCCCTTCCCGCTTCCTTGCCCTTTCCTCTCCCCACACTTACGCTTACATGCACTACACTACCGCCATCCAGAAGACCGGTTGGGAGCTTAGAGCTTGTCCAGGCAGGGGTGGTGCTACGCTGGTGGGAGATTGAAAGTGGTTGAGTGAAACCCCGTTAGCCAACGATAGGTCGGCACCGGATCTCACCATCCAGCGGACAAGGAAGAAGACCACCGCCACCTCCCGAGGGGGTAAACATGCACTACACATACGGGACCATTGCTCTCTGCGCAATTAACGTGCCCGGAATCATCAATCAATTATCTTCCTTCTAATAAAAAGTTTGAAGTCGTCTAGTGTAGACTACAGTGCATGCAGCGTTGTTACAATGATCCTTCTCAAATCCCTCTCGGGGCGTGGGATGCGACCCCTCCCCCGCGCAGTTGCGCCGCGCCGCCGCTGGCCCCGCCAGCGCCCGGGGCAGCGCGCTCTGTGGAGATGCCGCGGTCCGCGCCCGCGCACACCAACACACCCCGGCACACGCACCGGCCCCGCCCCGCCCTGCCCGGCCCGGCCCGGCCCGCGCGTCAGAAAACTTTTAATCTAGAAACACACTACGCGATATATTAAAATGCTGTTATTAGCTCCTCGTATCAATAAACTATGCTCACAAAGTATTTTCAACAACTCCTAACTCATAAACCGGTAGCGGTAGCTCAGTGCATCAACTGATGTCACTGCAGCCCCTCTGACCGGGAGGTCCTAGCCCCGACGGCGGCAGGATTTTCGACACTAGATTTTCAGCTAGGTCGAATTCAGTCGTTGTCTGGAGGAGAATTCTAGCGGCCGGCTGCTCTGATCGGTAGTTTTCCGTGCATTCTCCGATCAACACCAGGTGAATGCCGGAGCAGTACTTTACCAAACGGGCCACGGACCGCGCGCGATCTGTCCTTCCTCTTCCTTGTCCTATCCTCTCCCCTTACACACTCACTTACACTAACATGCACTACACTACCACATATTCCGGGAGACCGGTCGGAAGCTTAGAGCTTGTCCCGGCTGGGGCGGTGCCCTGCTGGTGGGAGAGTCCTGGTTAGGGGGAAACCCCACTAGCCGACGGTAGGTCGGTGCCGGATCTCGCCATCCAGCGGGAGAAGATCACCGCCATCTCCTGAGAAAAACATGCACTACACTAACGCACTAATGACCGAAGCAGTTGACGCGCCCGGAAACACGAAAAAATCAATCAATCAATCCTACTCATAAGATCTTTGAAATTGTGATGTTAAAAAGCAGTTAGGAACTGAACTGTGTCCACGAACTGTGGCACTCAGGCCGAATAAGCCATAATATATTCGTGGCAGTAAAAATACTACTAAAAAATATTGTCAGTAAAACACCACGTTTAGTCTGCATTACATTAAAAGTATAATTGAAGGGTGTTTTTGCAAGAAGTAAACTAGTCCAAATTCGACATTTTGCGGGAGGCACCAAAATATTCATAGCGTAGATGTACAAAGTAATGAATTTATGATTTTTCACCGCTTTATATCCTTTAATGTGATTGGCACTTGTCAAAAGGAAATGTCTCTGCACAGAGCGCCAGTTGTAGGGAATAACTCTGTGAAATCCAATTGTAGGGAATAACTCTCAAAATACACAATTTTGGACTTGGTTGATTCTTGAAAGAAACTTCTCAATTAACAGAACATCCCTGGAATAACTTCCTTTGCGTGGGAAGAATCTGTAAATTTTATTGTAGGCTACTGTCTTTGACATGCTCCACAGGCACACTGCAGCTAAGCACAGTTTTAGATGATTCGAATCGCCCCAATTCATGTGTACACCCTGGCCAGGAGTGTACAATGCCTATATCGACATCTGGCATCCATTCAGGAATGAAAAAGAAACATATTCATGTTTCGTTTAGGACGTGTGCACCTATTGAAAAAATAAAATTCGCAATTAAAGTACATCCAATTACCAAGTACATACAATACCGAGATCTAAATATAATCGTGTATTTTATTTTAATTTCTATGCGACCAAAGACATGTGGCGTGAGTCATCGTTGTCTTAAACTCGTTGCGGTTGGTTAAATGGAGGCCGGTTAAAAGGTGATCAGTTAGGAGAGATCACCAAAACTTACTTTATACGAGATCAAATAGTAGATCATGTAATTAGTTTATAATGCTAAGCTTTATTGCAAGAGTTCATGTTTTGAAAACGAATTACGTTAGAAGCGAGTTTTCAAATTTGTTCTAATGAAATAAAGCAATATTATAAACGAATGCATACGCTACTTTTTGAATAGTTTTATAAAGTTATAAGAGAATTAAACCTAATTTTACGGAACAACTTTCTTGTGACGTCTCAGGTATTTGCTATTTGTGCGAGAATACTGTGATCGGCTGTTCCGTAGACCTTTACATCTCCACGATTCTCTCGCTGCGATTGGTTGAACTTGCGATGACGCGATTAGTAACGTAAAATTCTATTTCGTCATCATTTGTGCTGTAAAATGCCAGATTATAAACCATTTCTTGCAACAGAAAAGGCCATTTATAATGCTGCTGTCCAAAAAAATTCATTTATACTTCCACATTAATTAAATACATACTTAGATATTTTTTCATTACGTTTCTCAACGCAAAAAGTCTATTTCATCCAAATAAAACTATTTTATATTTTACTTGTTTAACGGTGAATATCAACTTCGAGATGAAAGGACGGTTTTGATAAAAATGAAGGTACTCGATATTGCTTCTTAAGTTCGATATGAGGAGTCACACTAAAGTTTGAAATACCAATTACACGAAATTCCTTTTTTTTTCATTGTTTTCTCCTTTTTTACAAAAACTTTACGTTTTCTAATATGGCATATCCTTAGTGAATATGTACACAGTTTAAAGATTAGGAACTACCTGAAAAGTAAATTTAAATGCGTTGTGGAGTCACTGGCAATAAAATTTTATCTTTGGTTCCAAATTCTTTATAGTGCGTGATAATGATGGACTGGACGAGGAAATAAAATGATACCAAAACATGTGTATGTTTTGATTTTTATACTCATTAGCATATTTTATTGTGTCCGAGATTTCAATCCAAATACGATTCGCAGATAGAAATTAAAAATAAAGTTTTGGAGAAAGGACGGACGGGCGAACCAGAGAGAGAGGCAGTGTCTAAAATCATCAGATACAGAATCAGACAAAGATTCAGACGAACAGATAGACAAATGTTTCTGAGGAAATACTTTTTCTTAAGACCTGGTTGAGGAGAAATCCCGCCATCCAGCAGGAGAAACTCTCTACAACCTCTCACATTAAAACATGCACTACACTTGCGGGACTAATCACTTTAGCCGTTGATGCGCCCGAAATCACTAATCAATCAATCTGCCAAAATCCATGAAGCCAGTTGGTGGGACTGACTCCCGCCTGCTATTTCCGTTTCTGCCACGAAAAAGAGCGCGCTTTTTCACGCAGCCGATCAATGGCCCACGATTGGGCAGCCTCGAACCTTGAACTGCATTCGTTCCGGCATAGATTCCCACCAGTGGTCCTCGATGCAGCGACAATAAATCGCGGCGTCTTGCGCCCTGCAAAAAAGCGAGTCCAATGCTCGGCCTGCGCGAGAGGCCAGCGACCGGAGCGGCCGGAACGGAGCGGCCCTTGGCCCACGGAGCACGATCTCCGCACCAGACAACTAACGGCCGATTGTGGAGATGAACCGACGCTGTCCGCCGGGTACCTTTGCCGGAACGGGGTTCTGGAACAGCACCTTTAAAGTCCCATCTGGCGGGGGGGGGGTCTACTTTCGCTACTGTGTGAACAGTCGCTGAGCTTCTTAGACTGATATTATTGTGTGAGACAATACATTTTGTGTTTGTTTTTTTTTAGTTTCAAGAAAAAGTAGAAGCGATTTGTCGTTAATTTGGGTTTCCAAAACTTGGTGATGAGGAACATGGGCCATTTAATTTTTTTGTTTTATTTTTTATTTGAATTATTAGAGCACAAACTTAAAAAAGAAATAAGGACAGAAACCGTGGTATTGTAAGATTATTTTATTTTGGTATTGATATCATAAATTAATTACTCTCCTCCATTATAACGACTTTTTTTAAGTATACGGGTTATTTTAATACAACGCTGAAAATAAATCATGCGATTCTTGAGTCATCAAACTTCATTGCTTCATTCGACAGTTTTGAAAGCAGATAGAAGCCCTGAAAACCTACACTGACATGATAGTGGAAGTTCACATTGAAAATACTGAACACTCAAAAAGTCCTTCGCAGTTGAGTAAAATCTATAAAATATGAGTATTTTAATTAAAGTGGTAGGATAGTGGAGTGTAAGATATATTAATTGTGAGATTTTCTTTCGTTGTTGTAGTTTCAGATACTATTGTTTACTCATGTTTGATTCTTTTGTAGTCTCCTCCAGTACTGGTGAATACTAATGAAAGGTCACACACTATAATGGTTTCAATAAATGCAGGTATAGTAAAAAACAGCGTTGGTCGTCGACCAGATATTAATCTTGCTGCCAGACGGACGATACGCTCTTTATATGACTATGATTTACGAGACGTAGTGTTCCTTTAAGGATGTAGCACGCGCACTCAGTAAGAATACATGCTGAGGATTCGATTCTTCTCTCAGATATATTTCTTTTGAATTTTTATTTATTGATTTATACACACTCACTCCATTTATTCAATCGTCTTTCTTCACATGCAAATGTTGTAAAGGTTCTACAAATAACTCGCACGGAACAAAATTGTAGTACATTCCGAGACGAGTCAATCATTCAAACAAAACGTAACAATTATTTCTCTACAGATCATATAATCATGATATTCTTACAAAACTTAAATGATTTTTAACGCTCAATTATGGATAATGATGGTATTAGGGATTCACAAGCTTGATTTCCAATGACTAACACTATTTAAAATTATAATTAACAATAATTATGTTATTTTCCAAAAGATTTGCAAATTTAGAGACACGATAATACGAACGGTTTCCACGAACAAACTAACCCCAATGTGTAGCTTTGTTTACACTCGTTATACACTTTGGTTATCTGTTGTGGTCAAAATGCAGTTTCCTAATAAGAGTTACTATTATTATATTGATATAAAATAATCTAATAATAATAATATTTTAATAATCTATATCCCACTGTTAACAACAACAAACATTTTCGTAATAAAAAGAAAAAGTGCTCACACAAATATTTTAAAAATCTATGACCTTTTATTAACCACTATCAACATAAGTTTGTCACCTTTCGCAGGATGAATAGTCAAATTTAAATGAAAATTATAGAACAATGAGAGTTCAACAACGTGAATAAAACGTTGTACGATATTTGATCGTACGAATAAAGTAACGAGAGAAGAGAAAAACGTTTTTCTTCAAAATGTAATCTGAATTCTTGGAAGAAATAATTGATATTTTGTCGACAACAATCCAATTTAGGCGCGTTTCTCGATTTAGAGACCATAAAACTGCGTTTTAAGGTAATAATTGTCCATTCAAGAACAACTATTTCACCTCCACGGATACTTACGAAATGCCATCGCGACAATAAATTCACAAAATGCAGAATGCGCAGTCCAAAGCAGCAACTTAATATGCTGTGAGCAGTGAAATACGATGCTTTTCCGAGAGGAAGACATGTTAAGCAAAGAACGCGAGCGTTGCATTGGTAATCTCATTGGCCAGACCAACGTACAATTTATCAATACAATTCTGTAACAGAACAAAAAAGGAGTACGTAACTAGTACAAAAAGCTAGTTTTTGGAGAACGAATTAAATGTTTCCGGAGGCAACAACAGGAGCCGAATTTCGAAATATATTTGCCTAAGATACTTTCGTACAAGTTGCGTTCATATTTTTTTACTTTCTCGTCTTTACGAATGTAAGAAGAGAAAGTATTGTAATCGAGCTCTGGAATACGACAGAAAAAAACACTTATTGTCAGGCCCTGGTAACGAAAACGTGGATAGTAAGTTATGTATATGTAGTAAGATACTTCTTCTAAAACGTGGTGTAGCCAGAATCTGTGTTTTTTGGGGTTTTTGACACCGCAAAATCGATTGACAGCAAAACGCCTGTGTCTGTCTGTCTGTCCATCCGTCTGCGGTAAACGCTAGCGACGTTTAAGGGAATGGTGTAGGTCTCTTGTTTGTTGAAATTTCTGATTTTTCAAAACTTCAACTTTTCTCAAAAACTACTTCCATTTTTCTCAAAAACTACTTCCATTTTTCTCAAAAACTACTTCCATTTTTCTCAAAAACTATTTCAATTTTTCCTCTAAATTTTCTACTCGTATGTATCAAGGGACGATAAAAAATATGGTGCTAGTCCAATTTTCGGTGAACTTTCCATTTTTGCGAACGTTACGCACCATTTTTTGAAGAAACGAATTGTTTTTGCGTAATTTGTACTTGATATTTACTCAATTTCCAAAAAAAATATTTTCTAAAAAAAGTTACAATATTTTTCTTCATTTTTTCCATTGATAAAAGAAACGATGCTTTAAAAAATGGCCCGAGTCTCATTTTCGTTTAACACTTGGAATTTTCGAAAATAGTACATTTAAAAATAATGCGAGAAAGTGTGTCCTGTTGCAACACAACTGCTGCACTTTCACTTCGTGGACAAGTGTGTACTCTCGGGACAATGCTCAATATGCGAGGCGGCAGGTTTGTAGATTCATGTCGCTTTAGTGTTTTGTTTTGTTTGGAGTAGAAGTCTGTACGCGTGTCGCGAAGTGCAACAATTTAATAATCAGTAAAAAGTATTGGTCTTCAAGCATCTGTGGTGAAAAATATAATAAATTAATGATCATTGCAGTAAAACCTTCCACGCGAAAAGAATGAAAAATGAAAATGATAATGACAAAGTGTTTTCCCTCTAACCAAAATGCAATATATGTCAATTTTGTGTTAAATTTACAAACAACGTCTCGACACTGTCATGTTTTTGATTGATGAGAAATAGTGAATAATATCTCGAAACAAGCTGTTTTTAGTGCCAGGCAACTGAAAAGAAACCTGTAAAATGAGTAAACAAATTAAAATAAGAATAAATGCCTATAATAGCGGGCCGCGGACAGCGAAAATAAAAAGAGAAGAAAAAAATTCAATGAATAATACAACCATAAATATAACATTGCAAAGTACTTACAAAGTAATAATGATACTTTAATTGCTATTCGATTACGTCTGTTTCACAACTACCGAGAACAATGAAAGGCAACATTGACACACGAGGAAAAACATTCCTGCAATCTTTCGAAAGTGATTGTGCAGTACATCACCGATATTGTTTCAAAACTATCAGTGAAGTATTATTATTCATACTGTGATCATTCGCATGTTCAACAAACGAATTTGGCGCCGCCGCTGCCGCTAAGACGACACCAGTTTATTCCATGAAGGAGGGGAGTATCGGAGGTAGGGAGGGGGTTCTCCCTCCTCAAGCCGGGGGGACGTCCGAGGCTGGACGTTTGGGTTGAAACGTTCTTGTTGGATTCGAGACGAGGTAGAAGGAGGTTATCTTTTGTTCGGGGATCAGTGCTTCGGTTGATAGAATTTCTGTGTTAAAAATACAGTTTCTGTTAAATTGAATCATAAACGTTCAAGAGACAGGTTCTACGAAGAAGACGGATTGCAAGGTATTTGTACTGTACATTTTGTTACTTCAATAGAGATTGTGATCAGTGCTTCGGTTTATAGAATGCATGTGGTAGAAAATCAGTTTCTGTTAAATAGTATCATAAACATCAATAGACCGTTTAAAAGAAGACAGATTGCAAGAAGTTTCGTAAATAGAGGCTAACATTTACAAACTGTTTCCGCTTGGGCAATGGCACGTGGAACATGTGATCTGTAATAATGTGCGTAACGAACCACAGTTCCTTCTGAACAAAACGAGGGTATTAAAGAATGTTATTGTATTTACTATGTGATTATTAAGTTTTTTTTAATTTTTAATTCATTATGCTTTTTTTTTTATAATTTCTTAAAGAGTGCAAGACTAGATCATTTATCCTGTTATACTGATTATGTAAAAGTTTAATATGACAGAAGAGTCATAATGGGTTACATTTCTATATGTATTTCAGTCTAACATTTAAACACTTGTAAATTGTCAAGAATGTGTTCATGTTGATTTCAGAGGGTATTACATGTGTTTGTGATGTGGAGTTTATTTACTGATTTAAAATTCTTTGTGTTGTTAACATTGAAACAGAACAGTATTCTGAAGAGGCATTCACTTGTTCCATTTAGATCTTCAAGGTGGGATGTATTTTAAGAATCATTTCAGATAAATAACCTGCATTAATTCTACACCAAAATAAATAATAATTCAGCTAGTGTTTTTATACTTATACACCAGTTTTTCAGAGTTATTAGGAATGTGTAATATTGAGTGAATATTACTTTATTACCATATCATTCTTTAGTTTCTTTTGAAATCTGATTAGTGCTAGTGTTCAGTTCTTGCTGTAGTCATAAAGAAACTAGCAAATGGACAAATGATTGTCTTCAGAAGCAAACAAAGCTTTGTTTAAAATTGAGTGAAACTTGTTTGTGTTGTTTTGGGGATATGTGTTGTTTTTTTTGTGTAATGCTTGTGTTTTTTATCATTGTTTGTGGATTGACATTCTGTAATTTGGTAAATGTTAAAGAAAACGTCCAATTATAAATATTCTGTGACTATAACTTTGCGTTTGTTTTTACAAAATCTTCATTGAAAGAGCCCCGAATCCATAATTAATTAACAAAAAAACCTGAGGATAGGTTACAATACGAATAATTCCCTATGCTCACAGGAGCATGAGAAGTACTAAAGACTACGCCTCAACATTATTGCAACTATTAACAGACAAAAGAATCGCTTCTTATACACCCTCCGTCGACTTTCTTCAAGATGATTGTCGACCGCAAAGATGCCACCAATTCGCATGCCGTTTGACAAGAAGCGATATCGTGCGATTACCAGATAAACAGCTCTATTTAGCCCGACCCGCGTGTCGTTTGGGGCAGGGTTTACTGCGAACACGCACGCCATCCTTACGCCTCCGAAACGCGCTTGCTATTTCGAGCAACGATTTCTTATTGCGGTGCGTGTGCATGCCAGTAAGTGGCGGTGGCCGCCGCCGCCGCAAACCGCAAACGAGCGACGGAGCCGCGCCCGCGTTGGGTTGGGGCCGCCCAGGAGAGAGGCGCGTCATCGCGCCGACGCGTCCTACGCACGAGGACAACCCTTCACTTCGCCCGACACGGGCTGCAGTTTCTCTTCCGAAGGTGCATTTTGACTGATCGTTGGTAATGCCATGCGGGATTGGGAAAGTGCCGATGAATTGGTGCGAAGCAAAGAATGATTTTTTCTGGCACTTTTCAAAACATTGATTGAATTAAATAAGACAATTATTCGAATGAAATTTCATAAGAAGAAGGAGAAAGAGAAGGGGAAGAAAGAAGGAGAAAGAAGGAGAAAAGGAGAAAGAAGGAGAAAGAGAAGGAAGAAAGAGAAGGAGAAAAAGGAGAAGAGAAAGAGAAGGAGAAGAAAGAGAACGAGAAGACGGAGAAGGAGTAAAAAGACAACTAATGAAATACTCTTCTTTAGTGAACTTCACTAGTGAATCAGTCTAATTAAATAGAAAATCCGTACACAAGTGTATCTTTTTAAACAAGCAGCAGCAAAACTTATCATTTCTGACGAGCAGATAATTAAAAAGTGATTACCTTGTCTCATCGTTTTTTGTGATACACATTGTTGCACGCTAATGGTTGATATTTCATGAGTGGAATAAACAGTAGCTGTTTCACCGCCAATACCGCCGCGTCCTGAGTAGGGCCGTCAGTTGGTAAGTGCTCACTATCATGGTGACAAGTCTTACTCACGAGGCCTTACTCATGACGTCAGTTACTAAGAACACCAGTTCTTCTTTCACAGATGCACGAAGATTGTTGTGATAATTTTTCTCTATCTCCAAGACTGCCTTCGAGTGAGGATCTCCCTACAGGAAGTGCGTACCGCGGTGACGAGCCGAGCCACGCACATGAGGACCCTCCGCTCTTTTTACCAAGAACAGAACTCTTTTTACCAACACACTCTTCTCTACAAGCTGTTTCAGAATAAATGTTGTAGACGTCTAGGGCACATAGGGGAGTCAAAAATGACCACTCTTTGCCAATGAAGTGCGGCAGCAAATTTCATGTAACAAACAACACATGTGATATTTGCCCTGAATGATAGGCAACCCCTCATGAATTGACGTTGGGCACGCACGAAATCACTGTGTCAGAACGTGTCGAGCCAAACATCAAACCCTGCAAATCAATTTTGTGCAACTTCGTTGTTTGGCATTTTCCATCACCAGTATATTGACAAAAAGTGATAATATTCAACCCCTACATGCTCTGTAAGTTTGTGACTTTTATTGTTTTCATATTACTGCAACCGTAGCCATGTTAGGATCCGCATGGGCGAGTGAGTGTTATCATGATGATACACCACTCATGAGGCCTCCTTACGAAACTTTATATCAATGACAGAAGTTGGCCTATTGCAAGTTATCTTTCTAGATGACGAGAACAATTGTTGCATATCAGAAAATCGTAGTAGAGCACTCGGTTAGAAAGAGCCATTGTGACTGACAATCATTGGCTGAATCACGAGACTAGTGATTCTGTCTATTGAGAACAAAATTTTCTCCTTTACAGATGCACGAAAGTTTACCGAACAATGTTTATCTATCACAAAGATCGCATCCAGGATAGGAGTCCTGAGAGCGATTCACCATGTTCCAAGACGTTTCACAAGGCCTCTTTTCGTACCACGAATGTATTTTTTCTCCTCTATATTACTACTTATATTCGTAGAATAAGTGAAAATATCAAAGAGCCTGAACTCGGATCAGAAGAGTGATGCATGGCCTTTTCAAATCTGGCTTATTGGTCTGACTTCATCTACCAAGAACCGTAAAAGGTTTTCTTCTCGTATTACACTTTTATTTGCGAAATGAATGTTCACCATGACAGTATTTATACCTAATTTATAATACATTGTCAGCGACCGTAAGTCATCATGAAAACAAGTTTCAATGGAGACATGTCTAAAATTGGTACGAAATTTATCGTCCTTTTTTATTTTGTTGTTTTACAAAAGTGTTAAGCTGTTTCTCAGCAATGTTTCAACTAGATTTATTGTGTTATTTTACAATTTCATTAAAAAATTTCGAACTTAAACACAATCGCTGCAGAAAAATACGTACGTAAAATAACTGGAAATCTCTTTTATTTTGCATCTTGCATTCCTTGATCTCGATAATAGTCTATATCCAGAACTTTACTCCGTCATTTGTATGTTGTGTAGTCTGCAATCTAAAGTTCTACAATTTATTCACCAAGAGCAGAATTCCTCTTCCAGAAATGATCGTCTATAATCAGAACAAGTGTTCTCTCTCATAGCAATTTTAATAACTGCAGAGAACAAAGTTTAACAAGTTGAAGATAACCAAAGCAATTGCGAGTAATTACCATGATTTCTGAAGTGTTGACATGTCGTGTGGTTGGTTGAAACATTAATCATAGTAGAGTGACGGTCATTCGTTCATCCAAGGCAACAGGAGTCGAAGATTTTATATCTAAAATACGAGTACAATGAAAATAAAATGCGTTCAGTTTAAAGTACTGAAGTACGTTGAACTATAATGGGAAGTTGCAATATTCTATTTACTGAAAATCAGTTCTTTCACACTCAACAAAATAAACGTTTTAATTTATTATTTCCTCGTGTACATTCATAAAAGGTTTAATCTAAACTACTAATAGATTAAGGCTGGTTCTCGAAATAGAAGATGATTTTAAACTACCAAACTCTCTAAAATTGGTAAGGAATGCGAATTTCGCCACTACAATATTTCTTCACCCATCTGCTCCGTAATCTTTTTTCATTTCTTGGAACGTCGATTATCATGATCTGGCTACCATCCACCGGCAACGTCACGATAAACATAACAACCCCACAGAGCTCACATCCGCATGGAACCACATCAAATAGTCTGCGCATGACCTAGCGAACGGATTTTGAATTCACGGACTCCAATGTGGGCCGCCCCACCGCAGCCGCAAGATCCCCATTGGCCGAGTGCCCTGTTTCGCAGCCACGCCGCTCCCGAAACATTCGCGAGCGCGGGCGCGGGCGCGGCGGTGGCATGACGCGGCGGCGGCGGCGGCGGCGAAGTCGTAGCGATCAGGCCACACGCGTCCAAAGTCCCGGCTGCGATCAGACCACGCAGGTGCGCGGCAAACGCCTTCGTCACGGAGGCGTGCCCCGCCAATCAGCGCCCGGACGGTGGCAGGGATGGAGGCACGGACGCGGGGAAGATGGGGGCTGGACGGGTTGGGGACGGGTTGGGGACGGGTTGGGGACGGGCTGGGGACGGGCTGGGGACGGGTTGGGGACGGGTGGGGACGGGCTGGGGACGGGCTGGGGACGGGCTGGGGACGGGCTGGGGACGGACTGGGGACGGACTGGGGACGGACTGGGGACGGACTGGGGACGGACTGGGGACGGGCTGGGGACGGGCTGGGGACGGGCTGGGAACGGGCTGGGACGGGCTGGGGACGGGCTGGGGACGGGTTGGGGACGGGTTGGGGACGGGGTTTGGGACGGTTGGGGACGGTTGGGGACGGACTGGGGACGGCTGGGGACGGACTGGGGACGGACTGGGGAGGAGGGGGGTTGGGAAGGGGGGCGGGGGGGGGGGGGGAGACGGGGTGAAGCGGGTCGACGCGGGGTGGAGGTAGAGAGCGTCGCGTCGTGACGCCCCCTGTTGCCGGCACCGACGAAGCCCGGTGCCGCAGAAGGCATGCGACATCGATGACAATATTTTCAAAACGTGTATAACTTTTATAGAAACATCCATTTTCAATATCGATTTATTAAACACTTTTTAACATCGAAGTTTTGTGCTCAATTATTGTGTTTCCATGTTTTGCTTGTCAATGAAACATTCCCATAATCACCGTTTTTTAAAAGTTAAAAAAGTCAACAATCACTGATGGTACCACTGTCAGTTTCTGATTGAATCAAACAAAAGCTGTTTGTATTATATCCATCGAGTGAACTTTCTTCTTAATTACTTTTTAACTTCTATATCACTTAAATATTAACTGAAAATTAATAAACACAACCACAGTAAAATCATATTTTATTTATGCAATGTAAAAACTGTTAAAAATGTAAATGAAATTTTCTTGAATTCTGGGATCTCTGCCCTAAACCATAAACAATTTGAATTTTGAGTAGATGTTATTGGGCCCGAATTTAATGTTCGAGTTTACTAAACCACCTTTCAAACATCGCGGTTGAAAAATATCGGTATTTTTTTATGAATGTATTATTGACATCCATGGTTTAATTTTGAACACCGAGTTTAGTAATATCGACGTATTGTTATCGATGTCGTATCATTATTCCGCAGTCGATGCCACTTCGTGTTATTGCATTGACAAGATATCGCTTGAGTATCAATGAGTTGACGATCGATAGTGTATCTGGAGTTTCATTGTATCTCTTCGCCTCTCATACATATTTACGAATTATTTTTGTTTCATGGTCAAATAGATATAAAGAGAAGAAATACGTAATATTAATGTACACAAGTCACAAAGGAACGCACCATGATGTTTCTTCTGTTTATATCTGACTATCTGATCCATTGTTTAAAACATTATATTTATTTGTTTTGACGTTTAACCATGAAGATGGAAATAATTATTTTCCGAAACGTTGCTATATTATATATCACACGTAATATATTGATATAAAACAGTTACCCTAAACAAAATTTTCTGTCTTTAAAATAAAGGACCAAAAACAGTCTGATGTACTGAAAAACCCATAGACAGGAAAAGAATAAAAATTTTAACTTTTGCAAAAAATTGTATCACGTTACATTGTGAAGTAATCCGAGATGACCAGGATATTTATTACAGCCACTTTTAAGACCCGGTATGCAGTCTGTATCTACAGTGTAAAAGACATCCTCACTACGCCCCGTTTTGCTTCTCATTAATACGCCCCGCTTCACCCGCTTCTGTTGAAAGTACTTTGGATCCGTGCAAAATTACATTATACGCAATAAAGATACACGAGTTTGCAATATATTCAGCTCGATTGATTGATTTGAAATTGCGCTATTCAATTATTATTATTATTATTATTATTATTATTATTATTATTATTATTATTATTATTGATGTTGTTACTTAGATGTTGTAGAAGCAAGCAATTAGGCAACCGAAGCGTGATATAAATTCCAATAACTCTCGTGCGCCACTTGCTTGAGGCGCAGGAGGAGCGCCCGCAGCCGCCTTCGCCCCGCGCCGGCGTCCGTCGCGCCTTTGAGGAATTGGAGGCGTCCGCGGCGGGCGCGGGCGAGCGCGGGCGGTCGCGCGGGCGGGGTGGGGGGCCAATGGGCGGGCACCCACATGGTCACACCACCGGCGGCGCGGGGCGGCGGACTGCCCCCCCCGCCGCCCGGCGAGCGAGTGGAGCGAGTGAGAACAGCGGTCAGGCGGACGGCGCGGCGGCCGGGGGGGGGGAGTCGACGGCCCGACGTCGACGTCGCTAGTGCGGGCCCCGCGCTCCCGCGGCCAAAGGACGCGAGATCGACCTCGCGAAAGGATTAGCTCCACGTGAGCCCGACGAAGCCCCGCGCAGACCGGGGCGCGTGACCGGCAGCGCTCGGCGGCGAGCCGGCTCATTCGGTTGTGCGGGTTCGACCCCCGGCGCGGTGCGGGGATGCGGTGGTGTCTGTGGCTGGCGGTGGGGTGGACGCTGCTCGCGGCACGGGAGTGGTGATGGCGAGTGTGGAGGGCGGCGGCCAGCGGCCGAAGGAAGACGCCGCGGCGGAGAGGGCGGCGGCCAAGAACCTGGCGGGGACGAGGGGGCGGTGGAGCGGCGGGGACTTCAAGGGGCGTGACGACCGGCGACGACGGCCAGCGGTGAGTCCCCTCGCGCGAGGGCCCTCGGCCGCGCCCCGGCCGCCCTCAGCGCCGCTCAGGCAAACAGCGCCCCTCCCCCTCGAGCTGCTGGAATTCGCGCTGTGTTTGGCCAGCATTGTCTCCTCCGGTTTCCCAGCGGCCCGTCTTGGAGAGCCCACCTTTCCCATTATCTATATGGGTTCGCTTTGTAGTTTCTGAGCGGCACGTACCCCTCCGTGGGTCGTTCTTCTTCTCGACGTGGAGCGAATGGATATTCGGGAAAGGTGTTGTGAATGTCGAGTGTGTGCCGTGAGCAAGCCATCCACGTTCAGTTAATGGAATGTAGGTGCTTTTGGTGAATGCAAAACGTGGCTAAAGTGCATGGAAACATACATTTTGATAAGGAATGTTCATTAAGTTCATTCAATGAAAGATAACTAAGTTCGCAGCGTGTCAGTAACGATGAGATAATATTCCAAGAATGCAAACGAATAGTGACACGAAGTAAGCGCACGATAATTTAGTGACATACTGTTCTGACTTGAATTTTTATTATATATATTTTTTTGTCGAAATTTTTACTGGAGCTATGAATGGTAACGTCGACTTAAGTGATTTGTGATGAGGGTTTGCTCCCCGAATCGTCAAATAAGTATTTAATAATTGGTAAAAAATGTAACAAATTAGAGCAAAAGGATGATCGGGTCAGCTATCACAAGCGATAAATGCCAATATCATTTCCAAAGAGTGACTTCAAAACGCAGCTGCTACTTGTAGGAAGGGTTGCCACGATTCAGGGGAACTAGATCTTTCTCGCATACATTACAAAGAACGGAAAATTCCGTTTTTCTTTAGTCATTTGATCTGTCTTTTGTATCGTGGACGAAGATGAGTATTATATTTATTCTGGAATACTCACCTGGGAATACTGAAAACATGCAATTATAGGTACACAATTGTATCTATAGCTGAAGTATTTCGTTTAGTTTTTTATTCTTTCGACTTTAAACATATTAAGAAGGAGAAAATTTTGTCTTCTAACATGACAGAAAATGAAGATTTCCTATGTCTAATTCACGTACTAACATTGTTGTTTAGATGGTACTATTCAAAACGTGAAATTATTTTACGAACATTCGTGAGTTCGATGTGAGTTAGTCAAAAATACTATTCTAAAAAATCTAACCTGAATGAGGAAATTTATACTGCCAGAAAGGGCCTTCTTCAACGAAGGATCGCGAGAAAACTAAAAAAAAAACATGAAACATAAATTCATAATCGTAAACGTTTCGAAACCTTAGACAAAGTGAACGGAATAATCGGAGTAATCGGAATAATACAGCGAGATCAACTGTTATCATTACTGTAAAATACAACTAACTCATAAAACCCATCAAGCCTTACTAATGTTATTGAAACTCTGCCATTTCATCATTTAAAACTAAAAAAAGATTCTGTGAATCTACGTGTGTGTGTGTGTATGTGTGTGTGTGTGCGTGTGTGCGTGCGAGCGTGCGTGCAAAGAAACTTAATGGTTTCCCTTAGAGTAGCGGCTGTAGCGAGTAGTACTGGTTTGAGCGATGCTTCTCACAACGTAAAGAAGACGTCTGGAAAGACGAGAATGATAAGCGACAAAGAGAAACGGAGGACGAAGGGAGGCGGAAGGAAAGTCGGACGGCAGTATTCTCCTGGCTGCTGCGAGCACAGAAAAGAAAGAAAGGTATTTGGAAGTCGGAAAACGAGTACGGTGAGAGATGGGATGTAGATGACAGCACTAGAGATCTTAAAATACCGCAGCAGACACTGCAAACTCCAGAAGGATGGGGATAGGCGGGAACGGATGGAAGGCAAGCGGTTAGAACACATGAGACGAACGACCTGGAAGACAGTTGTAGAGGACGAAGTGTATAACAAAGGCACATTAACGCTTGAAAAGCAATTCCTCGTACTCGAAAAAAATACAGGAAAATAAAAGTAATTAATTTATTACTTCAATTATCTAAATGAAAATTTCCATATTTTGCATTTATGTTTTCACTGCGAAACTACTATTGAACTAAAATAAACTTTTTTTAAAATTTTTTTTCTCAAGAATGCGTATAAATTTATAAATAAAAGGCCATTTTAGATTAAAAAAAAGAGGTATGCTATATTGTTTCTTAAGCGTCGATGTGGAAAAATGAGGACGAACGATGGCAAGCGTTGGGAGTCGGCGACTGGGAGGGCAGGGTGCTCCGCCGGGCGATGTGGGCGACGGGGCGGGTGAGGCGGCGGGCGCACAGCCAACGCCGCGGGCGCGCATTTCACGGCACGTGCGACACGCGGATACTGCACTCGCCCGCCCGCCCAACCGCTCGCCCGCCAGCACGCTCCGCACGTCGCCGCCCGTGGCGGTGTTGCATCGCTTCGCGAAGAGCCCAGTCTCGTCGCCACGCGACGCGAAGCGGTGCCGTGCGATGCGACGCGATGCGAGTCAATGCGATGCGATGCGATGCAATGCGATGCGATGCGATGCGTTGCGATGCGAGAAAAGTGACGCGATGACTGACGAGGTCACTCGCGACGAGACAAGATAACAGACGATCAGCGCGAAGCGACAACACTAGACAAGACGAGACAAGATGAAATACGCGACGCGAGGAACAGAGATGAAACGACGGATGTCGCAAGAGACACGACGAAACGAGACGCCGGACAAGAGTCGCGACGAGAAGACGAAACGAGGCAGCGGAAAAGCATCGCGATGGGGGCGAGGGAACGAAACAGCGAACGAGTATCGCATCGGCGCGGCGTGAAGAGACGAGACGCCAGTTAGTGTCCGTCGCGAGGTAACGAGACGCGAGCCGAGTCGACACGACGCGACGCGACGCTTCGCGGTAGGATCTTTACCGCGCGAGCGCGCCCGATGGACGTAAATTAACCTCCAAACGAGTTCCGCGCGCGATGACGCGGTGGCCGGATACAGGTTTCCCACCGTATAGTTGCGTTGCTGTTCGCTCTTAGCGAATCCACTGTGCGTAGGTAGAGCATACTCATATTAACATTAGTAAATGCAATCTACAATTTAATTCGCTATAAACCATTTACATTAATGGATAATTTTGTTGTTTTGAATTTATTATTACTTATTTAATCATCATGCGGTTAACTATACTCTTAGTCATTACAGCATATTAATCCCTAAACAAGTTAATAGTGCTGTAAGGTAACGTAAGGTAGTGTATAGTAACGTAATGTTTTGATACTTTGCTTTGTATCATCTCCCGTTTGACCTATGCCTATTATCAGAAATGAACAGTATGGTGGATGGTCCATTCTTTGTGAGAGGTGCGCGGAACGTGCCTGTTCCGCTGCTTCACTCATGCAAGTCATGAAAACCCCGTTCACATTCTGTACTGTTAGATACTCTACTAACCGCTATGGTTAATTGTCGTATCTAAACGTTTTCACCTTGTGATATAACGAAATCTTTCCCACGCATCAAATCATATTTCTTTGCACAATGGTGTTCAAAAATCAAACACTGTTTTATAGTAGTATTCGGAAATCCATTACATGGCAGAAGATGACTGACCGGTAAACTTATTTTAAAGTCTAAACTTTCAGCTACTAGTTTTTTAGAACTTTCATTCCAGTATTACAGATAAACCGTTTCAGTCGTTACGAGCCAGTACATAATTGACTAAAAATTGTTGATTAAATAAAAAATATTTTCTCTTCACTTCTGTTAAACAACAAACACGTTGTTTGCATGTTGGCTCTTGTGGAAAGAATCACTTTAGTATTTCTCTTCCAGACGCACGCTAATATCCTTCAGAAGGCTCACTTTTCACTTAGAACCAATGAATCGCAAATGCTCTTTGAACGCGTTGCATAACTCCCTTATCTCCTCGTAGGGCGCCCGCACGAGCTCAGCTGTGCCACCTAGTCTGAAGTTCAGGAGCACTACGTGAACACACGAGGAAACACCTTATCCTGAAACTTACGCGAGCACTGGCAGCCCGCTTCTCGAGGACACACGATTCTGGAACGATTATTGCAAACGTAACCCGATTCCCTGGAATGCACGAAAAACGCAGTGAGTCGACCATCGACTAACGGTAGATCTGTTGGCAGGAAGATAAAAAACAGGAACTTAACTCCTGGTTGCATCGAAAAAGTGTGTATAATGCGAACTACATGAAAATGTTCCTTCATTCAGTTTTCGTAAGTCAGTTTATGAAAACGAGTTTATTTTTATCTGTTTATATATTTATTAGTTTTCATTCAAATTTATATATCTAATGTAAACATTTTTTACGTTTTGAAAACATTATATTCAATAATCATGCTACATCTTTTGAATTCAGAAGAAATGTTATTTTCAAGAATATGGAATATTCTATACAATCGGAACTACATGAACATTATCCCCTCCATTTTTTATAACTAGAAATCAAAGGTTTAGATGTTTATAATTGTTCGTTTAAATACACTCCCAAATGATTATATTGCATCTCACATTATTTGTTTATGTCTCAACAAATACAACGTATAATTAATTCACACTTCTGAAAAAAGAAATCAAGTAGTATATTTAAAACAAAATCCCTGCATCAAATATCAAAACCTCTTGTTTCGCGTATATCCTACAAAAAGAAATCTATTGTTTTCAATCATTGCTGATACGAGCCTCTATACTCCACAGGAAAACAATCTTTAACTTCGAATCAGTACGCTTTTGTGTGCGTCATCTACAACACTGACCAACGGTCACCTTAATGCTTTGCTTTTGTTTCCCGTTATTTCATTTTTTGACGTCACAGTAAATCCCAAGTGAAGTTTCGACACGCAAGTACTATATCACTCGCCATGTGAAAACACCAGAAACATTTCGCTCAGTACGACGGAGAAAGTCCTGCGGTAGGCCACCACTAATGTCTCAAGTTTGCGGCTTTGAATTGTCGACACAATAACACAAAATCGGGGCCGGGCGCCTCCCGGGGCTGACACGAAACGCCTCAAGTAGGTCGCCAGCCGCTGGGCGGGGCGCCTCCTGCACAGCGTAAGCGAGCAATAAGCTATTACGAGGCCGCCCTCCGCGTTCGTGTGCTGGGGCGGTTCGCGAACAGGCCTCGGCTCGTTGAAATTCGGCGTCCTTCGCGGAGCGGTGACAGGAAATTGACGGAAGAGGATGTTGATGCGCTGGCGTTGCGCGCGCAGTCGGAAGCTAATTGCTGTAAATATCGATAAAATACGGCAGCGAACGGTGAGAGCGCCCTTAGAAATGTGCCCGTGTTACCGTTTCCTGTTTTTTGTCATTTCTCAAAATTGTTTTAAATTCAATATTGACTGCATCAGAAAAATGTATTGTCACTGTTATGTTGTGAATTATATTGAAGCATGGGAACTTGCACGGGTACTTGCACGGGAACTTGCACGGGAACTTGCACGGGAACTTGCACGGGAACTTGCACGGGAACTTGCACGGGAACTTGCACGGGAACTTGCACGGGAACTTGCACGGAACTTGCACGGGAACTTGCACGGGAACTTGCATAACTTGTTATACATTAATACAAGCTCTAACCTTTTAATATTACAATTGTGGTCCGTGCGGACGCGTGAGCACATGAGAGATGAAAGAACCTCTTAATTCACCACTTGCAATTAAAGAACACTTTTCTCGCGCCGAGAACTCAAAAGACAGGCATTATTCGCGCATACATGATTTACTCTTATATGCAATACCTATTGTTTTCCGAATCAAAATCCATGATTACAGGAACATATTCTGAACCAGACATCTTCATTTGAAAATGGAAATTTTACTCTAAGAGTAATAATTTTCATTTCTATTCAAATAGTGGAATAACTAGCACTATATTGCTAGACTACATAGTGCCAATGACTCAAAGCATTTTTGTGATTCCGAAACTGAAAATGGGTGAACGTTCCTTTGAAATAGACGTAGTGCTTAACATTATTGTAAAGAATTTTCGTTGTTTAAATTAACATATGAAAAACAATAATTGGGTTTATAAATATTCTCATTCATAAGCCGTGTTGAAAACGATACTTTCGACGAGTACAATCTAATAATACTTTGCATATAATAGAATACACTTGACTTAATTACATGTCCCGCTAGAGGCCGATCCAAACTTGCATAAGGTTATGTCACGGGAGGGAGGCTGGCAGACATCTTATGTCATTGCGCCGGGCGTGGGCCCAAGGCGACCTGGCGAAGCACTCTGTGGGGCGAGAGGAGGCGTACAGAGCGGGGCGAGGCGGAGCGACACTGGGACGGACGAACAGGCACGGGACGAGGCGAGACGGACGGGCAGGGGGGGAAGGCGGGGGGGCGGGGGGGGGGGGCGGGACGGGCGGAGGAAGCTGAGACGGGCGAAAAGGCACGGGCGACGCAGATGGAGCGGGGCGGGGCGGGGCAGGCCGAGGCGGAGTGACGATGGGACGGGCGAAAAGGCACGGGAGGGTCGAGATGGAGTGGGGCGGGGCGGGGCGGAGGAAGCTAAGACACGCAAAAGGCACGGGGCGAAGCGAGACTGAGCGGATGGGGCGGGGCGGGAGGAGAGTGGCGCCGAGTGGCGTGACGTGGTGGGGCGAGCGAGGAGGCGGGCAGTGCGCCAGCGGGGAGCGACCGCTGCGATAATTCCGTACCACTGTACGCTGCTCGCCGCCGACGCCGACGCCAAGGTTACGAGTCGGGAATCGGCGTCGCTCCTCCGCGCGCGCCGCGGTGCAGGCGGGCGTCGAACGGGCGGTGGTGAAGGATGAGATGCGACGGGGGCGGGATGGCGATCCAGGAAAGTTACAATTCTGCCGAAACACCAAGAATCGATATTTCGGTTTTTCACGTTTGGATATTTGCACTTTCAAAAATAGTAATATCGCTCTTTACATTGGTGAGTCGATAATATCGAATACACATTGGCATCAATCGATATTAAAATAATAACTTGAGATTCGGTATTATCGGCATATACATTTTTCCGGTGTTTGTATTGGAATCAAATATCCTAACTAAATATTATTGTCACATTTCTAAAAAGGGTAGAAAACTCAGTGAAGCAGGCACGAGATTGGCAAGAAATGTTAATGTTTTTGTTGCAGCAATCTAAAACTAGGTGCACAGTCCTTTCTTCCTGTATTCTTTGGTTTTGTAATTCCAATACGAAACTTCTGAGACGAATTGTTTATCTCTTAACAAAACATGATAGTCCTGTAAAATGTTTTGGCAGTATAACGTTTATTTATAATGTAATAATCGTAGCTTTTAATATATCTCAATGAGAAAGATCGATTTGTTAATTGTACCATCACTTTTATTGGATCATCGGTGGACTAAGACGATGATGATGATGATGATGATGAATGATTATTATTATTATTATTATTATTGTTGTTGTTGTTGTTGTTGTTGTTGTTATTGTGGGTAGAGATGGCGAAGTACCGGAGCAAAATAAATCAGGAAGACTTCAGTAGCAGTAGTAGTGTTTGTGGCGTCGGTATGGTGTGGATTGAAAACGACAGCAGGAAGAGTTGCTCAGCCTGAGACGTTAAAAGCGCAAGGGGTGAAATAAAGAGTGAAGAAAAGAGAAAGAAACGCACCCCTAGAAGCAGCTGCAGTGGCATAGCGAGTCGAGGCAAACAGGTAGCGGGAGGGGCGATCAGGCAAAGCAGGGCTGCGAGGAAGGTGGTACGGGGGGAGGGGGTAGACAGTGGAGAGGGTCGAGGGGAGAAGCGGGGGAGGAGGCAAGGGATGACGTGAGGGGGAGAAACGGGGGAAGGAGGCGACGATGAGACGAGGCAGGGGGCGGAGGAGGGAGGTGGAGAAGGGAGAAGTGGGGGAGGAAGGGAGGCGGCGGAGAAGTGCACTGGCACGAGCTCCAGGCCGTGAGTTCAAAGCCCTTCAAAGAACGAATCGCAGAATTGGAGGCGGCGAGAAAACACGACAGCTAGCTTGCCGGGGTTAATTCGCACCCGGTCCCGTAACAAGATCGAACCTTCCAAAAGGAGCACAGCGACTCAATTAGGTAACGAAGAATGTTCGCGGATATGTGCCTGACGTGACAAGCACTGAAGGAACCAAAATCCACTTAACGTAATTGTCCCAATTACGAGCAATTGCTGCAACACCACAAAAGTTTACAAACCCAAAATTTATGTTTTCTGCAACAAGTTTCATGAAGCAAATTTTATAGAGTAGTTTGTAAAAACTAAAACTGTGCAATTTTATGGTACAAAAATCTATTAAGAAAACCAAGAGAGCTCGTCGATAAGATAATTAAAGAACCGTTATACTCGAGCTCTTATCAAGTTTTCTTCTAATAGGATAACTGTGCTAAAAGGGGATTCCCGATCATCGAAGTAAAACAGCATACCAGTCATATTTTCTACGTATCTGAGGTACAAAAAACGCGAGATAATTTACTACACGTCCCAGCAACCTCTGTCGATTTCTTTGAAATCGCTGCCAAACAGTTAGAAAGTTCATGTTCCTTTATTGTCCATTAACAAGACACATTCTACGCGATTCGTTCAGCTGGTTACAGGTGTAGCTCACGTTTTACGACGAATGAAACCGTATTTGTAAATCAAGGAGCAGAAAATAAATACGATGCTTCCTGAATGACGATGAAAGTAGTACTAGCCCGGAATTCCGTAGGCACGTTCTACTGAGAACGGACATCCACCTGCTTAAGTTACGGTGACTTTCACATCCTTAGAACCGTGGGACCTTATATTTTCCTACCTTCCTACTATATCTTCTCGTTCATTCCTCCAATGAAGGACACCCAAAATGTTTCTTCTTTATCTCGAAATGCACTGGCATGAGATTATGCACAGGCAGGCCCTTTGATCTTTTTTATTCCGCGTAGAATTTCTTTGTCGTTTTCTTTGCAATTCCCTCCAGAGGGGAGCGCAGTGACCTCAACATGAGTTGCAGTGCATATGGACTTCGCACGCTCGTGGGCCTGCAGAGATATGACGTGGGGGGGGCAGATAAGCATCCTTTTTCCTTGAAGTTCACGTATCGGTCAATGCAAATTCGAAAGAACCTATACGTAATTAAACTGTTACAAGTTTTTGAGTGCGTTGTGTAAGAATGCAGCACAATATCTAGAATGTGACGTTATTTCATTAAATTTATTGGCGTGTTTAGAACGACTGATTAAACGGAACTAAAATGCTGAATAGGGAATCGTAGTATAAAAGAATGATTAAATCAGTAGCTTTTACATTTTGCATGGTGTCACATGTCTTTCATTGAATGTTCGAACTTTTATATTGTTATTCTATTATAAAAGTGCCTCCTAAATGCAAACAGTCGCAACCCACAAAGCATGCAACTACCTTAGAATCTATTTTATTGCAAATTCGAAGAGAAATTGCCCGGCAAATTTATAGTCACCGTTCAAAGTGATGGATCAATTATCGATTACATTAGTTTTCAAAAGGCGGCATTACAAAACCTCACTCGAGATTTTATCACTCAAAAAACTTGGCGCGTGATCGCAATATTTCTTTTTCAGAGATGAAAAAAAGCTGGAAGTTGACAGGTTCCAGAACGAGTCACGCTCCATGGAAATCTTGTTCCTACGATACGTAGCAAAGACGACGCGGATTCTTCGCGCCTGATTGATCGTTCGGCAAAACAAATTAGAGCCCCGTGCGACCGACATAGCGGCTTTCCAGGGACTCATTAGGCGGGCGGGCAGGCGCGCGGCCGATTGGCCAGCGCTGGTGCGATGGAGAGAGGTGGTGATGGTGGGGAGGAGGGACGGAGAACGAGTTGATGGTGTTGGAGGAGGGGGGGGAGAATCTGTGGTGGTGGTGGAGGCTAAGGAGGAGGAAGTGAAGAATTGTTTGTGCTGTGGCCGCGGATGCGGGTGAAACTTAAATCTAAGACACATTCCCTAGAGGCAGGGAAATTATGATGATCATTAAAGCATCATTTAGTAGAGATGAAAATGACATTTTCCATTTCTTGCAACTTCGAAAATATCGACATAAATCAATACAACAATATCATAACAAAGCAACGTACAACAATATACATGAGCATGTGTCAATTTGTCCATGTGTTTGTCAATTATCTTCACAAATAAGAAATCTTTGCAGAGATGCAGACTCTTTAAATTGGTGTCAAAATCAAATGTCACTATGTTTAAATAATTATTATACACCGAAAGTAGAGAAATCAAGTTCTAAGAATCTTCTTCACAAATTAATTTCAAGTGGCCTGGAACTGCAACGATGGCCCTGGTACATATGATGTTTGTGTTACGGGTGAAGACATTGGCAGTTGCGGGGCGAGGGTAACACAGATAGTGCCGGGGACGGCAGTGGTGCGTAGGCGTTCACGGCGCCAAAGGGGGCGGGGCAGGGCGGCGCTGATCGCGGCGAAGGCACGGCCAGCCGGCGGCGCCAACGCCTCCGCCGGAAACGACGGGAATCGAGGCTGGCGTGGGCATAACCGCGGAACGACCGAAACTTGCCTCGAAAACGACGCGTCAGGACAGCAGACGCTTTAACGGTGACTCCCCCATCCCCTTCTCACCCTCCTTCCCTCCCCCTTCTCCTCCTTTCTGCCCCATCCCCACCTTTTTCCCCTCTCTCCCCTCCCTTTTAACACTCTTCTTCCCTCCCCTCCTTTCCCTTTTCTTCGCTCTCTCACCCTCCTCTCCAGTACACCTCTCCCTCATCTCTCTCTCTCTCTCTCTCTCTCTCTCTCTCTCTCTCTCTCTCTCTCTCTCTCTCTCGGTATTCACGTGGACCTGGCACCTGTCTACACAAGCTTGTCGCCTTTTTCACAGAGATTGTTAAAATGGTCACCACCTTGTTTTTTCCTCCCACACCCCACACGGTCCTCCTTTTGCTTTCGTAACCACACCCGAGACTATTCCAATATCCATTCACAATTTTCAGTTCCCCAGTTTCATTCAGTCATTACTCCATTCCATGTAGTTCAGCGTCCCTACATTTGCCTCTTTAATCTAATTATTTTATTTTATTTAGCCTTCATATCCTTTCACATCCAATCCGTTGTTACTTTCATTTGTAATCAGCATTCACTACTAGTACTGTCCTCACGTGAGATGCTGCACCACAGCACTCCTACCTATTTCTACCTCTGCTACCCCACCGCGTTCCACATCCACCGCCACCGCCGATTTCTCCGCACTGTCGTCGCCGCGTCCCCGTCGTCTTATGCAAATGGCAGGAAATAAATTTTATGACGATTATCACCGGCGCGTTTGTTTTATGTGAAGTTTATGGACAGTTTCATCAAAATGCGTGCTTTACACGACGCGGCCGTCCTTCAGCGCGAGGGAGCCGCCGTCGAGGGCGGCGGAAACAATGGGGGCCGCCGGGCGCCGCCCCCGCCGCCACACAAAAAGTGCTGGGCAGCGGAGGGCGACCGACCGATAAGCCGTGAATGCGCGCTATGGGGAGGCTGGCACGCCGCCGCCGCCGTCCGCCCGCCTGCACCGCCCTCGTCACCGCCTTCGCCGGCGCTCAGTTGCGCCTGCACCGCCACCGACGCCAACACCTCCACCTCCTGCCTCCTCTTCCGCCAGCACTATGAGGATCTCCGCCACTGTCTCCGCCACTGTCTCCGCCACTCTCCGCCTCTAGCTACCGTCACCGCCTACAGCCCCATTGCCTAGGACCTCGCTGTCTCGCCTTCGCCACGTCGCCGTCACCCTCGCCTCTGCCTCTGCCTCCGCCCCGCTGCCTCCCACGCCGCTACCGCCCGTCACCACTGCCCTGCGGCCATGACAGCTTTGGTCGAGACGCCGGCATATATTTTCTTTCCCTCGCCCTTGTCTGGGCCTTCCGTCGCTGCACCTTTTTTGGAGGCGTTGATGGATAAAAATCAACGTAGAAAGAAAGCCGTACATTTTTTCCATGCGCTAATGTATTATTCCACTGTCCATTATTCATTCCACTTACAATTGCACTTTACGCTGAACATTATATTTATTTCTAATGAGTATCGATCAGTGGAGCATTGACCCAACAATGATATAATTTTTTAATTAACGAGTGTGTTACACGAGTGTTTTACTCAAGTCCTACCCGAGTGTTTTCACCAAGTTTATAATTAACGGGTGTGTTACCTTAGAAGATAATCCTTTTATGCCATAATTTAAAACGCAATATTAAGATTACTCTTAATTAAATCTGCGTGTGTGCAAATATACAATAATTCGTTAAAGAAGATGGCTAGTGTTCTTGCTTCGATATAGTGTAAATTGTATTTGGAAGTCGCTAAAAAATCTCGTTTTGTTTCTTCTTATATGTATGGATGTTGACCTCAAGTCAGCAAAAAGAGAAACGGGTTTATGGATGCGTCGATGAAATTTCACTCCCTCCTAATGGGAAGAAAAGTTTCAAGGCTTGCTCTGCTAATGTTAAGGAGGAGAGAAGTCAGTTATAAGTAGTTCTCCAGTGATCGCATAAGTGTTCGTTGCCTGACTTGCCACAGAACCTAAGGACATCTTTAACTTAACGATATTAGACAACCCACTTTCTAACAATGGCAAAAGGCCATCATCAAAAATTATGGATTGAGGGATCGCCATTTTTAATAATAAAGAATTAGGGAGTCGGAGGAATCACAAAATGTAATCATAAATAAAACGTAATCAATTACTTTCTGCAAATTGTCTTGAATTTCGTGCTTTTTTGAATTATTCCACAACAATTTTCAATTTTCTTGGGTGATGTGCATTTACATTGTACCCAATAAGCTTTCCTATACATTTTATAGATCTAAACGACAAGGAACCTAAAGCATTGTAACTAGCATTGAAAGTACAAAATGAAATAATAACTTGAAATTTAGGCGCCCAATATCAACTGATAATTATGTGTGGATTTGTCATTGTCGTGATTTAGAAAGTAAAAGCTCAAGCAGCACTACTGATCCTTTAGATAAGACTTACAAATAATATTCTTACCAAATATATATCCAAAAAATCTGATATATTGTGTTATATTTGTCGAATCGAAGAGTAATTGAATATTATTTGAAATAATGCACGTTTTAACAACACGGACTTTATTTTAAAGTTGGATCACCACGGCTCTCCGTGCCAACGCGAGAAGCACATTCACAGTCCCTGGGCTAGCGCCGCGAATCGACGCAGGCGCCAGCCGCCGCGTCGCGAATGCCGCCCGCGACAACGGGCGCGCGCCCCCTCGCGGCCAGCGCCACGCCTAATGTCCCGGAAACGCGGGGAAGATACGATAAATGCACCGGAAGTAACGTCATTTGCCGCGGCGCAGATCGGGACCCCGCTACGCCGCCGCCGCGCCGTCGATATCCGACGCGCGCCGAGTCGTCCACGGCGCCCGCCCCCCTCCTCCGCCGCCGCCGCCGCCGCCTCGCGTTGGCGCGCGGCCGCTGGGGACTGCCCAACCGCGCGGGCGTCGCGTCGCGTCCCCGCTTGATCTGCCTTCCGTAGCGCCACAGCGTTCCCTCAGCGCCATAGCCTAATATCTCGCTACCCACAACCATTCACTTACTTATTCTATTGTCCATTCTCCACCTTCCGGCAATCAACCGCCCGGCATCAACCGCCCGGCACTCAACCGCCCGGCACTCAACCGCCCGGCACTCAACCGCCCGGCACTCAACGCCCGGCACTCAACCGCCCGGCACTCAACCGCCCGGCACTCAACCGCCCGGCACTCAACGCCCAACCGCCCGGCACTCAACCGCCCGCACTCAACCGCCCGGCACTCAACCGCCCGGCACTCAACGCCCGGCACTCAACGCCCGGCACTCAACCCCCCAGCATTCAACTCCATCTAACTAGCCGTTTATCATTCCGTCGTCCATTTTCCATCTTCCGGCCACATCAGTCCACCTCCATCGCCATTCTTTACCTTATTCACCCTCTTTCTTCACAATCAACCAACTGTGCTTATCAACCTACACCACCCTTCTTTCCACTACTGCTGACACTTCTTTTGTCGCTTGACTGCTTCCGTTTCTGATGTTTCACCATCCTGTAATTCGCAGGATGTCGAGATAAAGACGATTAGAAAATGTCTCTTCCCTGATGCCTTCCTAATACACACGCACGCAGAGCTTTGTGCAAAATTTACGTCCGAAAGAAGGAAATGTCACGGTTTGCGTGACTGACATTGCGCTTCAGCCATGAGGACGACAATTTAATAGTTTCTGCGAATTTTTAAAATACATTTCAAGGTAATTAAAATAATGACATCATTGGATGACTTGACAATTATTTAATTCATTTGAAAAGCGCTTATCCGAACCTAAGAGTTGTAGAACTCTTCCAATGTGAAAATGTCTGGAAACAAAATGAAATGTAAATGTTATTCAGACGTTCGTTTATTATTTCAAGTTGCTGAACTCACAGCTGTGAAAAGGAGTGACCAATAACCTCTCAGAGTGGCCGATGAACGAGGATCGCGTGAGTGGGCGGAAATGACAGCGCTGGAAGAGGTTTCGCGCCGTCACGCACTCAGGTATCAATGAATTGGCGTCAGGATAGCACTCTCATTGGCGTACTCATAGACAGAGCTTGGGCAATGCTTTCGAAATTTGTTTTCGCATTTTCTCAGTATCTGATTGAGAAAAATGTATGAATGGCAGATTAAACAGCACAGCACCGTGACTGCACACGAAGTTGTAGGGTGATAATTAGTTTCAGAATCGACTTTTTGTACTATTGAAGCAACGTAGCGTATACTACTTTTGAACCTCTACGTATTCTCAGTTTGAGTTGCGCATGCGCAGACGCTCAATAGTGGAAAACGCTTAAGTACTTCACGCTATGACAAATGTGTCTAATCCAATTGAAAAACATTTTAAAATTAGATTCGCGATTGCAGAAATATTTGTTATAGTATTGCAGTCATTGTTGCATTAACCCTATGACCATTGCATATTTATCTCAAGATTATTTCCTGAACATTACGTCATGAAAACGTTTATAAAATTTCTTGAGTCACTTTATCTACCAGAAAATAAGAGATAATGTCTGTTCCAAAGTACAATCGCGTGGTACTAAAACCGATATCCTATAATATTTATAAAATACACTGATTCCCAAATAGGTATCATTTCTACGAATGTCGTTTCAAATGTCTCAGTATGTTTAATAATAAGTCGTGCATAGTGAAACCCGTCGACTTGGACGAAGAGTTAGCCTAAGTTATGTTTCAAATATTCAAAAAATTCTATGGAGAAGGGAGGGAAAAAACACCACAAATGTTAAATAAAGTCGTTACCTTGCAACTATTAACTTCATTTATCGTGCCCTTTTCGTTTGAGAAGAACAGAGAGGAAACGCATAGAGCTTGTTAAGAACACAATACGCATCGGCGTTGGAGAGACGGTGCTAGCTCCCTTTCGCGCCGGGTCGGCGTTCCCGCTCTACTTGCGGCGTCTCGACCGGGGCGGGGCCCAGTCGTGGCTGGCGGCGCCAGCGGCGACGGCGGCGGCTTCTGGCGGGCGGTCAATGCCGGCTGCCTTCGCCCCCAGAGGATGCGTTGAAGTAGGACATGTGGTGAGACCGATTTGATGGGCGCGATATGACGGGGCACGGTGTGGCGGGTGCGAGTGGCGGGCGCGATGTGGCGGGCGCGGTGTGGCGGGCGCGGTGTGGCGGGCGCGATGTGGCGGGCGCGATGTGGCGGGCGCGGTGTGGCGGGCACGGTGTGGCGGGCACGGTGTGGCGGGCACGGTGTGGCGGGCAGTGGAGGCGGTGGTGGCGGTCGTCGTTCCAGCAGCCACCACCGCCGCCGTTCACGTAATGGGGTAAGCGTTCTGATCATCTGTGTCGGTTCCTTGGAGGCCGATGCTACGCCGCTCGCCGCTGGCTTCCGCGAAGGACGCGCGGGGCAGACGCACGGCGCCGCAGGCGACGAAGGCAAGGTGTGCGCCTGGATGCAGGTGGCAGGAATGCCTCGGCGCTTCTCTCTATGAAGTGCTAGCATAGGCTAAGGAGTATAGTTCTTTTCTCTATGGTGCAGGTTTTCCTTTCTTCACCATCTATTCTTTCTTTTTTCCCCTCTAGAAACTTGTCTCAATGCGTATTATTTCCATTATTTCGGATCATATGTTATTGTACTCAATGCGATTTTTTGCAAACTGTTGTCGACCTACAGCTCGTTCCGCGCAGCAACCCCTGCACAGATTAAAAGGTTAGAGGCTCGGAATTCCTAAACGCAAAACATTTTCACCTAATGGTTGTGGCGTGAAAGCGGTTATATCCAGCATGTCTCCCATCGTAACCTCATTTTCTTCATCATACATTATATCTTAGTTCCTTAGTGATAGAAGGCCTGGAATATGGCTTAAAAACCTAAAAATCTAAATTTTGGTAAGTAATAGTTAACCTCTCGATGGGGTTATTGTGAATTTTATTGACTGAAGTGAACTGCATAAATTCGAAACTAAGTGCGATTAGAATGAGGCATCGAAAAGTTTATATTTCAATCTTGAAAATCACGTATTTTATCAATCAGTTAACAAGCTATTTGTACTCATTTTGGATAAGCAAATGAAAACACATTATCGGTATTGAACGAACACAATTTCCTCTGCTCTAGCTGCCACACACGACAACTGAAAATGTTCATGAGAAAAGACCAACAGTTGACTAATGACATCGACTCCGATAAATATTCGCTGGTGATAATATAATAGGAGTATAGTAATGAAGGACTTTTTTCATCATCAACTGACCACGTCATGAACTCCAGAACAGTTCAATTTCGTTCTCTGTGTAAGTACTATAGTGTAGGTTCGTGTGATAGTAACTCTTTATTCGATAAAACATTAGAGATGGAATGTGGCAAAAATAGCTTTATTTTCCGTGATTTGAATATTTTCCAATCTGAAATGTTTTCAGAGAATATCTTGTTCAGAGAACACTTTTACAGCATTTCCTACAAGAAAAAATACAAGAGAATATTCCATTTGAATTGTAGTAAATATCTGAAAGCGCAGTAAGATAAGAACTGTCTACTTCTCGACTGCGTCCAAAACAAAAACATGAATAATCAAATAACTATAAAAATGCATACTTTTCTTTATAAAGGAGTTGTATTATTGAACGTTAATTTCAATTTTTAAAGAGTTTTTCCTCCGCCGATTCCAATAATTGTCAGCATTACCACGAGCTGTTTCTCGAACCATACATTAGGCACATACTTTAGCGAGCTTCTCGGCACTGAGAACAACGTAAGGCGCTTCGTGATACAGCAGACTTTAAAACTCCAAATATTCAAGGTTATGACGTATTCGAAAACGCAACATTTCTCTAACAGATGTTGTGTAGACATTTCGGCTCTCCAGACCAGTTCGAATTGGTATGGAATGGTATTCGTATATTAGGATATTCCCCTCCGGCCGAGTGTTAACCCCAGGTGCAACCATCTAGTTTTCTTTCACCAATCTCCCCAAATCATTACGCCGATGTTGCTTGTAAGTCTGTGACAGACATAATACCTATTTACTATTTACTGCCAGTGTAGGTTCTGAACCCATCAGTGGTTAGGCCTAGTTAGAGATTATTAGGTTTATTATCATACAGCGCACTAAAAGCAGCGGCTCCAAGGCCCGTTTCGTCGCACACACCAGGTATACTTTACTCTCACAATAGGCGTAACAGAGGCTAGAAAAAGAATTAGGGGAATTAATCGGATTCCGAGATTTTACATGTTCTGAAAATGAACACCATGTCACAATGTCATCCTGTTATTGTTGTTGTGCTGTCACAGTTGCATGTTCTCCAGTGACTTATAGCTGAAAATATAACAATCTCCTTTCATCCAGGAATTTCGTTACATTCCTGCCACATTAATTAGTATTCGTGTGATACGTGGGAGACCTAAAGCTATGCCGTCTCCTAGAAGCGAAGGAAAGCTTTACTAAGACGACGAGCAGTTTTAATCTTTTTTTAGAGTAATTCTCACTTGAGTTTCCTTTAAATACAACGAAAAAAAGCCCGGTTTCGATCGGGTTCATAATTGCAAAATCGGGTACAGAGCTGTAGACTTACGGTTACACCATCGAAAACACCGGCTTCGGTGGCTCAGCGCTGCGGCAGCTTCGGATCGGCAGCTGTGCATCAACTGATCTTACTGCAGCATCTCTGACCGGAGGGGGGTGTCCTAGGATTCGAGCCACGACCCTGGGGAGATTTTTGACACTAGCTAGATAGCTCAAACGACTTCAGTCGTTGTGTGGAAGAGAAATGTATCGGCCAGCTGCTCTGATCGGTAGTTTTCCGTGGTTTCTCCAATCAACACTAGGCGAAGGCGATTTTTCCTTCACTTCCTTCTCATATCCTCTTCCCTTACTTAGACACACTTACTCTTTCATGCACTACAATATCATAGATGTCTGGAGACCAGTCGGGGGCTTAGATCTTGTCCGGGATGGGGCAGTGCTCCGCTGATGGGAGACACCTGATTGGGGAGAACCCCGCAAGCCGACGTGTAGGTAGGCACCGGATCTGACCAATCAACGGGGAAGAACACATTTCAATACCAAAACACGAACTAGACGTACGGGACCAATGATCGTAGCCGTTGTCGCACCTGAGAACACGAAATAATCAGTCAAGTCGATGGTTTCGGTGTAACCACTCCACCTCCCTAGGATGTGGGTCTGCCATTCCTCAGCAGCCTCTTACATAAAGCTACATCCTGCCTGGTGCCGGTGACTCCTTGGCTCGCAACCCCAATGAGGCGGTCACTTTCTCTACACAGAGATCACGCCACCGCGACCGTCTCCTGCCCGCCGCCGTTCGCACAGCAGCCTACATTTGGCCTCCGCCGCGGCTCCAAGGTTGCCAATCTGAATCCGCGGCATTCTCAGCGTGAACGACTCTCAGCAACGACCACGTCATGCGCAGAGGTCACGCCTCATTAATAATAAGCGCCCCATTCATCACTCTTCGAGGTCCCTTTCACATCCATTCACCCCACTGGCCATCTTCGGAGGACTTACTCATGCTTCCGCAACACTTCAGGACACCGGAAGGTTACGGAACAGAAAAGGCGTCGAGGGGGGAATACAGGGTTTTGTGGTCGTACTATTCCATACTAATCTGAAATTACGTAATTTGGCAACACTGAACAACGTGTATATCGCTAATAATTATGTTTATCAGCAGATCTCGTAATTGCGGACGGAAGTGCGAAGAAGGCGTTATCTCTTATTATGTTCCCGTTAGAGGAAAGCTGCTTGCCATGTATTTAGTTTAGACTCCAGAAATGCCTAGTCTAGAATTATAATTCCAGGCTTGCTGGGCCAGGTGCTGAACATTTGAATTCCGATCATCTCCTATTACTTAAATTAAATACTCCATTGCGATGAACCCAAGCACAACCTAAGAGGAGACGCAATCCCCCGCCTGAAAGAACCCTCACTGCCCGGTCCGTTCACCCAGCCTCCTCGCGGCGCGGCGCGGCGCCGTGACCTCCGGCAACGGCCATCCCCGCGCGGGCGTCCCAGTCGGTCGAGGCAAGGCCAGGGCCGCGCGAAAGCGGCCGCGCGGCGCGCGGGACGGGGCGGGGTGAGGGGACGTGCGAGGCCACGAGCGTGGGGCAGGGCGGGCAAGGGTGTGTATTCTTATCCGACCGGCGGGTGGCGACAGCCGAGACGACTGTAGCGACGGTGGCGGCGACGGCAACGACGAAAGGGACAGCAGTGGGAGCAGGAGTGAGGGCCGTAGTGTGAAAGAAGTGGGGCGGCGGGGCGGGGGGGGGGGGCGGGGGAGGAGAGGAGGGGCAGGAGGATGACAGCGGCGGGGAGCCTGCGGGTGGCGGCGGGGGCGGCAGAGCTGCGGCTGGGAGACGGCGGGGGCGGCGAACACAGCGGCGGGGAGGTGACGGGTGGCGGTGGAGCGGCAGGGAGGTGGCGGGGGCAGCAGTGCGGCGGGGGCGGCGTGCGCTAAATATTCGCGGGGAATCGCGCGATGTCGGCTGCGCGCGCTGGCGCCGTGACGCGTGATGACGCGGCGTGCGCCGGCCGGGTGGGGCCACGTCGCCCGCCACGTCGAGGTGGCGCCACCTACGTCGGCGCGTGTGGAGTGGGGAAAGGGCGTGGAGGCGGGGCGCGGCGCCAGACGGTGGCCCCACCGGCCGCCAGCCAACCCAAGCGGAAGGGGCGGGTCGCGCGAAGGTTGCGGTGTGAGGTAACGCAAAGTTCAAGGATAACGACTCATGGCGGCACAGGTGCTCAAATCATCTTTCCGTATTATATGTTCCTCTTTGGCAACCTTATTCTTAACACTGGCCTTTTCGTGAGCTAATTCAAATTAGGACGTATACATGTGTAATTATAACCGAGCTATTGATAACTTAATACTTCTTAATCATAATAGTGAGGAAATAAGTATATCACATCACTGTCTTTAATTATTCTATCTTTCGTGTAGGCTATCGACACAAGAAGAGTTAACTCTCGAATGCTAAAGAACTGAAGTACCAAACAGCACACCTCTTTTGATAAGTCCATAATCGATTCTCGTCGATGACGCCTTAAGAGTTGGAAAGAAGTTCTAGCTATGTTTTACTAATCCAATGTATTTACAATTATTCCACTATGTTACATTTTAGAGTAGATCATAAATAACATTACTTTGGGTTGGAAAATTTCGATCACTCCAGAATTCAAGACACATTAATTATCTCTCATTATTTTAATGAAATTATAATCATAAAAATAAGTGATTGTTTAATAGAAACTTTGACTTGGGAAAAAGGTTTTATAAGGAAATTCACAGTCAAGAAAATAAACGAAATAGAGGCCGTGTTTCTAATACACTCCGAATTGTGGAGGTTAACCCAAAAGGACCCATAAACAGTTATCATGCGTCTCTGTAGATTACCTTTCTTTTATTACAAAATAACCAATAAAATGAGAGTATGTTGTGGTTGTACATATCTAAAAACGAGCAAGAACCTGTCCATAAGAAAAATGAAACGTGATTACAAGTAATGAAATTACTTACAAACGGACATATAATGGAACAAGGTTTTCTGAGCAAATCCTACAAGTTAAAAGTAGACCTATATTTTTATGACCACTCTTAACCCTTCAAATCCAATTAAGCACTAATTTGCTTTTTCCTTTACGATAAATATATCGCGACTATTTCCGCTCCTCCATTTCCCGACGCACAGAACCACGAAGTGTAATGTATGCATCGGATCGTGCCGCACGAGCGAGGAAGTGCCTGTGCAGGCGCGGACGAGGAAAGCGGCGCGTCGCCGCCTCGCGGGGTGGGCGGGCGATCGGGAGAGGCCATTTGAGCCGCGTGGCGTGAGGCGGGTCGCGTCAGGTGACGGAGGCTGCCGCGGGGCCCGGCCCGTGACGCAAGGCGGCGCAAGGCGTCGCGACGCACGCGGAGGCGGGCCGGCGACGCTGCTGCCACTGGAGCCGGCGCCCGCGCCGGTGCGGTGTGCGGTTGCGACGTCAGGTGAGGTGAGGTGATGCGCTGACTCACCGCGTTCTCATACCTCGCTTACAAGGTGTCTTCCGTCATGAGAAACGGTGAAAAATGAAAAATGACAATGATATAAAGATTAGAGAGTTTGCGGACACGGTTTGCAAATTTTCATTCGTCAGTCACGTGTATGCAAAGGTGGCATGATAGGAACATATGCGATGAACAACCGTTCATTGTATGGAAGAGCTACATTTTATGGTTCACATCGTCTCATATTATTTCAGTAGTATACAGTTGTACGCACCTTTTGCGGCTCGCACACGCACACAATCTTTATAAATCAGACTTCAAAAGAAAGAGAATTTCACGGAGGCGTGACGAATTGCACTTTGACTTCAAAAAAAATATGAAAGATTTGTTTTAGCGTCTAAATAGTTATGTCAAATGCAACCCGCAACTCTCGGCCGCATTTTTGAATCTATATCGTTAAATAACTCCTAAACGAAGCGTTCTGGGCCTTAAAATCTAAAATTTTCAGGCCAAATGACCAAAGAACGTTTCTCACACCGAATCCATAGGATGAGATCTTCTTGAACATTTTATTACATTTTTGCTGGTTTGACGCTTGTTATTCTACCCCATCTATTCGGAGCCTGTAGAATATGATCTATATGTGAAATTAAACTAATTAGTTGATATTCTACAGGACTGAATTGGACGGGTGTACCTCTCTACTCGGTAATAATACGTTAAGAACGGTTTGTATTGACAAGGGTGCATTGTATTCAATTACAAGGAGCCATAAAAAAAAAATAATAATAATAATAATAATAATAATAATAATAATAATAAAATTGTTTTTATACATACATACGGAACAAGTGACGGAGGGTAAGACGGTCTTGAATAAAAAGATATATTGCAGGCTTAATATAGAAATGTAATCATAGAGAAAAGCGTGGGGTTTAACATGCGAGAGTTCTCGCACGGATACGCTAGTAAACAATGTATTTTAAAAAATACTAAAATGACGACCTAATCTTATGTTTCAAAATATGTAATACATCAATTAACCCTTATCTTCCGGAATTTTTTCAAAAATTTCCATTACTCCATAGTATAATTTTAAAAAATAATAATTTTTTTCTCAAAATTTTGAAATGCACGTGATGACACCTTTTAGGATGTTATGGAAAACAACATGAAGTTTTAATTGCATTTCTGCAGCATTTTAAAGTGAAAGTTTGAACCATCTAGAGCTTCATACAGCGTGCGAATGTGGGCAAGCAGAAAAGGATAGGATAGCATGGAAAAGGAAAGCAGATAACATACAGGTAACTTTAGGCGGGTCATTTCCCTTTTCTCTCAGTCACTACTTCATGACCACAACTGAATATTCCCATCCCAATTTACAGACTCTAAAGTTTAACGCTTGCTTCTGGCGTGCCAAAAAGAGCAAATCATGGGTGACACGAAAATGAGAAAATTAACTTGCACTGCCTATATTTATTATCTTGATCAGAGGATTTTAAAATACGAAAGACCGTAGTTTAACAGCTTTTGATCATTTTCAAAAGCCTCCAACTTCAGCCCCTCTCATTGCGTTATGAGGTCCACGTGTGTTATTTGCTGCACTGCTACGCGCCAATATTATGCTCTTCTTCATGATCATAATCAATACTAAGAAGGTCTCGAGGCGATTTTATTAACATGTCGAGCTGGATGATTCAATTTTCATCCGATGTTTCTTTGCGAGAGTTATTTTTTTAAATCCTTAAGGGAAAATATCTCATATAAATACGTTCATAATATAATTAAATTCCATTTTGGTTCATTTTACTCAGATTGTTTGATTTAATGATTACTCCCGTATCTGAATATATAAGTTTCACGCACTGGACACTTACTAGAAGTTTGAATCATCAATTGTGAAAATGGGTATAACACCAGAGACAATAAAAATGGGCAAAATACCTCGACAGGTTACGAAAAATACTCAAAAAGCTTATCCAGATCAATGGTTCACCTTTTACTAGAAGTAAACTATAAGTGAAGAGTGCGTAAGATAAAGAGCTCCAAATTCTTGCTCCTTTTATCTCAACACGCGGGAGATTTTATGACTTACTCATTTTCAGTGTATTTTGTAGTAAGTTATGTATCTAAGATTCAACATGTTTGGAAAGTCTTCGAGTACTCAAGCAGTTTCATCCAGGATTCCTGGGAAGTCACTCAATCGGCGAGATCTCAGTTTCGAAATGCTCAACTTTGCCTACCCAATGGGAAGTTGTGAATTAGTTAAATTAAAATAAACATAAATAAAAAAACCCTTAATAATGAATGGACTGATTAATTGAATGAATCAATTGTGTAGAAGTGTGTTAATCACTTCTTCCGCAAGATCGCGGTCTTACCTAATTACCAACAATTCTAATTCACAGAAATTAAAAATTTGTATGAGGTCCTAAGATATAAGAATTTTCTAGGAATGACAATTTAATTATTACTCACTTCTTCATCCGTGCATTCAAGTCTAATTCCACATCCCTTTCACATTACAGCATTTTTATTGTAATTAGTCTGTAGATTTGGAAGGGAAATCTGGTTTCACACGAGAAACGGAATTTACGCACCCTTATATTTCATACTGAAATCCTATTTCATACTGTTCTTCACTAAGTCACTTAACAGATAACTTTTATAATACAATCTTAATATATGAACCAACATTTTTTCTAGTCTATTTTTCATCTTACTACTCAACGAAAAACAGGATCCGTATCAATGTATCTGTGAATTGCATGAAATTAAGAAGTTATCTAGAACTGACATTTCAGCGCTGAAACTGTGAAGCGGAAATGGACGACTCGTCCGGCGGCCAATGACCTCCTCTCACGGCATGTAGCCCTGTCGGCTCCAGAAGGTCAACCTTTCCGCCCACTTCATTCGCTGCAAAATACGAACGATTAACTCGAACAGGCTCAAAGAGTACAGCTGCAGGTCCGGTTACCCAACTTGACCAGTTAGTCTAGGTATTGCTGCATGTTCTCTTCATATTATTTCATAGAGCACCGCATTTCAGCTAACTGAAATGTAACGTTACCTCTGTCTCCTTTTTACTACGTTATCTACCGTGTGCCTGACTCGTAATTTGTACTTACAATTTTTTATGACTGATTTTTTTCATTATTTTAACGACTCCGATAATCTCGGAACTAACGTGTGCTGACTAACTGTAATGTACCATTACAATTGATAGCAATAAAACATTCTTGAAGCAGATTTTGAAAAAATGAGTTCGTTGCAATCGGGAAATCATTCGATTCTTATTTCGTGTTTTCATGACGATGTCCGCGATCCATGCTACAATCAACTAAAGAAAGAGCTATTATTAACGACCACTAAGATTATTTTTCCATTTTAATACATTTCATTATGCATTGAAGCTTGCAAACGTTACACGAATGGTTAGACGTTTACCTGGGATTTTTTTAAAATTAAAATGACTGAGGGAGTAATTCATCCTTGTAGTCAAAGAGGGACAGTGATTATACAAGAAGGTTGTGGATCATTTTACTTTCTTTGAACTTTCTTGACCTTGAATACCTTGAACTACAGGACAATCAATAAATTGCGTACAGTTTCGAGGCTTTACAACAGTGACTGAAAAGAAAGAGTACTCACACGGTTGGTGAGTAACACTCACGCGTAGGCCAAGCTAAGTCGACCTTTAGAAAGAACTTCATGGTCGTCGACTTGAATGGGAGCAAAGGTGGGCAATTTGAATGGCTCTGGAGAGCAAATCGCGGATAACCGATGTAATTTGAGTCACCCGACTCCCGTCCCACTCACATAGACAATAAATCAATCAGTTTGTGGCAGATTAAACGAGAGCTTGTTAAGTTCTCGAATGCCAATTTAAATGTTTAAGCGACCGACATTTAATTATGCAGCCTCACTCTTCGTTTTGTGACTATTAATACCGCACTCTTACTTATAACTTCAGTGAATTTAAAAGTGTAATAAATACGTCACATAAGTGTTTGGCGTCAAACATTGCTGGTTTGGAACTGTCGTAAGAAATTATGCAATGAAGAACCAGCGATAACAATAATGCCGTTAAACAAGTGATAACATATGAACCTGTGTGTGAAATTGTAAGAATGTTGAGCAACAACGACCTTGAGACACGCGAATATATATTTCACTTTTTGTGACGAAAATACCAGACGCGTGCATTGGGAAATACCTTTCGTCCTCATTTTATTCCGGAAAATATTTTCAAATGATTAATATTCTTCAAATAAACAACAGTTGTACTTGGAAATTAATCTGGACGTTTGGAAAGTGGAACATGATGGAAAGTAAATGTATAATTCATTTCAATGAGATATGGAAGAATATGTAACACCAATCCTTTTTACAAAACACGCAATATATTTGAAAACATGAATATAATGGAATTATATCCAGAACTGCAGAACATTACAGAAAAATAAGACCAAGAAAGAAGAGATTAACAAAGATAGATTTCCCGACAATTTCATTTTATCGTTATCCTGGAATATTTAAAAAAATATATAGATATTCTTAAGACCAAAGCTCAGATTCCACTCTAGAAAAGCCCCCGTCATAAGTATTTAAGCTTGGTTTGCAACTCAAATTAATAGATTTTTGTCACACGACGTACTTCTTCCCATTCACAAATTCCACATATTAAAGGAAAAAAATATTTTCGATGAGGTGTCACTGTTACTGCAAATTAAAACGTATTCATCCATTTTTTGTGTTTATAACATTTGATTTTATTAAGATAACATAAAAGTGGTCCGATATTAGTTCAGAGCGGTCTAACAAATAGTCCAATACCGATCCAATTGCATCCCAAAACCTGCCCAAAGTGGTCCCAAAGTGGCCTAATAGTAAAAAAACCCTTTAGAACGATCCAAAAGCGGTAGCTGTGAATGAAGTGGTGGTGTGAGTGAAGGAATCTCCGCTAGATCAACAAGATCGGAAGCCCTCTGAGCCGCCTCCGAGAGCTTTGTCTGGGCGGGGAAGTAAGTGGCAGCGGGTGCGTGTCCACCTGCGAGGCGGCGGCCTATTTCAAAGCGTGCCCGATGGTGCTCAGAGGGACTCCCGCGGGCCCCCCCCCCCGCGCCCCCGCCCACCCCCCCCCCCCCCCCCCTCTCACGCCCCCCACCGCCTCGCACTCTCCACTCTCTCGTCACCCCCACTCTCTCGTCACCCCCACTCTCTCGTCACCTCCACTCTCTCGTCACCCCCACTCTCTCGTCACCCCCACTCTCTCGTCACCTCCACTCTCTCGTCACCCCACTCTCCGTCCCTCCCTCTTCGTCACCCCCTCCCCCCCCTCGTCCCTCCACTCTCTCGTCACCCCACCGTCGCCACAACACCGCGCCATCCCCTTCGTCACCAACCCTCCGCCGCCCGCCTCCGCCATCGCCTCCCGTCCCAGCCCCACCTAAGCCGTCCAGCATCGCCATCCTACACCGCCCCGTTCCACACCGCTGTCTGGTTGCCGCCCCCGACGCCACCCTCCGCGGCAACGCCCCACCGCCCTCTCGTCGCCGCCGCCTTCCCCCGCCAGCCCCGCGGAGAAATATGGAAACTCCGCCGCCCCACCGATTTAATCAGAGCGCACGTAACTGGATCCAGCGCAGAGGCGGCGCCCAGGGTGGGGGCAGGGCGAGGGCGAGGGGGCACGGCCCGCAGACGTCGATGCTGACGTGCGAGCGTCTCCGAGAAACGACGATGCGCTCGTCGCGGCGCGTGGGATTGTGTCAGACCAATTCGAGTAGTTTTGTAGATGAGTTTTCAGATTGTCTCACGTCGTGGTCGGTTTACACAGTGCGCCTGCAACGTCTCTCCACACAGAGCCGTGCCAGGGCCTCCTATCAAAAATTGCATTTATGTTGGTAGCAAACAGGTCACTGGGAAACAAGTAAAGGGACAACACTTCCGGCATCTATTGCGATTGTTGTGAGTGCGCAATTGGCATTTTCGAGCTACCAACATAATTTCTGTTGTAAGCACTCTAACCAGCAAAATGCCACTACTGAGAGACTTTCGTGTCGCGCTATGTATTTCCGCGTAATGTAAATTCTAAAAATGATCTTTTGATCCGATCATTTAGAGTAGTATGTATAGAAAACACGGACCGTAAAATAATATCTTTTTTTTAACCTAATATGTTACAATTGTGTGCAGGAGTAATTGCGACACTACCTACAGTTCGAAAGATGCCACTTCCTAGATAAGAATTTAATTGACGGCATTCTCTGTTCGGTAGTTTTCATGCTTTCTTCCACCGAATTCCAAGTGGATGTCGGAGAAGCAACGTAAACTGTCCATGCCTCTAGACCACGCATGTCACACGGCCCCTCCTTGCCCATCGTGTTTCCAGTTCCGTTGTAAAGGCCGAAGGATAGGCTAAACACCTATTCCCTTGTGATACATTCCTCATGTACTTGGACTCTGGCAGTATGGCGAGTGTGCGGAGTTAGGCCAAATCTGGAATTCCGCTGTAATGTAGAAAAATGTGTAATGAATGTATTGAAGAAAAAGAAGAATATTTATTGTTACCAGGTATATTCACTCCACGGAGCAATAAGCTGTAATCAGCTGAGGTCGATGAAAAGAAAAGTATATTTCTTATACAAATTGGTCTTCTGAAATAAAGGTAGCTTTCCAAAACGCACTATGACGCTGAGTAAATAAAACATCACAGACAGAATGCCTGTAGCGAGTCCCGCGATTTTCATTACCTATTACAACCCCACTTATTGTACGACTAATTGAAAACGAGTGGACAATTTGTTGTTTTTCACCCCGCATTTGTTTCACTTTCCCCTTCCGTTCCGCTCCGCCCCTCCCCTCCCTTCCCCTCGCCAGCCCGCGCGGGGGAGATGAGAGGAGGCGTTTCGGGCGAGCGTGGGTGGTAATGCAGGATATCACATTACACACGGCGTTCCTTTAAACATGACCCACATCAGCTGAGGGAGGGGAGTAGGAGGCGGCGCCATCAAACTGCAACAAATAGCGCAACGCGCGTAACGACGACGGCGGCGGGGGCGGGAGGGGAAGGGAGATGAGAGGGGGAGGGGGAGTGGAGGGGTGGCCCATCGGCCTCCGCGCCCTCCGTCCCGCGCCAGCGATCTGCAATTGAAATGACGCTGACTGATGCGATGGCATTGCTTATGTTGGGCCGCGCCGCGCCGCCCCGCCTGATCGGCTTATGACGAGGGGACGGCGCGCGCGGGGGGCGGGGAGCCAGCCGGAGAGTGGCGGGGCGGTGCTAGAGGGGGTGAGGGTGGGGCCAACTACGCGGAGGCAGAGGTGACAACGACTGGTGACATTCCGGGAAGGACAAGAACAAACCAGGCAATGGCTAGCGAAGTACCTTGTATATGTATAGATTAAGAATGAAAGCGAGAGTGAATGTTATAAAAAGTAGAAGAGAAAATAGAACAATCTCAAGATCTTTCAATTTACTATTAAAAACCTATTGTTAATAACTAATGAGCCCAATGTGGCACGCTGTTTAGTTCTAAGTTAATTATAAGCTAGTTTTCAAGTAGTATTTTTAAGACATCCGCCCTTCCTAACCTGCAGAAGCCGCAAAGGCTGCAGCAAATAGTTGTATACCCTAATTGTGAATAAATTCCCGCACCTCCAGGGTAACTGGAGAGGGGAAAATTTAAAATTGAAAAAACACGATGATCTCAAGAGAGCGCAAGAGGAAGTGTCAACAAGAATAATGAACCTATGAGGATTCTCAAGAAGGATTGTATATAGAAAATAAGGTGTAAGTTGCGTTACAAATATGTAGTCGGAATACAGCACAGAATCGTGTAAAGGATAACCGTGACAGGAATGGGGGCGGGGCACTGGGTCCGGGAGGGTGTTGCGGTGTGAGCGCAGGGGACGACAACCGGGGGAGAGGGCGCCCGGCGAGAGGAGCGAGTGCACAGCGCGGGGGGGGGCGGCAGAGATCTGCCGAGAGTGCGGCGCGCGGCGCGGTGGGGTGGGGGTAGCAATCCGGACCGCGAGGGCGGCCGAGGGGCGCGGATAAGGATGAATCATATCCTCCTCTCCTTTAGCTTTTCCCATCATTAACACCCTCTCTACATACCGAATGCCCTCGTGAAATAAAGATAAAAAAACCCGCCCGCGCAATTCCCATGCAGTCCGTTCGTTCAGCTCCACCCCCCTCGGCCCTTCCGCGCGCCGCCGGGCGTTCGAGTAACTAGACAAAGTGATTTCATGTTTGGTGTCTAGTTTGCAGCGAGAATAATTCATAACGACATTTCCGCCGCCGAGAGACAGACTGCCAGACTAATAAGCCGGGGTACTGACACCGCCCCGCGGGCAACCCTTCACTCACTGCTCTTAGGCTAATTACTGCGAACAGGAGCAAGACAAAGGTCTCGGCCAGCCGCCTCCTCCGCTGCACCTCGGCGCGCGGCCTCAGCCCTCGCGGTGGTCCAGAGGTCTCGCCCTCTTCAGGGCGCCGCACAGTGTGTAATTTTGGCCATCTAGCAGGAAAAAATTAAATTTTGGACTGAATTGAAACAGTAAAATTGTTAGGTTTCTGTGTAGTAGTATGTCCCAGCTATGTGGGAACGTTGTTAGTTTTCTCGTGAAGGTCACATGAACCCCGTGGTGCATGTTGAAACACGTCCATCGCCGCTCCGGCAGGACTCAGCTCCGAATGACCCTTTTCAGTACGCAAAGTTCCCTTGGTCGTGATATACCTCTTGACTGATTCTGTGATTTGTATGCCAACCAGAAGTAATTTTCATAGTTTTACAATCATTTTTATGTGAATATTATTTAGTTATTGACTTTTGTTATGCCTAAAAACGTTAATCGAAAAGGTGAGTGATTTATATTAAATGTATTGCAAGTTCTCTAAATTCACTTAGAGTTTTAGTGTATTATACACCATTATACACCTTTCTGGCCATATACATTTTAAAACTAGTACTTTTAGGTTCTTGATCGTGAAAAGACTAGCTGCTTATATCTGCTTATCTAACGAATATAATTTTTTTTTACAGAATGGCTCCTCCAGTTTCCCGTATGTCGTTATTTGATACATGAGTAAAAAAAAATTGTTGAAAAATTTGAAGGTGTATTAACTGTTGTTTGCGTGAATTAGGTATTATAGAACCTGAAAAGGCATTGTTGGATAAAATGAAGCCATATGTTAGATGTATTTGAAACCAGATGGCAAAAATCCGTGGGAAGTAAAGAACAGTTCCTAAAATATAATTCGTCCTGGCTGCAAGAAACTCTTTCATTTCCTGATTATATTTTAGAGGCAGTCCCAGGCCCATCGCAAATTAATGTAAAAATTAATAGAGCTGGAAGACCTAATAAGCCCTTCAAAAGCTGTGGGAATAAAGCTAAAGCCCTAAAATTGAAACCTCGTTTGGATCCTACTAGTTCAGAAGAATTATCCATGGCCACTGAAATGAAACTAAGGAAGGATGGCAAAAGAGATTCGGCAGCTATAGTTAAGGAGCTCTCTGAAGCCTCCCCCAACAGGGGAACTACAATTAAGAAAGCCCGAAGATCCATTCTTCAAAAGCCGCCATCATTGTCAGTTGATCACGCACTTGCTTTGGTGGTGGATACCAGTCTTTCAACCCGCCAGTATGTTCGCATACGCCAACAAGCAAAAGACTCAAATTGTTTTTTCTATCCCCCCCTATCATAAAGTGAAGGAAGCGAAACTGTTATGCTATCCAGCGGAAATTACAGTTACTTAAGATCGGCTGAAATTCTCCTTCAAGCATTGATTGACCATACCGTGGCACGGACATTTACAATTCAAAAAGTGACAGAGATTTTACATTCGCTTCAAACTACATCTTTTGAAATTATAATCAAGTGGGGATGTGATGGGTCTGAACAAAACAGATATAAACAAAAATTTTCTGATGAACAACACTGACGAAAGTTTATATAGTATTTCAATGGTCCAGATACAAATTTACAATGGAGCTGATGAGATTAAAACTATTGTTTGGGAAAATCCAGCACCTTCTTCAACAAGATTTTGCAGACCAATTAAATTCATTTTTGCCAAAAAAAAACACTGTAGATTTAATAACTTCAGAAGTTGGGAAAATAGAGCAGCAAGTGAGAGACCTTGAACCGTTGATTCATTTCCAGCTTAGGCGCTAAACCTGCAACTGAACCGAAAAAAGTGAAACCTGAACTCTTAATGTTATTAAAATAAAGGAATGAGGCAAAATAAATATACTCAGAAGAATCAACAGAAGAATACGCGAGTAGTGATTCAAACTAATTTCTGAGTATTTTCGTACATTCCTCTTATTTTATTTTTTTGTTATAATGTTTACATTTTCAACTTTTTATTCTTGTATACTTTCATTTTATTGTTCTTGCAGAGTATGTTTTGTAAAATTCAAATATTATGTCCCATAATATTCAACAAATGCAACGTTGGACAAACGTATACTCTCATGAAGGCTAAAACAAGTATTCAAATTTCCTTAATATTTTAAAAAATATTTCGTAAAAATTTACGTTCTACAAGCAAATTTGTTTATTTGTACATTGTTTACACAACAGACTTCCAAAAACTAGAAGAAATTCATTTCGAAGGGAGTTATTAATTTTTTCTTCCTAGATCGTCAAAATTACACACTGTGCGCCGCGTCGGGCGTTCGATTCCCGCCTGCAGCCCAATGCAGTAGCCCATTGTTCTCCGCTGCGGAAACTGTGTCTGTGTGACGAACAAATTCTTTCCACTTACATTCAGAGGTGAAAGAAAAAATAAGTCCATTTAACCATACGGATCTCAAATCTAATGACTGACTATTTTATATAAAAAAAAAAAAAAATGAATTTTTATTGTGATTTTTTGACATTAAGAGTTTCCCGAATGGCTTTTAAGTCAAATATGATTTCACTGAAAAAATACAACAGTTTTACTAGTGATTTATTGAAAACTATTTGACTATTGCACACAAAAAACATAATCTGTCAAATTAAAAAAAAATCTATGATAATTAGAGAAAATCCAACCATTTTGTCTGATCGCTAAAATATTGCTGATACGGTACAATCTGAATACTGAAATAAGTTACTGTTATCAAGTAATATTTCTTATTACCTATATTTTTAATTATTTATTGCATATTTCAAATGTTTAAACGACTTAATAAGAAGTTTACTGTTTTCTGCTGTTCAGACTATTAATTCAAATCTCCGTTCGCTTCGTACTCCAGTGTGCCTCTCATGGCCGACTGATGGCCATTTTGCCGTGTCGACTATCAGCGGGGGCGCGAAGCGGCTCGAGCGAAGCAGGGGGGAGGGGCGGAGCCGGGAGCCGCTGTTTTAATAATTGAGCCCCGCGCGGCGCATTATCGCGTGTCCCGCCGGCAGGTGCGCGCGAAACCACGCGGGGGGCGGGAGCGGGGCACAATGCGCTTAATCGCGGTCGCCGCCGCAGCGGAGACAGGAGGCGCCGCGGATCACGTGGGAGCGGGGCGAAGGCGGCAGCGCGAGGTGCAGAGACGTGTGTGTGAGTGTGTGTGTGTGTGTGTGTGTGAATTCGGGCCTGCGTGTGTGTGTGCGGGCCTGTGTGTGAATGCGGGCCTGTTGTGTGTGCGGGGTTGTGCGCGTGCGCGCGGTGTGGGTGTTGTGCGGCCGTCTGTGCATGTGCGGGCGGGCGCGTGGGTAAGGCAGATGTGTTTCCGTGGGCGTGTGTGACGGAGGCGTACTTGTTTGTAAGTGTGTGTTTGTGTGCGCATGCGTGTGTATGTGTGAATCAAGACTGAAAGCTGAGGCTCAACAAAAGGCTACAGAACGGTGGGTTGAGGAAGAAGGGACAGAACACGGAGAGGGGATTGATCCAGTAAAATCGAAAAACAGGCAAATAATGAAAGGATTGAGAGGTTCACTGAAGAGACGTAGAGAGAGTTCACTGAAGTCACGCAGAGCATGACAGCAAATTGATGAAGGGAGGGCACAGCCCCACTGCAAACAATAATTGTTTGTAATGGTGATCGAAGTCAAAGGACTATGGGGACGAATGAAATATAACGCCGAAGGGGAGAAAGCGGAAGAGATCGGTGTAATAGTGCAGGAAGTGAACTGGAGACAGCGCAAGATAAGATGTGAGATGCACAAAGTACCTAACGGCGGGCAAGGCACTTGCGTCATGCATTGATGAAGACTCATCTTATCACAAGTCGGGAGTGGAGTACGTACGCTCAGTAGAGACGTGCTGATAATGATGAGCACTTGAATGAAGTATGAAGCCATACGGTTCAAGCGGGAAGAGAAAGGTATAGCATGAGAAACAGACTACTGAAAGGATGAGAAAACGAAGCTCTGGAAACAAATGGTAGGAAGATGTGCAGGATGTACTTTTGGCGAACAAGAAAAATATATCTCAAACATTTCATTTTCCAGAACTGTATTTTCTCGACCGGGGTTTTTCATATAACGGGCAAAGATATAGTGTTACACAATGTACCAGGAGTCTGGTGAACTATCTATGGACATTTTGTAGAGAAAATGGACAATTTCTTAACTTATTTCTTAATTTCATTAAAAATGTCAGAAGTTTCACTTTTGTCGTACACCGACGATATAAAGTTTTCATTGCTAGAACAATGCGATGAAGTCTAATCTTAGAGACTCGTGTATAAGACGACTCTAAATTGCATATTCTGGTAAATTTCAAGCTTTTAATCAGAAGTAACATATCGCATGTAAAAGAAATTAAAAACGTTAGTACAATGGTAACAATGGTTCCTGAAAAAAAAACAGAATATTCCAGCGCATTGAAGTGGAGGAGGATCAAATCGCGAGAGCGAGGTCTACAATTCAGACCCAACCAGTGCCTGTGCATGCACAGTGCATTCATTCCTCGGCGCGGACACCAGGCGCGTTCACAAACCCGTGCCACTGCACGTCGTCTCGCCGCCCATTTCCATACGAATACCCGCGCGGCGGAGAGTCGGTTTGCTCGGCTCTTCCGCCCTTCGCCTCGGCCGCCGGCCGCCGCCAGGCGCGTCGGGGAGCGGGACCGTGAGAGCGGCACGGAGCGCGCCTTCCTTGGGACAATATTATTTGGGATTTCGGAAGCCAGGCCTCGAGGACGAATGCCAACGACTTCAAAGGATTTTTTTAAAATTTAAGGTCGCATCAACATCTAGGTCATTAGCGACCACTTTTGGAGTTAACGGTAAGGTAACTGTGAAGACGAAATGATATGGTGATGATAAGGGGTGAAAGGACAAACACAAATACAACCATGCCCGAGGCGGGACTCGAACCCGCGACCCTTTGGTCGGATATCACAACGACACTACTGCCTTAGCGATCTCGGCCACCGGATTGGCTTCAAAGGATTGTGTGAGTGAAAATTCTCCATATTGTGCCAATTAGCGTATTAGGCGTCTAAGTTTTTGAAAAACTGAAAACATTTACAGTAAAAAAAATTGATTTGATTTGATTTTTTCGTGTTTACGGGCACGTCAACTACTTCGGTCATTAGTTCCGTTAGTGTAGTGCATGTTTTTTTCGTGGGAGAAGGCGTTGATCTTCCCCCGTTGGATGGCGAGATCCGGTGCCGACCTAACGTCGGCTAGTGGGGTTTCCCCCTAACCAGGACTCTCCCATCAGCGGGGCACCGCCCCAGCCGGGACAAGCTCCCGACCGGTCTCCCGGAATATGTGGTAGTGTAGTGCATGTTAGTGTAAGTGTGCGTGTACGGGGAGAGGATAGGACAAGGAAGAGGAAGGACAGATCGCGCGCGGTCCGTGGTCCGTTTGGTAGGGGTACTGCTCCGGCAGTCGCCTGGTGTAAAAAGGCATGGACAAATGCGTCTTGATAAGAATATGAATTATTATTTTTCAGATATAAGAAGTCCCCAATACTCTTTTCTACCCGTAGCAAGAACAAAGCAACAGCTACGACCAAAATCCAATACGCGAAGAAACGTTTCTTTGAGAACATAATGAAATGGAAGGCAAACAAATAAAGCAAATCAAACTATCACACTTATTTAATACACTATTATAATCTCAGACAAAGACGTTTCTTTAAATTTATTTCACTTTCTGCCGGTTGTTAAGTCCACGCAGTATTTTCAATTACAACGCAGTTAAATGCATTAGGTTCCCACGCCATTCACCGCTTTGTACCAGTATCTCGCACATATTTTTGAGAAAATCTAAATAGGTCGACTTCTTCGTGTAAGTACGGGTCATATCAAATTTCACGGGAAAAACTTCTTGGTATTCTCTCGGCAGATCACGCGACAAACGAACATTACTCGCCGCACGCGCACTCGACTTTGTGTACTTCGTATGCACATTGTGTGCTCCGAGCCGCCAACGCAGCGAACAGAACAGGAAGGTGGCTGTATCTTTCTATCCTGAAAAATCCCGATATTGCCTGCTTTCATGATTGGTCAGATCAACAACTAAAAACCTACAAGAAAACAAACAAGGTAAGATGCGATACGTGGAAATTGACCTAAATTTTACGTTGATTATACATTACAGATATAGTGCAAAATCTAGATTGTACGATAGTGAGAACTGAAAATACAGCATTGATGGGATGAATAATTTTGTAGTTCTTTCAGGAAAATTTAGTATTCATGTATCTAGTATTCTAGTATCTAGTATTCGTGATGATACATTTCAGAAACAATGACATTTCGCAATTTTGCTTTCCGAAATATTCAAAATAAATATTAGGGGTCGTTGTGCGGAGGCACTGTAATGAAACTTACAATGTCGGACACGAAGACTGTAAGCATTTGACGATTTAGTAAATCAACATGTCTAAGGTAATCTACCCATTTTGGACATTTACTTCTTTGTAATTTGTTCGTGATATTGCCAAAAAAATATATTTCACGAAACATGAAGCAATTGATAAGTAATTATTAAGTAATTTTAATTAAACATTTTTGTATAAATATAATTAGGTTTCAATTAATAAGTAAAACAATCGTTAATAATACACTATACTTTTTGTTAATATAAATTCTAAAGAAGTAATATTTACGAAACACTCTCTTATTTATACTTTGGGAACGAGAAAGTTGCGGCAGGACCAACGCTCCCAGCTATTCTGTGGCAGGTGGTAAAACTGAAACGAGGCATTTCGAGGAGTCTAAGCAAAGAATTCCAACCTCGACACACAAATGAATAGCTGGCTCCTGCATGCCGATTCCTTCATTGTTTGCCTGGTTAACATTGGGAAGAACTTGGGAGGGAAGTCGAACGAAAATAGATTGAGAATGCCACTGGCGAGCTTGGAAAAGATCTATTGGTGAAAGAATGTAGCTGTCCCGAACGCAGATAAGGAGAATTAAGTGGACACAATGTTGTGTAATGTAAATGCAAGATGGAAAAGAAAACTAGAATGTACGGACAATGAGTCTATCTTTGATTGATTGAATGATTTCGTTTTAATAGGCGACACAACTGCTATTATCAATCCCGAAAATGTGGTGAATGTTTTATATTAGGATGTGGAGGCGTTTCTTCCTGCGCTGCAACGTGTGTTTCGGCACCGACCAACACGCCGGTTTGTGCGGGGGGGGGGCGGTCCCTCGAAGTTTCTCTGGTGAACGAGGATCAAATCGCGGGAGAGAGATCTGTAGTTCAGATCCAAACAAATGGCTGTGCATGCACAGTGTATTCATTCCTTCGCGCGGACATCGCAGCAAAGCAATCGCGCTGTGTAAATTGGGTGCTTTTTATTCCTGGTTTAATTTTTCTTTCTGATCAACTATATTCATTTATTTTGTTAATAATAAACGATTTACATATTTCTGGAGTGTTTATATGCCTCTACAATGCAAATTTATTCCTAGAAAGGATATTTTCAAACCAACTTTTGAGTGCTTATTGCGGCTAAGCCATTCGGAATACCCATGTAGTTAATTAGACAAAATATGCTTAAAATTGTCTTAAGAGCTTAGTTCCGAAGTTTCGATGTTTTCTCTCGGGACATTCTCTATATGTACCAATGTGTGAAGGCAGGAGCTTACAGGAAGATCAACCGTAGATGCAACAAAAGGTGTTAACGAGAGAAGATGCGACAAGAAATGCAAAAAGGCAAATGGGAAGACAACAGAGGCGTATCCTCTGGCGCCCCTCTCAAGAAACTTCATATTAGGCTTATTATTTTTTTAGCGGATATACTCTACTATGAATAAAATTTAGATTATTTTTAAAAATGTTCATAAACAATCTATATCGAAAAAAGTTAACTGCTTTTGAGATTCATGAATTAAGACAATAAAGAGAAAATAATTCATGTTTAATAATATTTATTACATTCATTTTAAAATTAATGACAACATTGTTACTACTTAAAAAATATATTATTACGACTCAGATTTAATAACATAACAATTTTTAGTAGTCTAGAAGTGCACTTTTCCTGATTGTACTGATGCGAATTCGTCAATGACAGAATTAAAGTCAATTTTCTCCGTTTCTTCTCTTTCAACACTCAACAGAGCAAGATCACACAATCGTTCTTGCCCCATTGAAGCTCTTAAATACGATAGTATCAATTTTAACTTACTGAAAGATCTCTCACAGCTTTCAATACAGACAGCAATAGTTAACATAATTTGAAGAGCAAAACGTACATTCGGAAAACGCTGTCGTCGCTATATTCAACAATGAATTGTAAAAGTTCTTTAGGTCTGGATATTTTAATATGATATCGAACTGAGAGCAGCATTCGGCAATCTATAATTTATTCGTATACGTGTTCTCCATCCGCATCGCTGCTGTAGAACGTGGCGAAGTTTGTACGCTTTGTTTTGATTATTTTTGTATCCCCATTAGAACACAGATCCTCAATGTCGAGCAAGAAGCCAAATTTTTCGTCAGCATCTTGTAAGCGGGTAGTGACTTCCATTCATTTCGCTATAAAGATGGTCAACCGTTGCCTTCTTGACTCTTTCAATTTCCTGTTTGGCTGTTAAAGTAACGTCATTTGATGATTCTCCAGCCATTTTTTTATTTCGTCTTAATCGTCGTTCCATTGGTACATCCCATTCTTGACAGAGATTAAGCCCTTTTTCCAGTGATTCAGTTATCAATACTTCCCTTTCATCAAGAAAATAATTTTGAAGAGCTTTTAAATCTAGAGCGGCATCGTGAAAATTTATTTTTGGATCCTGAAGTCTTTTTTGAACACGATCAATTTTAATAAGTAATTTATTCCAAAATCCTAGTAAAATCAGAAAATCGTAAGTTAACATTTGAGTGTACAATTGTCGGGAATGTGTCACTGGTCTCGTTTGAGTTATCAGTAATGTTTTGGAGAACTTCAAGGATTTTGTCCAGGAAATTATTTTTGTAGGTTTCACAGCTTCTACCCGTGCACTCCATCTGGTTAAAGAATCCGACTTAAGAACCACAGGCACGGCATTTTTCAATTTTTCCCAGCGTGTTGAGATGCTGAAAAGAGCACATACAGATTTCAACAGTTCCGAAAAATGTGACCATTGATACATCTTGCTTTGCTGCGTGTACGCCCACCAAGTTAAGAATGTGATTATCCCAGTTGACGAACATGGCTAGATTGTTTTTTTTCTCGTATTCTTTGCTGGACGCCAGTGTTCATACCAGCCACCATTACAGCAGCGTTATCATAACATTGTGACTGACAATCTTTTAATTCCATTTTATCTTTTTCCAATTGTTGGACGATGTTTCGCTAAACCTTCAGCATTTTTAAACTTATTTGAAGGAAGCCAAGGAAAGATTCCCGAACACGGACAGTTTTTTCTCAAAATCAACGTCCACATATCTATTTCTGACAATTGCTCACGGTGTCCTCTATCAGGAGTTCAATCAAACATGAGACCGAAGTATTTTGCTTTTCGAATTCGTTCCAGCAAACTTTGGCGAACGGTAGATGCCATCAAATGAATAAATTCATTTTGAACACTAGGAGAAAGATATGTTGTGGATCAGGATGTTTCTCGGCGGTACCGATGTGTTCTGCCATAACAGGGTCGTAAAGGGCGAGTAATTTCACTAATCCTAGAAAGTTACCTGTGTTAGAATCATCGTCTGATTGAAGCGATTCTTTGTGTCCTCGTAAAGCCAGATTCTGTGCAGCAAGGTATTTGATGCAGTGTAGTATTCTTTTCAATACATCGCGCCATTTTTGTTTTTCTCTTTCAATCTGCGATTGAAGTTCTGCATCTATTATACCATTTTTTGCTGCAAAATTTCTCTCCATTTCTTTCCACTTTGTAAAACATTCATGACGGTTTTTAGCATTTTCATATACTCTTATTTTTTCAAATGACGTCCACTGAGAAAATCCACTTTCCTGTTCTAATGTTGACTGGTGATCGGAGCGAGAAAAAAGTAGACAATATAAACAAAATGCAGACTTTTTAGAGAGCGAATAGGCTAACCATGAGCGTGATACTACTTCTCCACTCCCATTTCGCAATGTTCTCTTGAACCAAGATTTATTCATTGAACGGTTGTTTGTTGGTAAAAAAGGCCCTTCCCTGTTTTGAAAATACTTCAAAGAAAGCTTTATTATCTGTATTCTTAGCGAATCTGAAAGAATTTGTTTTCCAGTATCTTTATCAAACTGTAAAAGAGCAATATCATGTTGCTTAATGACATCTGGTGGTATAACAGATTAAGACTTTTTAATAACATCTAGTTCCCCAAATGGTATAGTTCTAAGTACTTCACTACTATTTAGAGGTTCATCGATAGTTTCTTCATCTTGTATTGTAGATTTCGCGTTTTCTGCGACAGTAAGGCGTGTAGTCTCAGATTCATGAATTTGTTTGGCACTGACTTACCTTTTCATCACTTTTTGATACATTTGAACTGAATTCATCTTCAGATTCTGACAAATTGAGACATGACACACAGGATTGTGTCGTTGCCGACTCCATAGTAGAAACTGCACAATTTGTTTTTGTTTTGTCAAGAAATGTCCTCAAAACTTTGCTAGATTTCTTATCTTCTTGTTCTTCTAACTTTCGTCTTTTTTGTCCAGCAGCACCAGATTCTTATTTCTGATAGAACGGTTCATTGTGTATGTACTAAAATAGCACGGCGTGTAAGTAAACTAAACTAAATATACATTATAATTTGCTTATATTTTAAATCGAATCTTATTTTTCTAGATTTAACTTTACCTTTAGCTTTCTAACTATTCTTGACAACACATTTAGAATTTTTATATCACACTTTTTGATATAGCACTAGTTGTAACGCCTAAGTTCAATTATGTCGTTAATTAACACTTGGAAAAAAGATTTTTGGTTGTCTTATAGCGACGAACTCAAAAATATTAGAATGTCGTAAAAACAATTGTTAGATTCACAAAAGTTAGCACTGGGTGGAAGTAAATCAACAACTAGTCTGATTCCACTTTGTACGTGTACGTCAAACAGATTTACAAGAATATCTTGACCGAACCGACAATAAGATAATCCGCACCGATAATAAGATAATCATCGCCTTGGTCCTCGGTCGAAGTGCTTCCTCGGAAAAGCCAATATGAGAGGTGTTGCGATTCCTTCGGGGTATACTTGAGTTTATTACGCTTTCATAATAAAGAAAACCTTCATTAACAGTCGTGGAGAATATTTGACTTGTCAAAAAATGCGATTAATTTTATGCCATGAAATCTGTAGTCAGTATACGGCTTCATTTACAAAAAGCTGCTCTCAATAATAATATATTTCTCGCGAGGGCGCCACCCGCGCCCGAGCCTTTGTAAGTTAGTTTTCACGGCGCGGAGAGGGGCGAAAAGTGGACGAATAGTTCCACTTTTTGCCGCGCTCCTAGCCGTGAAAAAGAAATTGTATGCGTCCTATAGAAAAGTTTATTTTATTTTATCATTTGTGTAAAACTTTAATTCTCTAATTGAATTTTTTTCTTTTTTAAATTAATTTTTAACTTTTTTCCTTCAATGCCGAATGCTAAATTGCGCCCTTTGTGAGTGGCGCCCATGGCGCGTGCCATGCCAGCCATACCGTAGATACGCCTTTGAAAAACAAGAACAGCAAATCGCGATCACTATAGGCTCGCATAGCCTAAATCAAGAGGGAGACAACTACATTTATGGCCCGCTCTTCATTAAACTATTTTGTTTTTACTGACACGTTATAGCTTGTTATTGCCTTCGATGTGGAGCTCGATAGACAATGCAAAACTCACCTAGATCAAGTAGATCGTGGTTACGAGGGAAATATGATATCAGTTGAATGACACTACATGTTCTCTTATGGAGGGAATTATGAAAGGGAATTACGGGAGAGAAATATGAAAAGACAAACCGAGTCAAGTTAACATTTACTTAATTAGTAAATCAATCAATCTGAATCATTAAAAATAGGTAAAATATATAATTATGTACGTACCACTGGCGTTAACTGGTTCTAATGATCTCGGGCGACAAAAAGCCCTAAGTCCAAAGGCCCTTGGACATTTTGTCGTTGCTCGATCATTAGAACCCTTATAACGCCCTTGATGCATAAATCACTATTATTTACATATGTACTAGTAAGTAAATACAACTATAAAGAGAACGAAATTATACTTTTAATGAAACAGTTTTTACAATTGTTTTTAACCATAGAGGAATCATAATTAGCTACACACAAGTGTTCGCCATAGGCGTGCGGATAAGACAGTCACACCCCTTGCCCCCCTGTCCACACCCCTATGGCGAGTACTTTTGTGGGTAGCAAATTATTCGTGCGCTCACCAAGCAGAACTCTGCGGCCCGGCTTCGAGATACAACTATGGCGCAGCTGTCAAGTTGAAGAGGTTCAAGCTTCTAGCGCGGTTTCAAATTGGCAATAAAATGCTATCCGATAGAGCGAATGCAGTCCTGTTGTTCGTAACACAACATTTAAGATTCGGAACAAATGGCTGAAGCGAATGTAGCGGACCGATTATTTTAGGTTTGTTTTTGTGGTTGAACCGAGAGTAATTTGTGCTACTTCATACAAAGGAAGTATCGAAAGTAGTATTCCAATTCTGGGGTCGCAAAATCAGATCTCAGAAAAAGAGCGCGGGAAAGTTAAGGGACAAAAGGAGGATTCAGAAGGAACGATGTAATTAATTTAAATGGTATAATTAATTATTGCAATGGTTTAATACATAAAAGAGTTCCGACAAACGAAGCAATCTATTTCAAAGATAAGTGGAGAAGATTGAATGTACACGAAAAAAGTAAAATTTCCAACTGCAACTAGTTTTGATAAGTGATTCGATACGTATTTCTGCAAAAACTGCTATCATTATTTTTTACTGATCCTCTATGAGATATTAAGATAGAAACATTAAATTATTCTAGACGATGTGACACTCCACAAATTAAGCTCGAACATTCTATTTTTCCGTGTACGCATCCGAAGAAAACTTTTTGAATGTGTGTAACGTAATCAAGGGAAAAAAAATATTCCGGAGCTGAGATATACAACTATTGAATAATTGTGACGTACGTGAAAATTACCCATTTGTGAGGTTTATAAGATTAAAAACCTGCAAGATCTTGCAGTTTACCAGAGCTTCCTAACATACGACAATATGCCAATAATGTGAATTGTAAGACTGCGAATTTAGAAGTATTCGCGAAGAAGGGAATAAACAGGGGGTGAGAACGGGGGGCGAAATCAAGGAACGAAGAAAGAGGCCCGTCTCTGACTCAGAGCGAGGAAAGAAGGCGGCTGACGCAAGCCAGAGCGGGGGAAGGGCCTGGACAGCACGGGAAGGAAGCTTTTCTATTTCTTTTGTTTTTTTTGCTGTAAGCAGAAAATGTAACATTTGCAAATTTGTTAAATGAAAACCACAATTACGGAGCCAAGAAATACAGTATGTGGGAAGCTTAATTGAGTTATATGTAGAAATTAAACTAATACGAGCTCTAAAGTATTAAACGTTTCTCACAGACGAAATTTCCTACATTTAACGCCAGCATTGTACAATAGATTGTAAATAATGAGCAATGCGAATACACAGATGTACTCGAAAGCAGACAGATGAGACACAGATAGTGCAGAATGAGAGAGAGAGGAAGAGATGATAAGAGAGAGAGGAAGAGAGAATAAGAGAGAGAGAGGAAGAGATGAAGAGAGAGAGAGAGAAGAGATGATAAGAGAGAGAGAGGAAGAGATGATAGAGAGAGAGAGAGAAGAGATGATCAAGAGAGAGAGAAAGAGATGATAAGAGAGAGAGGAAGAGATGATAAGAGAGAGAGAGGAAGAGATGATGAGAGAGAGAGAGAGAGAAGAGATGATGAGAGAGAGAGAGGAAGAGATGACCAGAGAGAGAGAGAAAGAGATGATCAGAGAGAGAGAGGTGAAGAGATGATCAGAGAGAGAGAGATAAAGAGATGATCAGAGAGAGAGAGATGAAGAGATGATCAGAGAGAGAGAGAGAGAGAGGAAGAGAAAGAGGAAGGAAGAGGGCGGCGGTGGAGGCGCAGAGGAGGAAGGAAGCGCGCGCGCGGGAGGGGCGTGAGAGCCAGCGAGGGGCGGTCCTGAGCACCGCGGCCCGGCGCCGCGCCGGCGGCCGTCACGGCAAAACCTCGGAGAGCCCTTTGTCCTCCAAATAGGATCAAGCGAGGTATCGGCGGCGCCACTTGATGCGGAGGGGGAGGGGCCGCTGCTGGCGGCGGCGCCCGCCCCCGAGTGCTTGCTTGCTCGATGGCCGACACGTGCGGGCGCTCCGCTGGCTCGTTCACGCGCGCGCGCTTTGACCTGCATTATTGTGCGAGCCAGCAGCGCGAGCGCGCGGCCGGCCGGCCGGTCGGCGAGTGGCGGGTGACGCGACGGAGGGCCACCTGCTTTTTTTGTTCGCGAGGGCGGCGGGCGAGACGTGCGCCCCGCCGAATTCCTCTCTGGAGCTTCAGCCTCTGTTGGGAACAGGTGGCACCTGCGGAATCCGCGATTTGGACCCTCGGGGGGACAACTCAATGCGGGTTATTAATCGATTTCGTGACTGGAATCGCGATAGGGATTCGCGTATTTAAAGGCTTCTCAATGTAGATAGCTGAAAAAAACGTTTCGGAGGAAATCTGTATTAACATCGTCGACGCTGGATGATTATTTATTTTCATGTTAAATACTTAACTAAGAAATAGCGGATACATTACTTAACCACATATTGAGAATAAATTTTTATTCCTTATTTGGCGAGTTTAAGAACTTTAAACATCATAATTTATTCTACCAAACTTTCAATGTAAAATAATTTGTGGATTATTACAAACTATTTCAAAAAACATCAATCGTTTACTTTTTATCAAAATGTAAGAAACATTACGGCAAAGCGTATTATCATTACAAAGAATACAGTGTAGGAGATAAATAAATATTTGTAAATAAGTTAACTCAGTATTAGCTTCCTTTAACGGCGCCGCGTACATTAATAATACTCCAACTAGTGAGGATGAAATTACAAGATTGAATTTAATTGAATTGAATAAATACAGTCTGATAAGATTCCAGAATGGCCTCCAAAAGGCGCACGGATTGAATTCCGAGTAATCAGCACAGGAGACGTAAGTGGGCAGTTGGATGTGCCTGATCATGTAGGCAATGGACTTAACGATGGATGAACGTAAATATAACCTGTAATAAGCCTATGTTTCCAAGCATTACTACAAATGGCTTACATTTTTACATGCAAACTTTGTTATGAGAATGTCACAGAGTTAGCACACAATATTTGATGGTGGACATGAGCATTTAGTTTTTTTATCATTATTTAATTTACGTATAATCTTGGAATTATATTTCATGGAAAGTTATCAAATCGTAAACAGTGAAATCTTGGAAGAAAGTTATTACTGTTTTTCTGCACGAAGGGCGCCAGCATTAAGATGTTTATATAAAAAATTGCTTTCCCATCTAGAGCCTATTTATTTTCAGATCTTTTGCCTGAATTTTATAGAAGCCCGTTTTCCCTTCCTTTATTAAAAACAGGAAGGAAAAGGAAGATTAAGGAACACAATGACGCGTCCCACACGTCATGTCCCGGAGAAGATGGCAAACTCGTTAAGGAATCACCAAAAATGTAACATGTTTTAAGCAAAGTAGTATTGCCGAAAAAAAAAGAAACTTATAAATGAGATAACAGTAACACGATTAATAATCTGGTGTGCGTATGTGTTTATATTACCTCAGTGTATCCGTTAATTCCTGAAGTTCAATTTGACGCGAACCCACGGCACATTTTCATTAAAGGCGAAAACATCCTTTCGTCTAACACTAGTTCACCGAAGCGAGAACAAACTAGACGATGGCTCGACTCCGCACTCGTGATTACCTGGCACATACATGAACCAGCCAATGCACTGTCCGTTTCGTAACCGGAGGAGAAAAACGGGCGGAAGGAAACCCTCAATGGAGAGCAGCGAAGGCCCGACCTCGATACTGCGAGGCCACGTGACCGCGGTCGTGCCGCGATGTGTTTCCGGCCCCGCGGGCGCACGCGTGCGTTGACCGTGACTCAATTGTTAGCCATTCAGCTGCTCACCTTTAAAGATCGGCGATACAGCACCGACACGTGAAAGTTCAAGTACGCGTATGTAGGAGGAGAAATCACGAAGGTTTTTATCGGGCGCTGCATCTTCATGACGAATCACAAAATACTTCGACGGCATTCTCCACAAAATATGTGATCTTAAATCTGCTGCATTTTCCTGCAAACGAATGCAAGGTAAAGCTAGTTTTTTGGACAAAAATTCACAAAATACTTCGACAGCATTCTCTAGAAAATCTTTCATCTTGAAACTGCAGCATTATTTGGCAAACAAATGCGAGTTGAAGCTTGTTTTTTGGCTCGTCGATAAGCAAACATTCTCACTACAAAAGCATTACGAAAACACCAGCAGAGGAAAAGAAGTATTTATTGCTGCGTCACTGGTTTCCATAGCACTGTACGGAATATTTCACATTTTCCTGCGGCGTCAAATCTTGGAACACTTTACAAAAACCCTGAGGTGTTTTGGTAACATCACTCAAATAAAATGGACGGATGCTATTTACTGGGGTTGAGACATGACTTCATATCAACCAGTCAGGCTACGAAAGCTGTCAACGCTAAATGTCTACGCACACAGCTCAAAGAATCTTTGTTCCGAAACGCTGCTTGAACGTAGCGTGCGAGGAGTGTGTTCAATGTCCGTCTGAAAGAAATGAAGTCGTCCCTCTCTCCTGTGGTCAGCGAAGAAAGAGAAATGAAAAATGGAAGTCATTTGGTGAAACATTTCACGTGTGAAGGCCCGGGCGCGTGCCCCTCCGGCCGCACGCTTCCAATTGAATCGCCAGGCGCCGAGCGCCTCATAACGGACGAGGCGGCGGATAGTGGCGCATATGAATGGCCGTTCAATTACAATGCGTCGCCAGCTGACAAGGGACGAGCGCCGCCGCGACACGGATCGCGGCTTCCTGGCCGCTAGGGGCCGCCGCCACCGCCTCTGCCTCCGCCGCACGATGGGCCGGTTGCGGATATGAGCGGGCAAAATTTCCGGGTGCACTCATTACTTTGTTCTCCACCATGCAATACATGCATGAAGGGTAAAGACACCTGCGGTTTGCCAGTTCAAGAACAAATTTTAAGCAATAAGAATTGAAGCGTTCTCCCTTGCTTCAAACTTGCAGAACAATGAGCTTATGCCTTCTAGTGGTGAGGAAAACTAGAAATTGTTGTTTTGCCTTTTTATATTTAAATTATAAACTGAAAACATTGTGTTAATATTGAAACATGAAGTCTCTCAAACACTTCAGAAGATATGATATTTATTAGTTATTACTCAGTCATGTGTCCGATACTGACACAATTTTTATAATTTTTAAGTGGTTTGATCAATAACGGGATTTCAAAATAACTTTAAGTTTTCTTAGTAATTTCAAGTTTCATTGTTGCTGGGAGTTGAAAAGAAGACACAAATGTATTTCCTAGTATGATTTGCAATTCTAATACTTGTTTGTAGAAGTGTTATGATATAAGAAAATGTCAATGCAGTTACTGGCAGATTTATAAAATTGCTTACGGAAAGTACGTAAGTAGTGAATGTGTGTTCTGTAAGAAATGTAATAAGAGATTAATTTCGAGTAGTGAGAGGTGAAGCAATATCATAAAAAGCATTTCAAAGAAAAAAGTCCAAAGTTTGAACAATTTATGAGCAAGTGTCTACTTAAGCAATGTTCCACATGTTTGCAGATCTTCACAATATTTGCCGAAGTATATAACAAGACAGTTTAGAACATTTAGCATTGGATGTTTATCTGTTTATTGTTTGTTCGTTTTTTAAATTATTTCTGCTTCTCAGCAGGTTCTCAGCAGCCGAGTACGATACATTGAGAGTACACTGATTAATATTAACATTCTTTAGGAAACATGACACTTCGATGAATACATTATGAATACGTTGAGTAAATTCAATAAACGTTTGTGAATTAAATATTTTCGGTCGATCTGAGTTTAAATCATGTAAATTGGACACTTATGAAACGATCAGTTTTGTCCGTTTTCGGAGTCATTCAAACCACCGTGCGCCGCCATCGTCGCTGCCGCCGCCGCGGAGGTCGCCGGTTCGAGTCTGGGTCAAAGCTGCTGTCCCCGCGGGGCAACGGCCTCCGTCCTCAAGGTGATCGCGTCACCGGCAGAGGCCGCAGCCTTTGAGGGCTCGCGCGCGCCGGCCTCGGCTGAAGTAATCACTGTAGTTACGTCGCATTTTATGCTCGATGGACTTTTCAGAACCGTTATTATCCAGTAGAATCGAGTCTACCCGAATTATTAGCACGTCATAACGAGAACTTGAGCCACATGAAAGGGAGAATCTCGCCGGAGCCGAGTTATTTTACTTTTACGAGTTAGAAAAATAAAATATCGCACGTGAGATTGTGGTAAGAGATCCGGCGTCATATTGTGGCTACGCAGCTCGTTTTAGAGGTGTCGAACAACTTTCAACCTGGTGATTAGAAAACCACTTTCCAGATAATGTCTTGCCTCGAAAAAAATTGCAAAGGAAGCGTTAATACATGAGGAATTGTGTCCAGAGTGTATCTAAAATTTACATCATACAAGATTTAAAAAATCAAGGGAGGAAGGATATGTTTTGGGAACAATTTATACAAGGCTTATTGAAGTCGCATTACTCTTACGGGGCAAATAGGGGATAACAGGGCTATCGACGATGATGGAGAGGAAAGTCGGTACACTTTCTTTCCCTTCGGGCTTTTATCCAGTCAACAGCCGGTTACCCTTTACGTCCCGATGAGACGCGTATTCGACCATACGCTAGACCAACACACTTGCGGGCTCCTCTGATCTGGGGTCCGCAGAACGCGAGGCCCTCCGCGACAACACATACAATGTCAAGGGACAAACAACTATGCCCAAGGCGGAACTCGAACCCGTGACCCTTCGGACTGAAGAGCTGAGTCGATACTCGCTCTTAGCCACCTCGGCCATCCAGGTCGGCCTGTACACTTGTTAATTCTTAAATTATCCTGTGCATGGCAGTCATACAGTTTTCAGAACTAATAATCAAATCCAATAAATTGGCTTCAACCTGAATGGCAAGGATGCTTTCCAGTAGGGACAACACAAGCCGATTCTTAACTCAAAATTGGAGAGCAATTTTAATGTCTAAATGTCGAAGTCATAAAAATTACTTTCTACAGTAAGACTTGGCATATTTTGCCTACACGAAACTAATTTTCTTTTTCTGCTTTGGCCCTCTCAGCAAAGAAAAAAAATTCTTCTCCACACCGTTCGGACACCATTTCCATAAGCCGAAGGGGAAGATTTCACCATCTTCATGAAGTGTCATGACGCCAACGGTGACAATGACGCCAACGGTGACAATGACGCCAACGGTGACAATGACGCCAACGGTGACAATGACGCCAACGGTGACAATGACGCCAAAAGTGAGATAGGGTGATGTGGCACATGTTGATTTGACATTTAAGTGATGACATAAATGGTGAGGGTGATATGCAACGAAAGTGACATGATAGTAATATATGTTGAATTATTGTGATATAATGTAATGATGGCAAATCATGATGATCAAGACGACAATGATGACATGGTCACCGTGATGGTGAAGGTACGTGTCGATGATGGTGACAGATGGAGACGGACACGAGGACGGAGTCTATCGGCGACTTTCAGTTACCCGGATAATGTTACAAGCATGTGTGGAGAGACCAGACAATATCCCTAATAGCGATTCATTGATTTATTTATGCTTGTTTCTTTGTACGTAAGTATAGAGTGCCAGGGGGCAGGCGTTTGTGTGACGGCGACCATGTTGGTAATTGTAACGGGGACGTCAATGTCGACGGTGAAGGCATCAGGGACAATTACTGTGATGCTGAAGGCATGGGAAATCCGACGATGGTTGGTTGGTTGTTAGTGATTCCGGGTCAACAACTGCGGTCAGAAGTCCCGTAAGTGTAGTGCATATTTTATCGCAGGAGATAGCAGTGATCTTCCTCCGACGACCTTCCTCCTTGACAAGATCCGGTTCCGATCTACTGTTTGCGATGTCTTCCTCTATCAGGTATCTCCAATCAGCGGGGTACCGCCCCAGCCGAGACAAGATCTAACCTCCCGACTGGACTCCTGGCATATGTTGTTGTGTAGTGCAAGAGAAAGTGTGTGTGAGAGGTGAGGAAAGGACAAGGAAGAGCTAGGAAAGATCGCGCGCGGTCCGTGTCCCGTTTGTTAGGGTAGTGCTCCGGCATTCGCCTGGTGTCAATCGGGGAAACCACGGAAAATACTGATCAGAGCAACCAGCCTCTAGAATTGACAAGCTCGTGTCGAAAATATTGCCACTGACTGGACTCGACACTGACATCCGTTGATGCACACCACCTCTCCCGGTCGGGGACCGAGGAGATCGACGAGGGATTTTTTCGCCCTTAAAAATCCACGGCTTCGATCAGGTTTGAACCCGCAAACTCGGACACAACAGTCCGGTACGCTGACCATTATACCACCGAATCCGCGAGCCAGCGGGTATCACCAGCGGGGTACTGCCCCAGCCGAGACAAGGATTTGACGCAACGATGACGGCGACGATGAAGGTGACAGGAAGGAAATGACACAGGCGCAGGTGTGAGTGACGCTAACGGTGGCAATGATCGTGAGGGCGAGGCCGGCGAGATCGACGGCGAGGCTGGCGCAGAGGACGCAGACGGCGGCGGAGTCAGGACCGAGTCCGCCAGGTGCGGCCGCGCGCAAACACTGGCCCACTGATTCGTCAAATCCGGCGAGTCAACAAAACGAAGCACGACTCACAATCCGGAATCGCCACTCAGCCCGCAGGCAGACCAAACACTCGCGCAGCACATTAATGCGCCCGCGACTCACTGGCCACTCGCTGGCCGTTGCCAAACAGTGGGCCGCGGAAAGGCGGCGCTGCGGTCGTGGGAATTATAAGAGTAACCATTTGGTAAGGAAAGACTTAGGAAGATGAGCATTTAGAAACGAGTTATGATTTGGAACATGCATGAATAAGGAAAACAGAAAATAAGTACGTTAGAGACCTGTTAATATCATTGCATGCGACTTTCAAGAAATAAATTAGTCTGCTTTTCTTTCCTGTTAATAGTTTCCTTTATTCTTTGTCGTTACAACTTTCCGCATTGAACTTTCAAATGTGTGATTACACAGACTAGGAGGATGGAAAAACAAAACGCTTTGTAAGTAACAAATTGCACATTGAAAGTATTTCTACATGCCTGATTTCAATAAATTAAATTCGTATATTAATAATACAATGTACAAGATAACGAAACCAGGTCTTAAATATTTGTATACATCTTTAAAGGTCTTTGATTAACATCTTTAACATGTAATATTTGCTAATTACTAGACATACGACGGAAAAGGTCTACTACGTTTTCTTAATAAGTATATTGTTCTTACTTATTGAGAAACACCGTCTAATTTATGAGTCGTATGTCATCAGCAAGTGAAACGGCCATTCTTTCACATTTTGCATTTCATCACTGACAAGCACGAGTCACCGTGAGAACGAAAAGGATAGGTCGCTAACAATAAATGCACAGTGTCGAACCACCGCTTCGAATCGTGCCACTGGGCCAGATAGCAGAGATAGCCGCAGCTTGTCACCACTTAGCGACCACAAATCAAGATGGCCACTTGGCCCCGCAGCGCAACCAACCACTCGCGGCCGCTCCCTCATGCGGCGGGCGCGGCTTTTGAATGAATGCTCGAACCTCGCCGCGCCGTGAGGATAGCTTCTTTCCCGATTCCTCGGCGCCGCCCGCCCGCGTGCCGCAAGACCCATTAAGTCCAAATGGTTCGTTTGCATTACGGCGGATCTCGAGCACTAATTAGTAAGGAGCGCTTTGTACACGCGGGCTACACCCGAAACGCTAGGGGGCCGTGAAGCCGAGGGGCCGGGGCAGCAGGGGGCGGCTGAGTTTAAGAGGCGAATGAGGGGGCCCAAAGGGACTGGGGGGGGAGGGGGAACGTGGGGGTAGCGGAGGGTGGAGGGATCGGAGAGACGGGGTGGATTGTGGAGGAGGACGTGATGGGAAGCGAGCTTTGGACGTGGGTAGGAGAATGAGGACGGGGGGGGGGGGGGGGGAAGGGGGGATGTGGTTCAGGGCAGGGGGCCGAGGACCAAGGGGGGTCATGAGTGGGCCGGACCCTCAAGCCTCCTTTCACTAGATCAATATTGGCTGGGCCGTGTGCGGCGGAGCAGCCGCGCCGCGTGAGTGACGCGGGTCCACTGCACGCGTTTGGGAGTTTCTTCTCGAGGGCGCGAGATGCTGGCCGTGGCGGCGCAGACGCGATGACAGCGACGCCCAAACCTACCAAGTAGTTTCCCTTCCAGGGCACAGCGTGGTTTGTCCTTTGAATCAAAGAATACTTTTATATTTTGTCAAGTCCCTTAACATGAGTATTCGTATATTCTTTGTTCTGTTTCATGACACATTTGTTTGATACTGCTGATTTATTGCCACCTTCCTTTCACTACCGATAAGGAAAGAGACGATCAAAAACAGGGGCATTTGAATGAGATGATTCCGTAGGTTTTGGAAGTTTCCTTCTGAACTTTCAAATGAAGCTAATGAGGAGAATTTCTAGAACAAATTTTCCGTTTTGGATGTGATTAATGTCTTGTTTTCCAAGGCTCGGACCGCTATATATATGACTGCCGAACTCTACAGATGCATTGTTTTAAATGCTTCCCCATAAACATGTACAGTCCAGTGATAACCTAATTTTGATGAACTTTCATAGCTTATTAGTCTTTTGTGGAATAAATACAATCATCGACACACTTTGTTTTACGATACCCGTAAGCAAAATGTGCATATGGTAGCAAGCTTATATTTGTCTACGCTTACTTTATCATTAATCAAAAAAAGTTTTCGTCTACCTTATGAAGAATCCACCATTGAAAAAGAAACAAAAATTTCCGTAAACCAGTCCATAGGTCATCGAGTATATAATTGAACTACTGAAATAATCTTGAATAATCTCGTATTCATTAATTGGTTATAATACAGAACCACCCTCCGTGTTTCTTCGGAGGGCCAACGGCAGGTGTAAAATCATCGCCTCGCGCTTAGCTCCGGTTGTGTTCTCCAGAAGACAACCTGATAGCCGTCCGGATCATCTGCCGCCCCTCTCAGCCCGCAGGGGCGGGGCGCGATGGAGGGGGCGGGGCGGGGCGGGGCGTTCGAGGGCGCGAGGGGCGCCCGCCGTGCCGCTCAGCTCCGCGCCGCGTCGCGCCACTTCGCGGGGCCATTGTCCTCCGCTCGTGGATGAGCCAGGTAGTCGAGTACGGCGTGGGCCGTGGGCGAAGGGAGGGAGGTGAGGGCGTGGGCGAGGGCGAGGGCGAAGGGGGCGGAGCCACCACCTTTCATCCGCCTCGCGGCGGTCACGGGTGGCTGGCAGCCCACCGCTGAGCCGGAGGTGTCGGAGAGGCGACCGCCGAGGGGCGCCGACACAGTCCGCTGCGCTCCTCCCGCCGCGAACAACACGAGAGGAGCGCCGTTGTGAAATCGGGGTCTCTGCGCTTCCGATCCGCTTCTTAACACTTAGTGTTCGACGGTCTTTCACGCTGGGGGAACACCAACCTTTACGACACCCAAAACATTGTACCTTACCGGACCAGGTACGTTCTTTTCAGTGTAAGGGGTAGTCCACTCCATGTTATTACATGCTCAAAACGTTTAGAAACTTCGCAGCAGGGCAAGGAGCGAGGGTCCACTACCTCTTGCAACAGCACTAGCAAAGACTGGTAAATAACATTGTTCAGAATGCTGAAATACGCTATACTTCATTTGCCATCAGCTCTATTCTATCAGAATATTTTCAGTAACCGAAAAAACGGTTCGGAGCAGCACCAATTGATAGCGTACGTGCTGCCTGTACATGCATACGTTAAAGTTTCGAGAAACTACGACACAAGTATCTATAGGAACAGCGGCAGAAGCGATAATATTCCGTTTATTCGCGTCCTAACCTTCTTGAATAGCCCCCTCACTCAGGTCATAGAAACATTACGCTTGCTACATCACTTACATCATGAGCCGAGAACTGCGAATTCTTTAGCTTAGCTTCCATGCACCCCACGAATATTTCCGGGCTAGGTTACAATGTTATTGTTTATTCGCCTTTCTCGGAAATACAGTGTGTCTCAGAATAAATGTAGCAAACTTCTAGGGCATGTAGAGGGAACGACAATGATTACATTTTGACACGGGACATGTGTTTGGAAATTTCTTAAAAGTTCCACATGTGACATTTGCCCCTGATTTCTAGGCAACTCCTCGTACACTGGTGTTTGGCGAGTCACGTTCTGATGCAGTTTCTTCGCTTTCCTGCCTAACATCTGAACCAGTGGTGCCTGTGAGGGGCAAAGGTCACACAAGTACTTTCGTTATACGATTGATTCATTGCTTAGTGTTTACGGGCGTGCCAACTGCTAAGGCAATTCGACCGTAAGTGTAGTGCATGTTTTATCGCGGGAGGTGGCGGTGATCTCCCGCTGGATGGTGAGATCTCCCGCTGGATGGTGAGTGCCGACCCGACGATGGCTTACGGGTTTCCCAAACCAGGTATCTCCCACCCGTCAGGCAATGCCCCAGTCGGGACAAGTTCTAAGCTCCAGATTGGTCTTCCGTTGTGTGATAGTGTAGGTCATGTGAGTGAGTGTGTGTGCGAGTGTGTGTGTGTGTATGTGTGTGAATGTGTGTAAGAAAGGGATTAGAACAGGACAAGATATAAGGAAAGAACGCGCGCGGTCTGTTTGTTAGAGTACTGTTACGGCATTAGCCTGGTATTAATCACAGAAACCACGGAAAACTATAGATCAGAGCAGTCGGCTGCTTAAATTCTCCTCCAGTCAGCGGTTGAACTCAATACAACCATGTTGGCAGTCAAAAATCCTGCCACCGTCTGAACACGAACCCTACGACCTCCTGGTCGGAGACATTGCAGTGACTGAGCCTCGTAAGTTGGCCATTATGAGAAATTTTGCACTGTATGTTCATTGGCAAAAGTATAATTTTCGATCCCTCTACATTTCATCGCAATATTTATATTCATGAGGAAAAAAGATTTTTTAAAAAAATTGTGAAATTTCGCTTATCCTGAATGCTAACAATATTTTCTTACGTTTTCATATATCTAGTTCGGCGTATGAAACTTTTTAAAGTTCTCAAGTATTTCCGTGACATATTTGAGAGATCTTATTTATTTTTGACACTTTGTTCTGTGTTCACAATGGATATGTATGGCACTGATGTTCCCTTTATTAGGATGCTACCACAGCACTGTTTCCCTCACAACTAGAACAATGGGGAATTCGTATCTCTGACAAACCTTTATCGCGGTTCTCAGGAGGACGACGGCGGCGGCGGGTGCGGCACGCCGGAAGTCGGCATACCGCCGGAAACTGTGCCGTCATCAAGTTATGGCGTTGGTCGGGGTGAGGACGGCGGCGTGCGACCCGAAAAGGGTGGCAGAGAACTCAATTAGAGCGCGGCCTCCGAACGCTGCTTCAAGACGGCGGAGGCTGGGGCGGCTTCCTACTTTCTCCGCCAGAAGGAAGCCAGACGCGCCCGTCGCCGCCTGGCGGGGCGAGGGGGCGGGGCTGGGATGGCGCTGTTCAACGTAATTGCACTCAATTACAAATAAACACACAGCGGGCGACGATTAACGAGCAGCGCTCGTCTGACGAGATTCCCGAGCTCACGTGACGAATATTGAATACCTTAGCCTGATCCGGGAGGTGAAAATTACTACGCGAAGGTGATGACGGACCCGAAGGCTCCCCACGCGTAGCACAGGAGGCTTGATTACCTGATGCTTCTGGCTGCTGAGACGTTTCGCGAACCTTGCAATATAAATGTGAACTGAAAACATTCATTGATGCACAATGAGTAGGGAAAAATGTTCACAAGCACAGCTTTGGACAAACGTATCAGTTAAGTAATTACAGCAATCTGAGCTAGACAAGTTACTACTCGGGTTAAGAAGGAATGGAGTGAGCCAAGGGCGGGAATTCAAGGAACCTCGAGGCTGTTTCTTTCAAGCAGCGACCGCCAAACAAACGGGCGCTTCAGGCTGAATGGCCCTAATCACTTGTCTTCTGCGGGTTTCAATTTCTCCCGCCAGACGTCGGCGTCAGGGCGGGCGGAGGAGGCGCGGGCGAGAAGCAGCCTGACAGCTGGAATGGCGGTGTGGCGGTGGAGATGGCGGAGGAAGCGACAACGATCGGATGGCACGAAGTGGAATTTAGAAGCCGGAGGATCAACGTGAAGAGCGTTATCATCATGTTGTCGTGATCGTGATGAATTCGGAGTACAATCGAGACTAGACAGAAATAGTGGAAAGGACAAGTCTTATGCCTGAGAGAGTAAGAGGAAATGAAGAGTTGAGATGAAAACGGAAAAGGATAAAGAGAAATGGACAGAAAAAGCGAAAGAAGAAAAGAAAGAATGTGTCAGGTGGATCAGAAAAGTTAAGGGCATGGAAAATGATTCATAAGAACTAAGGTGCCACTGGGAGTGTAAAATGAAAACGCAAAATGGAGAGAAGCTTGGAGTATGGAAGAAGCACAGAACGGGGAACGTGCAAAGATTAAGATGAGGAGTAAGCTAGAGCACAGCGAGACAGAATGAAACGAGGTGAGCGTATATGAGGAGGAAAGGCAATGAAAGTGAATAACTTGGCCATAAAAGAGTATTCTTTATTACGATGCAAGTGCCTAAGTCATATAGCCAGATGTGTAATGAATGAACGAATGAATGATTATCCAAAGTAAGACGAATATGAATGTGCGACATAAATTATAAAGAACCTATGGTTGATCGATAGGCAGGGGAAATGGGAGAATTAGATGGACACAGTTTGCCCATTGAGAATTTTATGGCCACAGTTTTCTTAAATTTGACATTGAGCAACCGGAAAATGACCTCGGCCGCGTTGGAGGTACGCGAGCAGTCCGATAGCGGCACCAAAGGCAAGGCAAGACAAGGGAGGACCTAACTACTTGGCTGTCCGGGAGACACCGCGTCCTAGCCAGAGATGCCAGTCTGCGACCTTTCTCACGGCAAAATGCGCCCAGAGGAAGGTCGTAGAATGGCGCCCAAAACGTTGGCACCTTTAATTGATTGATTTTTTCGTGTTTCCGGGCACGTCCACTGCTTTGGTCATTAGTTCCGTTAGTGTAGCACATGTTTTTTCTCGGGAGATGGCGGTGATCTTCCCCGCTGGATGGCGTGATCCGGCACCGACCCACCGTCAGCTAGCGGGGTTTCCCACTAACCAGGACTCTCCCATCAGCGGGGCACCGCCCCAGCCGGGACAAGCTCTAAGCTCCCGACTGGTCTCGCGGAATATGTGGTAGTGTTGTGAATGTTAGTGTAAGGGGAGAGGATAGGACAAGGAAGAGGAAGGTCAGATCGCGCGCTGTCCGTGTCCCGTTTGTTAGGGTACTGCTCCGGCATTCGCCTGGTGTTGATCGGAGAAACCACGGAAAACTACCGATCAGAGCAGCCGGCCGCTAGGATTCTCCTCCAGACAGCGACTGAATTCGACCGAGCTGACAAGCTAGTGTCGAAAATCCTGCCGCTGGATGAACCAGGCCTCCCGGTCAGAGGCGCTCAGTGACATCAGTTGATGCACTGAGCTTCCGCTGCCGGTTTGGCACCTGTGCCTCTCCGCAGAGGACGAGGCGTCTCCCGGACAGCCTAGTCGTTAACGACTGCTGCCGCGGAAGCGTACGCTATCGCAAGGCAGGACGTTCACCGGCATCGCCCTCGGTGCAGGCGGAGGGCAGCGGGGGAGTACAATGTACGACGGGGCCGACGGGCCGGAGGGCGAGGGGCGGGGGCGCTGACGAAGGAACACGGCGCGAGGCGTGGCCCCCGCGCTCCCCGCCTCGCCTTAAATCATGGGCGCGCATTCCGGCGCCGGCCGCTGACCAAGACGTGGACATAAAGGGCCACCGCGCCGATCAAAGGGCTAACGCCCGGTTAACCTTGTTGCACCGGGAGCCGCCGTACAGTCATGCGCAAGAAGCCTGCCTCACATGTGTCATGTCAAACGAAAAATACGAGACCAGTGGTCTGGGTTGTGTGATCGAAACAAAACCAATAAAACTGACATATAAGGCAACGGTGTGTGACTAAACTTCGTTAAATTATACTTAACTTGAAAAATATTGACGGTTCTGAAAACATCCACATGTAGAGTCTCTCGCGTACATAAAACCTCAAAAAAAAAACAACGTTGTTTAGGGTCGGTCATGAATTCATCACCATTTGTCCGCTTATGGAATTCCCTCCTCCTCATCCTCCTTTTAATGAGGAGGTTCCGATCTGATTTCACAGCCGCATATAGGGAGCTAATCCTGGAAAAAGATCTTTTGAAGAATCACTTCCATCCGGCCGGAGTGCATCTTATGTCTATTAAGGCGAACGCAAGGGGAGCGAGTGCTTCACAAGTCCCCGCGCCCCCGGCTCTTGAAAGGGAGCTAATGAACACCATAAACAAGAGCGAGGTGCCCTTTTGGAAGCGTAATTTATGGCGCGCGTTCGGGGCCCAGGCGGACGCACCCCGCCCCCGCGTCTCGTACAGCTCGCTCGACCGACGTCTCAGCCTGTCTGGGGACTAGCATCGTGGATGCACTTACTCCGTTTATTCATGCATATGTGGAGTGCTTCCTCAATGTAGTAATTACGACGATACGTGCCCATAGTCCAGAGCAATAAGGCATTGGAATGCAAGGGTGGAGATTTTCGAGACCATGAAAACAATCGAACGGTCTTCTTGTAAAGATTATAAACCTTTGGGTGTCACTCAAGGTCTACCAAAATATCCCTGAAAATCCACCGACCCTTGCACCCAAAGCGAGGGTCTGAAGCAGTGAGTAGGGCAACTGGGGGCCGCGACACGACAGACGGCGCGGCCGCATCGCGTGAGCACATTGGGGGCCTGCGAGCCGGGGCGGCGCGACAGGCAGGGAAGAAAAGAAATAATCAGAGAGAAGACAAACGCGGGCCGGAGAGAGCGCTGGAGGGGTTGCGGACGGGTAGGCGGGCTTGCTGCAACGCAGTGGGTTGGGAGGGGCGCGGAGCACGGGGTGGATGGGCGAGCGGACGAGCGAGCGGACGAGCGAGCGGACGAGCGAGCGGACGAGCGAGCGGACGAGCGAGCGGACGAGCGAGCGGACGAGCGAGCGGACGAGCGAGCGGACGAGCGAGCGGACAGCGGACGGGCAAGCGAGAGGGTGGCGTCCGGATGACGAGCACTGTCGACCATGGGACGATCGAATTACGACCGAGCGACGGCTAAGAGACGAGCCAGCAGGAAAGGAACAGGGGGGAGCGAGTGAAGCGGGGAGGGGGGGGGGGGGGGGTTCCAAGGAAAAGAAAGCAGGGAGGGGCGGGGGGGCAGGAGACGGGGACGGTTTCGGGAGGGGCAAAGGAGGAAGCATTTCGAGGAAGAAGAAGGCAGGAGACGACGGGGAGGCCAGAGGAGACGGGGTGGTTTCAGGGGGGAAGGAGGCGGGTACCGGGAGAGGGTGGGGGTAGGCGTTGCGAGGCGGGGTAGCGGGGGCGAGCGGGCCGTACACTTGCCGTACACGCGCGCGCGCGGGTCTTCTGGTCGGCTGCTCCGTGACTAAGGCCTCGCAGAAGGGGAGACGCGCGTCGGCGCCGTGAAATAATGTAAGCGACGCCACCGCGCGTCGTGTAGGAGACGCCAAGCGCGAGACGCCCTGCAGCGCGCCGCAGATGCGCGGCCGCCGCGACGCCCGCCGCCGATTGCTTTTTTTTCTGGTTGGCGCAATAATGGAAAAGACGCATCTCTCCGCGAACTAGATAGTGCGCCGCGCTCACATCCGGCGGTGGAGGAGAGGGTAGAAGAGGGAGTTGGAGGGGGAAGGAGAGAGAGGGCGACAGACCGCTTCTTCGAATCGCCGCCCATATGAAGTAGGAGAAGCTTTGAAACGTGCTCTAGGGAATACAATTTTACACGTTTCTCCAATTGGGAAGTATGAAGTATGATTTTCAGATGCATCGATTCCTATTATGTTTTCGGATTGCAGAGAAAAGTTTCCGGAAAATTGCAATTGGAATATAAAATTAGTGTTTAGACTTCTGACGTTAAGTTAAATCAGAAACATATTCCTCGAAAACAACAAATTTTCTTTACCAGAGCGCCGAGTTGGACGTTTTTATTTCATAGAAAAATTATGAATAACAGGTCCTAGACACGTAAATTAATATCCATTTAAATATAAACTTCAAATCGTTCCATACATTTTCCAGTATTTCTTATGAGTTGAAAAACATTCTAAAAACGTCTTTTCAACTTTTATAGTTCATATACAGAAAATATATAATGTACACCAGTATATAATATACCACATTGAATCAATTCAGTGGGTTCAACGGAATAGTAAATTGATTTAATCACATCATCATAATAACTACCACGTGAACCCCAGTTAAAGCTTTTCTTTAGAGCATCAATCCTTTCAACTGCCATTCGCACTGTTTATATACGCCAATAATGTTTTATTTCGCATCATGAAAGTGTGATTTAAAGTAAATGACCTTTCGCAGGAATAGGTATTATCAGTTCCATTCTTCTCTTAAAACCTACTTGAAAACACTGACCCTTGTCACTCGCAACCGTCTTCATCATTTACCTGCTTCCCTACTGAGCTACCGCGGCTCGCACTTCTATTCTTTCTCCGCAGCCTCCGCACCATCGAGCCTTCCGCCCCACCACCGGTTCCATCGACGTCTAAAGAGCGCGCCACCACCACTGTCACCACCTCCGACACTACCACGCTCCCTCCCGCCGCTTTTACCCCATCACCTCCATTGTCGCCGCCGCCGTCACCCCTTCCTCCTCCTCCTCCTCCTCCTCCTTTCCCCTCCCCCCTTTCCCCCCCCCAACTACGTACTGTACCACATCCACCTCTTCCGTCAGCGCCACAACCACCTCCGTCACCATCAACCCCACCACCAGCACTGGGGCCACAACTACCCGCGCCGCCGCCACCGCCACAACAATCACCCCCATCACAACCGCCGCCGCCGCCGCCAAAACCTCCACCGCCCGACAGCGAGCGAGGGGAACGCGTCTTCGTGATAAAAGGAACCCAGGGACGAGCATACGTGATCCGCCAGTCTTTTTTTTTAAGCCCGTACCCTCGGCGTCTGGCTCCCTTTCTTCTCCCCGTCACACAATGGCGGGCCGTGTAGGGAGATAGCTAAACACAGCGGCGCGTGCGGCACTGACGGCGGCGGCGGGAGGGCCATCGGCGCAGCGCCTCGCCCCGCCACCGCCGCCGCCGCCGCGACGCCGACGCCAACGCCGCCGCCCGGCGGCGCGGCGATCGCCCGCCCAGCCTCCGAAATGGAAATATCCTGTTGGCCGGCGGTCGCGGTCTCTCGGTATCTCCCTGCTAATTAACGGTGCCTGTGACGCTGGATGGAGAGGCAGCGGTGACAGAGGGAATGCCAGGTGACTCGGTGGCGGGCACTGGGGACGGACACACTAGTGACACTGGCGGAGATCGGACATGCACTGAAGATGACTGTGGTAAAGGTCGTGGCAATTGGTATTCCACGGTAAAGAGGACGTTTCTGTGATTGTTCAGAGCTGCGCAACTTGTGGTAAGAGAAGGAGGAGTTGGGGCGGGGCGGGGCGGGGCGGGGCGGGCGGGGCGGGGGGGCGGGCGGGGCGGGTGGGGCGGGGCGGGTGGGGCGGGGCGGGGGGGCGGGAGGGGCGGGGAGGGGCGGGGCGGGGCGGGGCGGGGCGGGGCGGGGACCGCTGGCCGTCTGGCTGGCCGGCCGACCCTCCCAACACTTCTCCGGGAGGTGTGATGCAGCGGGTCAGGGCTAAGTGGAGGCTGCCGCGCTAAGAGGTTCTCGTTACGTGACACGAGCGGTCGCCGATAATGAGTAAGAAATACCGAACGCTCGACAAGGCGGCTACCGTCAGCTTCTGTTCGCATATTGGTTAACCGGCTAATAGTTATATTACTAAACTTGACGTGCTCCGGAGACGTATTTTTGTTCATGTTCCTTTATTCGTTTTGAGGCTGGTGCGCTAGCCAACAAAACTAATAGTTGAAACATTGCAGTTTGAAAGAGTTTATCGGGTGTGGTTTCTAATGATTACTTCACCTTCTGTTTTTAACGTTAACTAGCGTGTGCAGTGTAAATGATAGATTGGCAAACACAAACTGAAAATTATTTGCTTAAGAAATTATGTAATAATAGTTGTCGTACCTGCGAATTTGTTTTACGCTTAAAACACTCGATTGCATAATTCACAGAAACATGCAACACATGAGCCTTTAAAGTTCGTTAAAGTGGTAAAGAGTTATTCGTGGCAGAGAGTCATATCATCGCAATTTCTAGTGAAATGGTTGTATGCATAATGCAGATGCAAATTTTCTTTCGAAAACATTAGCATAACTGGAATCTCTCCAACTCTTGCTAAGATCTAGAGCATTAAAATGCAATGGTGAAACATTCTATTATAAAATACATGACCAAAAATGAACATTTATTTTTTGAAACTAAGAACACATCTTATGGAGAAATGCATCGCACCGTTTGGCAAAGAGGTGAATAATTTTAATAGCATGAAATAAAAAAAGGTTACCGCTACCAAATGTGATGTATTTCATTAAACACTATTTTCTGTAGAAACCTAAATTTTCTTATTATCACAAGATTAAGGAAAAGAGCAAATTTCACCCTTCTCTAAAAACAGTTTCCTTTCATGGAAATATTGCTTATATTTCCATGTGCAACCTTCTTACTTTTCCTTAATATTCGATCGTAATATCCACCTGAAATAAAGCACTGCCTCTCCCATCACAAAAAAAAAAAAAAAAAATACCGACTAACAGTGCTTTCCACTTTATCACGGGTGGTCCCTTCGCCCTGAGGTCGACCGCCGCCCCGCCCACCGCTCAAGGGCACTTAGCCGCCCGCGACAGCGCGCGCGGAAGCCCCGAAAAATTATTTACCGGGCAGGCGACAGTCTGCTCGTGGGGTTATAAGTCCGGGGCATAATCGGTTTCGCGAAACGCGATTACGAGGGCGCCAAGAACAAGGCGCTCCTTCTCACGGGGCTTGGCAGCAACTAACGTAAAGACTTTTATAGGATTTTCCAGCCCCGCCGCCCTGGCCCTCAAACCAACCCGCCCCTCCAACACCAACCCGCCCCTCCCGCCAACCCAAAATCCCGCCGACCCGTCCCTTGCGCCAACCCACCACCCGGCACACATCCAACCAACCTCCCGCCCACATCCAACCATCCTCTCGCCCACATCCAACCAACCTCCCGCCCACATCCAACCAACCTCCCGCCCACATCCAACCATCCTCCCGCCCACATCCAACCATCCTCCCGCCCACATCCAACCATCCTCCCGCCCACATCCAACCATCCTCCCGCCCACATCCAACCAACCTCCCGCCCACATCCAACCAACCTCCCGCCCACATCCAACCAACCTCCCGCCCACATCCAACCAACCTCCCGCCCACACCAACATCCTTCGCCCAAACCCCCCCCCCCCCCCCCCCCCCCACCAACCTTCCTTAACCCCAGCTAACCTCCTCGCGTTTCACCTGACAGCCCCTGTAGCCAACACCTGCACCCTCAACCCCTTCCTCTGCCTCTGCGACTGCTCCTACCATGACCTCGCATCACCGTCCCCATCTCCCTCTCCTTCTCACCCACTCCTGCTTCCACCTCGCGCCGCTCACCCGGCGCAGCTGCAACCTTTTCGCAGCGCGGCGGCAGCTGTCAGCCGCGTGCTAATGGAGAGATAGGGCCGTCGCGCGAGGTGAGGGATGAACTTCGCCGCGAAAAGCGCTCGAAAACGGCGCCAAGAGAAACAAGAACTTCCAGATACACTGCGCCAGATTACTTCAAGTTGTTAGGTAGATGAAGCATGAAAACACTATTAAAACAAATTATAGGCCGTGTCCAAACCCCGCTATTATCGCTTTATGATGCAGTTTGATGTTTTTGTGAAGACGCTCGCTTCTTTCGTCTCATTCGTCGGTCGCGATGAGTCTCTTTCTCCTCGACGTCGTCATGATCGAGAAAATGGCCGCTTATTAAGGGCGTCCGTCAGGGCCTGACTTTGAGCCCTATGCTGTCAAATGTTTTAGCGCCCTTTTCATTTGTTTCGGTTTTTAAACATTAAAACTATTTATAATATTTTTAATAAAAAAATGTACGATATTTGCAAATATTGTGTACGTACGAATAATTAATTATACGTATACTTGTAAATAATTCTCACGACGATATTGATCTAATCAAAATACGACATTTTGTCATTCATTTCATCAATATATATATATATATATATATATATATATATATATATATATATATATATATATGACTATTTAACACTTTATTTTGTTACAAATATTGAAAGAAATATTTCTACAAAAAACATTAAAAAAGTTCCCCTCATGAAATTTTGAACCGGTGAAATTCGTTCGCCCCTAAAAACTGCGCGCCCCGGGCTGCAGCCTATTGAGCCTGTTCGGTAATCTGGCGGTGTGGTCCGTTAACATAAAGGAGTGTCTGGAAGCGGCGTTCGCGACGTGCCGATTTCTACTAGGCGCCTGGACCTTATTAGCGGAGCGGCGCGCGTTTCCGCGACAACCTGCCGCCCGGAAGCCGCGTGGGGGAGGGCGAGCGCGCTCGCGGCTCATTCCGTCGCGGCGACCGCGCGTGGCCGTTGCGGGGGGCGGTGCCGCTCAATCGCTGCCCCGCCCCGCGGCAGCCGGCCGAGGATGCTGGCAAGGCATTCAGTGGAGTTGGTGAGGTGGAACAGATCTGTAACGTCGGGGATCTGACAGGAGTCGGTTGTGCAACGTCCTGCGAATTTTAAATTTGCTATCATTTGCGGGTTTTGCGAGAATACGTACAGTCAGTTACGTTTGGGAACGGCCAGAGCGATTAACAACAAGAATGTTCTATTACCGTTATCTGACAGTAGAGCGTACTGCAAATTTAAATTTGCTATTATTCACGGGTTTTGCGAGAATACGTACAGTCAGTTATTTGGAAGCCAGAATACAAAACAGTTACGTTCAGGAGCTTCAAGGATGCATTCTCAAATGAGAGTAGTTTGCTGTTATCTCACAGGAGTCGGTTTCAATTAAATTCGCCATCATTCATGAGTTTGGAAAGAAAAGATGCAGAGAGATTTGCGATCTGTAGCGTCAAGAGTGTATTATCTAAATGAGAGTGCGCTTTTGTCTCTCCGGAGCATAACTGAGTTTAAGAGTAGTAATTAATTTATTTGTAGGTAGTCTAGAAGAGGCAAAAGCAAAAACATGATCTTCCAGACTCTCTCATTACACGAATCCCTAATTCTTCTATAACTTCAGTGACTACCATGAGAAATAAAAATCTTTCTAACAATGAATCTCACGTCTTAATGTAAGAACATACTGTTTGAATAGCTTCATTTCCGGGAATCATTGATTTTATACATTTATTTATGAATTTACATTCTATATGCGATTTCAACATGCAAATCCACTCTGCGCATTCGAAATCCTGTAGTATCTAGTCAATCAGGTAGTTCGAAACCTACAACTGTTTGAAAGAAAATTCTAGGCGCCGTCTACTCCGGTAAATAATTTATAGGCTTCCTTTGGTCAATTCCAGACGGATGCCGGGCCCAGTATCCGGCTCAACAGGACACGCCATTCCATTGCAGCCATTCCCATCCTTGGAGCCTCTGGACAAATCCCCATCCTGGTATCCCATTGTTTCAAGAAAATCTCCTATACGTGTGGGAGATTCGAAAAGCACGAACAGCTGTTACATTCTCGAAAGATCAAATGTATCTTGGGATGGGATAGTCAGAATAATAGAATTATATTCGTCTCCGATCTTGTAAAAATTATGCAAATTATGGTTTATAAATGGGAGCGATGTCAATGAACCGTACAAAGAAGACAATTTCACGCTAAAATAGAGAACAAACTTTGTTTTGATGATAATGAAGAGTGGAGTTTCCTGCACAATTTTTATTATTATTATTATTATTATTATTATTATTATTATTATTATTATTTATTATTATTAGCCTACAACATCCCATAAAGGGCAAAGGCCTCCTGCTTTAGCAGGGTTTGAGTAAGTTGATATTTGTAAAATCACTATAGTAATCATCAGAATCATCAAGGCAATATATTATAAGTGAAACAAAATAGTAGCTATAAGAAACTGTATAATAAAACAAACTAAAAGACAACAAATATATGAGCAACACGAAATAGTAGCTATAAGAAACACTAGTTGCACTGGGGATCATCAAATGCAATAAACTATTCCTGTTATTAACTTATTCTATAATTAACTTCATATAAAAGTATTCAATTCTTGTATTAAAAAGAATGATGGTATCAGGAAGTTCTTATACAGCACTTTCCTTCCTTGTATGATTCCACACGTACAGCGCGTGAGCCCACACCCCGCACATGGGGCGATCTCACTTCGCCTGGTTGGCTGCCCCTGGGGAGCCGCGTCCGCGCGCCAGCCACGCGCCCGCGCCTTCCGCCGCTCGCGCGCCTCCCCAGAGGCCGCTCGCCGCCCGCCCGACCACGACGCCGCGCGCGCGCGCAGGCGGACGGCGAAGAGCGGATGCTGCAGTCCCTCTGACCGCTCCTCTGAGGTCCTACACGTAGGTTCCTTTCCCGACGGTGGCAGCATTTTCGACACTAGCTTGTCAGTTAGGTCGAATTCAGTTCCGCTGGAGGAGAATTCTAGCGGCCGGCTGCTCTGATATGTAGTTTTCCGTGGTTTCTCCGATCAACACCAGGCGAATGCCGGAGCAGTACCCTACCAAACGGGCCACGGACCGCGCGCGATCTGTCCTTCCTCTACCCTGTCCTATCCTCTCCCCTTACACACACCCTTACACTAACATGCACTACACTACTACATATTCCGGGAGACCGGTCGGGAGCTTAGAGCTTGAGCTTGACCCGGCTGGGGCGGTGCCCCGCCGGTGGGAGATACCTGGTTGAGGAAAACCCCAATAGCCGACGGTAGGTCGGCGCCGCATCTCGCCGTCCAGCGGGGAAGAAGATCGTCATATCCCGACAAAAGCATACACTACACTAACGGGACTAATGACCATAGTAGTTGACGCGCTCAGAATCCCTAACAATCAATCAATCATGTTTCCAAGGAGTTACGTTGCAGCAGACGCGCTCACGGCTCTTGACCGCGGATATTTCCTGCCTGCCCGCCCGCCTTGGACTTTTTTTCCCGAGTTGAGCCTTAAGGCCTGTGTCACTCGAGCGTTAAATTAACGCGATATGTAATGCGCGTAGTAGATTAACACTGTAATAAATGCTGAACGCCCAAAGCGCTCGTGTGCCGTTTCGCATAGATGGTCTTATTCTAAAACGTTCGTTACTTAACGCGCGTCAAAGCTAAGTTCGTGCGCAGAGGCCTTGTTGTTTTTTACAACTGTTTATTCACAATTTGTTCTTTACATGAACATTCGGTCAATTATTTAGAAATAAAAAAATAAGTTGGGTGGAGAGTTGTCCTTTGACAGCACTTCTCAGATAAAAATTGAATTTTTTTAAAAACTTAATCCAGCTATTACATTTTTAAATGACCATTGCAATTACATTGTCATTTTTGTTACTATTTTATTTATTCGTATATCTATGGCCGAGATCTAGGGGTTGGCGTCATTTCAATCTTCTGAGGTCTTCACTGTTGTCCAGGATGTTCCCTACAAAGTAATTTGGGTGGTTTTCAAGTCTTTTTTCGTATTTTTACTAAATTCTGTAATGGTCTGATGTATAGTTGTAATTTCCAAATCAGAATTTAATGTATTGTTAGATACATACCATGGTGCATTTGTTATGCATCGTACGACTTTCGACTGAAATATTTGCAGAATTTCAACATTCGAATGCCTAGCTGTTCCCCATAAGTTGTACATGAGAAGTAGTGTGTATTAAATTAAAATAATAATAATAATAATAATAATAATAATAATAATAATAAAAAGTCCTCGTTAGCATTGAATAACCCCAATGCTGTCATATATGAAGGGACTGCGTCCATATCAACTGGTTGTCGGGATGTTGAGTATCGAACTCGAGTCTCCTGCCCCCTAGTGCCCGTATCTCAGGGTGCAGTTTAAGTGCGTGTCCTTGAAAAGTTGGGAGGAGACAACGGAGTTAAATTCCCTTTTTCCAAGTTTAAAGACGAGGTTGCGCTCTCATCGGCAGTCAGTCCGGAGGAGGTTTGGAACATGAATCAAAGAGTCCCGCACCCCTCCCTGGCAGCCGCATCCTGGACACCGATTTAGCGCGAAGGAAGCCACTTGCACGATGTAGGCCTTCGTGCTCGGAACCGCACGTGAACGTCGCCGTGGACGTTTCGGTTGACGTGACCAGCGTCCTTGTGCCGGCTCACACGAGCTCACGATATCAAGTTTAAGAAGGAACGGGATTCCTTATACGACATCATCGAGAGATTGGGTAAGAATTCTGATTTCTCTCAACAGAAATTTGACCTCAAAGTGAATTAAATTGAAAAATGGTATGGGCGATGTAAACCATTCGTTCAAGAAATAGAACGAGAATAGTGTCACTGAATTAAGCACAAAACAAATAATTATGAGGTTCCTTATCCTGAAAAATCTTGTTTCTATGTACGCAATACTCAGCGACACATCCGAAGGTACTGGAACAAAACTACTCAAAACCTAACGAACACGCACATTTGTTTCGATAAAAACTCACTAACTCAACCATTGGAAACGAGTTGGCTTCCAGAAGCAACCGAACGGAGTGGAATCTTTCTGTCAGTTAAGATCCGCTTCAAAGGCGGGCAACCCGCGCCGCGACGCGTCGGCGGCAATCGCGACCCCACTTCCGGGGCTTCCTCGCTCAATACGTCATCGGGCAAAACGCTTCCTGCGGAGGCACCCGCCCCAGCGCCCGCCCCACCCCGCGCCCCGCGCCAGCGCCATCCCCAATGCCCCCCCCCGCCCATGCCCCCCCCCCCCCCCCCCGCCCGCGCCTGTGCCCGCCACCCAGCTGTCACCCATGCCCGTGCCCGTGCCCGCCACCCCCGTCCCCTCTCCCACGCCCGCCCGTGCCCGCCACTCACCCATCCCTTCGCCTGTCCCCTCGCCCGCGCTCGCGCCGGTGCCTGTCCCGTCGCCCGCGCCCGCGTCACGTAATCGAATGAATTAGATGGCGGAAGGGCGCGCGCTGCGCCCGGTGCCCGGGGCTCTCAGATGAACGCGCGCCGCGCTGCGAAGCACCGCAAAAACTAAAGAATCTAAGGAACAGGTCTCGGGGTTTATATACGAGCTCCGAGAGGAAGGCACCAATGCGTCTTATGAGAATCGAAGCGGTCGTCCAAGTAATTCTGGATCAAAACAACCAAGTGCGATATGATGGTTCGAACTAAATTTCCTTTTAGCCGTACTCGAAGCGTCAATGCCATGCAGGTGATCTGATTGTTTCCGGACAAGTCAACTGCTAATATTATTAGCCCCGTAGCTGCAGTGCTAGTCGCTTTTTATCGCCAGAGGTAGCGGTGATCTTGGCTGGCTGGCAAGATTCGGCGCCGACCTGCATGTCGGCTAGCGGAGTTTTTTCCCGACTAGGTTTCTCTCACCGCCCCAGCAGGAACTAGCTCTAAGCTCCCGGCATGTGTGGTAGTGTCTTGCATGTGTGTGTGTGTGTGTATGTGTGTGTGTAAAGGGTGGGGATAGGACAAGGAAGAGGAAGGAAACATCGCGCGCGGTCCGTGGCCCGTTTGGTAGGGTACTGCTCCGGCATTCGCCTGATATTAATCGGAGAAACCACGGAAAACAACTGAGCAGAGCAGTCTGTCGTTAGAATTCTCCTCCAGAAAGCGGGTGAATTAGATCTAGCTATCCGGCTACTGTCAAACAATCTTGCCACCGTCGGGACTCGAACCCTAGGACCTTCCAGTCAGATGCATTGCAGTGACGTCAATTGATCCCTGGGTCAAATGTCTAGTTTTCAAATGTTGTTAACTTGACTTCGATTGTACTTGTATTCATTATTCAACTCTTTTTGGTAAAAATGTGAGGAAAATTTTCTGGATCTCAAGAAAACGCGCGCAAGTTGTACGTCCGCCCTGCATGTCAGGTATAGTTCTTACCGTTCTTTGACAAAATACATCAAAATCAAATAAATCAAACGTAATTAAACGGTCTTTATCTCAGGTGTGTTGATAAAATAAAAAAATATATGTTAAGGACAAAGGTCATTGCACCAGGCCAAAACATATTATTAGATTATTTTCAAACCGACACTTTGTATTAATTCTTGTAGTCTCATATAAAGATAGGAGAAAATTTGGATGTTAAAAAGTCATTATTTTTAATGCAAAAGTTCTCCTATAAGTCCATAAAAAATACATCTCTATGTATACACATTTTCGCTTGTTTATGTGGAATACTGTGTAATCTAAAGAACAATGATAAAACACACGCAGAGCCCCCAACTGTAAAGTAAAATCATTTTCCGTTTATTTATGTCAAAACGCGAGTGACATTTTAACTTGAAAAGACACTGAATCAAGAATCTAGATATGTTGCTTCAGAAGAAGACAGCGCCTGAGCTACCGTTACAAGTAGTTGCATTCCTGAATCCCATATAGACTCATGTCTTGGAGTTCAACTTTGTAGCCACCGCCTAGATTTATTTTTTGATCAAAGTTTTTTTCTTCCAAAGATAACAATGGGGGCACAGCTGGTCGAAGAGATGACGAGACGACAACCAACCTGTAACACGATACATCTGACCGGCTTGAAACCAGTAGGAGATCAGATATTTCCAAATGGAGTTCTTGAGTCAGTCCTTCGTTCCCGTTCTTCTTTAAGAGAAAATAAACGAACACATTTCTAAGAAGGAAATCACTTATTTCATTCCAATAATTTTAAACATGCGCATTTTTAAACATCTGACAATAAGCTGAAAATTCACATTTCGTTTCTGATTTGAAATTAAAATTAATTCTACTTTTCTATTAGAGATTAGTGAAGTTTAACCTTAATTTGAATGCATTACTTTAATAACTTCTTCGGAAAGTCATCTACAACCATTTGTTGCGAATTTGGAGCAAGTCTTTCTGAATATGTTTAGCTGATAATTAAAATTCCAAACCGTGGTCTCAGCAGAAAGTCATTTCCACAGAACAGTTTCGTGGAACATCCAAATTCCTTTTCCTTCTCCAAATTCGCACCTGGCGGGCAAGCCCTAGCATACGTCGGCAACACTTACGGCCTGGATGATTTACGACTCGTCGATTTGAATCTTAATCGAGCCATTCTCAACACTGGGTGTGTGTGGTCCGCGGCGAGCTGACCCGCCTTGTTGTCTCAAGGCTTCACCCTTACAGCGCCAGGAACGCACGCATCGTAACAGATACGTCCATGCAGGGGCGTACAAGGTGGAGTTTGGAAGAGTCGTAAATTATGCGTCTCCTTACCTAATTTCCCCAAAACATGAACATCAAACGTGACTGAGATAATTTATGAAGAATTATTATTTCATCATTTTTTAAATATAAATAAGTATTGTAATTGATATCCTACGTTCAATATAGTTATATTTTTTAAAAATAATAAAAATAATTTAAACATTTCATCAAAAAAATAAAACATCGCCTAGAACACAATTGGATTCACATGATCACTTCACATTCATGTTCTTTTAATCACCCATAAAAATCTTTATAAATTAACTTTTTTTTTTAATCGCTTGGCATTCTCAACGATTTTCAAGGAAGAAATACATCCAATTGTACATCTTATACCGAGTGTTACTCTGTAATAATTTCTTCTGGATTACATTTTCCCCCATTTAATTATTAATAAAAATAAGGTTAATTTCTTACCCAATAAGCATGAACCGTTTTGCCAGCTCAGCGCACTCCAGCTTGTCCATCCACGCACGCTCCACCTGCTCTGCTCACATTAGATCTACTGCGTGGTGCATACTCAATTTCCATGACCACCCATTTCCTGGAGATGCTATAGGAATCTTACCCAACAGCACTTTTCACATATCATAAGGGCTCAATTTTGATCGAAATTGGTCCGGACGCTCTAAAAGTATACTGGATCACATACAAACTATAATGACATGTTTATATGTGTTTATTAAAATTATCACGTGTGTTTGTTGCGTGGTGTATATTTTTTATTCATAATAATGAAAATTGGAAAATTTTAAAAATTGAAATTTAAAAATTAAGGGTAACCGATAGATATGAAATCAAAAACGAATAATTCAATTCTTTAAAAAACTGAAGAGGATATGAACTTCCTGAAAAGCATGAGGAAAGGTAAACATCTCAGTTTATTAAAGAAATTGTAGTCAATATGGAATCAGAGAAAGAAAGACTTAGTTACGGAAAAAACGGTGACGAACGAAGAAGAAATGGCAAGTTTTTAAAATAAACACCAAATTTCCACTTGAGTATCACTTGCAGCCTGCACAACTTCATGCCAGACGCTGACCGCCGCGCCACGTCGAATGAAGACGCCGGGCCGGGGGGGGGGGAGGGCGCCGCGCGCCGCCCTCGTGTCAATGCGTCGACGGCCGCCCCCATACTTCACCCGCAACCGCAGTAATTAAATATGTTAATGGGCAGGCGCGGGCACCTCGGTTCTCACCGGGCGCCGCGCCGCCACCCGCCTGTAAAGCCAACTATTTGTGTTTTAAATCTTCTCAGGCCGCGGTGTACGCCTTCCGGGCATCCGTTCGCCCCTGACAGAGTGGAATATATACAAGCGGGAGCAGCCTGCGGCCCCGGGCAGCCGCGGCTATGATATACGCGTCGAAGGGGGTGGGGTGGGCTGGTCCATCGCCGGTGCTGGCAACTCGCCTCTCACCCACCACAGGTGTATGTGTGAGTGAAGAAGCCGTAATGGTGGAGCTCCGAGCCCTGTGATAATGCCGGAGAGGTGTCTCTGTGTTTACAGAGGAAGTGTAGAGGGGTTTTACGTACTTTCGAAGGTACACAAAAGTACAAAAGCTTTTGTGCGGTGCTGTCCGAGCTGCATTCCCCAAAGCCGAAGGAGGTTTGCTCATTGCATTGCAATGAAGCTGAACGCGGATCCGCCCACATGGAACAATACGAGAAACTTTTTCGTGAGTGATTTCGTTCCTAAGACCTTCTCGTCGGTGAAAGATCATTTACGAAGCACACAACTCAAAATGTTTGGTAAATGCCACCCAAGAAAAACTGTTGAAAGACTTCTGAGTATTCCTAACTGTGAGATCTAAATATCATGAAACATTAAGAATGGTAAAAAATCTACTCAGTTGAATTTTTTATCATGCAATTGAATATAACCATTTCAATGTATCATTTAGTAACTTAGTAATAAAATGTAGTTTTTATGAATTTTTAAAAATATTTATACTTGACATTGTAATTTTGCTAATATTTTATACATTACACAATGTAATAAATCTGAAAAAAATGTCAAAATTTTAATATAATCAGAAAGGAATATAGCAAATGGAAAAGTTCGGACTATAACTGTCACGATCATCCAGATACGCAGAAATCGGAAACGAGATGATAATAGAACGCCCTCCTCATAATTTAAAAATATGTTAGATTATAAGGGCAATGACAATGGCAAAAATGTAATAAATATTGATGAAGAGAGCACGTTTAGGCTGCTGTACAAGGAGAAAGCGATGAGGCTGTAATGGAAAACAATTTCAAGTCCAACGATTTGATCATCTTGAATATGATAACTATGATAATAAAAGCGTTGATGGATATAAAATAAGCAATCCAAGGTGAATAGCTCAAGTGGAGAACAATTTCAAAAGATACGAAGTGATAATCTCGAATGCAGTTATAGCAGAAAGGATAATAAGAAAAAATATAATTGTGATGGTAAATAAGTGAACAAGTTTAGAAGTATGTAGCATAAGACAAGGAGATCGAAGAGCCAGACAATGTCGAATTCTATTATTATAATAGGTATGACCATGGTGAAAATCATAATGATGACAAACTTAACAAGTTATGGCTACCGAAGGATTAAAAAACACAGAGGTGAAAGTTTAAAGCCTACATTATAATATTATTATTATTATCATCATCATCATCATCATCTGGTGATTCTGCCACCTTACTATAGGCACAAATACGACTGCCCGCCATGTCACTTCGTCACCCGGCTTGCGATTCATTCTCTAATTCAAACTTGTCTCCTCAACAGGAAGACAACTGTATCATGACAAATTGCACTCTATCCCGTTTCTCCTTATATTCACCATTTACAATATTTTCATCAGATCTTCAACTCTTCAGGGTTACACATTCTTCGTTCGGCCTGACCTCTACCAGTTTATAAGAGCAATGATTATTAGTGATTCTTAGTTGTTTTGTCATCGGGAGGTGGCAGTGATCTTCCCCCACTGAATGGCGAGATCCGGCGCCGACCTACCGTTGACTAGCGGGGTTTCCTCCACCAGGTATCTCCCACCAACGGGGCACCGCCCCAGCCAGGACAAGTACTGAGCCCCAACCGGTCTCCCGACATGTGTGGTAGAGTAGTGCATGCTAGTGTAAGCGTGTGTGTAAAGGGTAAGGATAGGACAAGGAAGAGGAAGGAAAGATCGCGCGCGGTACGTGGCCCGTTTGGTAAGGAACTGCTCCGGCATTCGCCTGGTGTCGATCGGAGTAACTACGGAAAACTACCGATCAGGGCAGCCGGTCGCTAAAATTCTCCTCCAGACAGTTCATTCGACCTAGCTGAAAAGCTAGTGTCGAAAATCCTACCACCGCGGCAGCAGGATTTTCGACACTAGCTTTCTAGCGGCGCGCCGTCGGGTCTCGAACCTAGGACCTACCAGTCAGAGGCAATGCAGTGACATCAGTTGATACACTCAGACACCGCTCGCGGTGATATTAATGATTATGGTAATGACCATAAAGATAATGATATTGAAGATAATAAAGTTAAGCATACCATAAGAAGCCGAACACGCCCGCGAAAAAGCGGAAGAAAGAAAGAAGTGCGCGAGCGAAGTGGCGAGAACCGCGACGGAGGCAGCGGCAGCGGCGGCGGCGGCGGCGGCGGGGCGCGCAACCTGCCTGCCGCCGCGGGGCCGGTTTGCCCCGCCCTGCGCGTGGCCGAGCTCCGACGCCCCCCGCGCCGCGCCGCGCCGCACAGTGGGTCGCGACGGACGATAAGCGACAAGCCAAGCATTCAAACCCTTCAACAACGCGGTACTTTAATACATTTTCAAGGGAAATTCAGTCCTAGTTTGGGGTTCGATTAGCATTAAGATCATTTTGAAAATGACGGACCCGTAAGTTAAAAGACCAAAATCCAGCTGTCTAGGTTTCCGAAATACTGCTGCGATAAGGATGAGAATTTTCAAATATTTTAATAATCATATTAACATTGTGATTTAATACAATAATGGACAGTAATAATTCCTCAAATGTTCGTTTGTTAAAGATATGTACACTCTCACAAGAAAGGATAACCTGACACATTTAATAAGATATAATTTTTTTTTAAAAAAAAATTAATTCCAACCAAGTTCACAGAGGAATTTATAAGTCAATATAATTCAGAAACATTTCAACAAACAAACATAAATATTTTTACAAACAAAATTAACACACAGGAACATTTTAAAGAAATAAAAATGATGATTTTTTGATTTACTTTTATTACAATCGTTCAATTTCTCACTACCATTTACAGACATAAATTTGTTTAAAAATGCTCAAAGTTAACGACCCCAAAAATCTAATATAAATTACTCCAATGAGCAAACATTTTGATTTAATGGCCACACAACTGGAAAAGTCATTTTGAATTTTTAACATATTCGAGCGATCTCAGAAATCTACCAACACGTCCTGAAATCGTATTAAATAAAATTGGCATGGTGTCCAAGTGTTGAAAAAACTGCCGCTTACGTTCGTTCCGGCCCACAGTTCTCCTTCGACTGTAGACTGGCGACCACTAGCGCTCCCCGCGGCCACATGCTAATGACGCAAAGCGAAGAAACAGAGCCACCCGCGCCGCATCGCGGAGAGTCCGCAAAAAATCAATTATTGTCTGGTTGATGGCAGCCAGAGTCGTGACTGGAGGGACACACTTCCCTTTGGAGAGACTTGCGCGGGCGGAGAAAGTATCTTAGAAGACAGGAGATTTTCAGAAGAGTAAATTTGTAGTGTATTTTGGTTTTATTAACTACTTTTCCAATTACCAATTTTATTTTATTGATACAGCCATGTTGAACCGTTCTAGATGATTAACGTGAATAACTTTCAAATTGTACACGCAATTTTAGGATTTTTCTGGAGAACTTCGTATTTGTTAGGGAAAGGAAGTTCCCGAGTTGCTAACCCTGTGGATATCTGGCCAAAGGGCGTCACAGTTTTGGAAGAGAAGGACCCAGGTGTGCTGGAAAATAAACCATTATTTTAGCGTTACACTTTGTTGTTGTTGTTGTTGTTGTTGTAATTATTATATCCATTATTGGAACAATCAAACACCATTTATAACATAACTTCTGCCAAAAAGCTGTGGGGTCGGAACGGTATTTGCGAATTGCTAAATAGGAAACATTCCCTCGAAAAATTACAACTGTGACGAAGTTGTGAAATGTGGACTGCAATATTATTAAAATTATATCATTAAGTGTTGAATTGATTTGAATAATGAAGTGCAACAAAAATTATTTTCCATTTCTAGTACCTCTGAGCCCTTCTCTTCATAAAAAGCGCCTTCTTCAGCCTTATTGCCCGTAAGACTCGAGAGCACGTTGTTATGCCGACTTTGCAGGGGAACTTACTCGTTAGAGCGCCGAACCCTGGCGTCATAGTCCAAGGGTATATCAACAAAGTTTTACCATTGCCCCTCATCACCTAACCTCTATGTGTGTGTGTATTTTTTTAAACATCCTCTATAAAAGTATGTACTCTATACTGATGACAACCAAATTATGTGTCTCCCATTATTGTCACTAAATACACTTTAAAACCTCCTTGTGAGATTCTTAACATTTCCTTCATTTTACCTAAATGAAATACCATGAGATCCTTCTTTAATGTTTTACAAATCATTTAATCTCTATAATATTCACTCCTACACAACAGAGCTAAATTAGAATAAAATTTACCAGTTTGTGGTATTTTAAAGTATTCAATTCACATACATATTTTTAAAATTTTATGAGCAATTTACATTGAAAATCAAAAGGAATTCCAGGCTGATGATATGCATCTTCTATTGCTCCGACGTCAAAATTATTATTAAATAATAATAATAAAATAAAACAATAAAACAACAATAACAACAATAATAATAATTTACCTTCATCTACCTATATATTTAAAAAAAATAAGGTATTCTGTCATGGCCTCGTTTAGAGCTTCTACTGAACCGATAGTAGTATTTTTTCTTTCAAACGAAAGAATGTAATCCCTAGATGTGTTATCAGATATTGTTTGTGTTGATTCACCAACATTTACCGTGTAAGTTAATTAATTAAATCATTCTTTAATAGTACGCTTATCAATAGTCAATTGTTTTCTTCCAAAAGGTGGTGGTTTCAAAATAAATAAATAAATAAATATATATGAGTCGATAGATGTCCACGCTGCTTCATGGTGGCGCCACGTGATGTTTTGTTTTGATTGTTGAGATTAGTTTACAATTCGTCAAGGTTTTGTTTCAGTGTAATAATTGCATTGTGGTGTAGACAGTTTGCATGTATTTGCGTTTGTGATGTATTTTGTAGAAAACATTCGGACTGTGGGTATTGCTCGGTTGTATTGAAGTAGTGAAGTTGTTCACAGGTTATGTCGAATTCCGAATCGTTGCCCACGCGCCCCAAAAGACGCAGGCGTAGTACATTGACTGGGAGCAGGGAAAGAGAAAGTCTGCGTAAGTGTCGTGATAGTGAGGTCATTTCGTTTTCTGCATGGGCGTTGACTATGAAATGTCAGTTTTGTTCTGCTTTGTACTGCGCATGCGAGAGAATTTCTGCAAACGAGTTTACTCCGCATTGTTGCTTAAATGGGAAAATAAGTTTATCTTCAAGCAATATACCAGAAGAAATCAAATTTGTTTATAGGAGATTATGACATATAAAACAACTTTAGAAATAATATCCGTCAGTATAATAGTGCTCTTTCTTTTGCGTCATTTGGCGCCGATATTGCATTGCCACCTGGTCATGGGCCATACGTGTTCAAAATTTTGGGAACTTCACATCACAGAATATCTTCGTTAAACCCTGAAGATCCAAACAATGCAACATATTGTGAACATTAGTCTTGGCACAGTATTTTGCATTTATCTCAGATCTCACCGTCAAATTTTGACGGGTTCTCACTAGTTATTATTTACTTTTATTATTATCAACTTTAGTGATCAGACGTGCGGGTGACCATCTGGATAATGGACACGACCATGAAAACCCTTCTGACAACATTGCGTAAAGAGTGGCACTCCCACGCTTTTACATCTAGACCTAATTGGTATGCATTCAATTCTAAAAGTTATTTTACAGAATGGGGACTTGGGTGGTAAAAAGATTCCAATCTGCTTGACCAACGAGGTTGTAGAGATTTGATGACATCAGTATTGTTCCTCAGAGTAATTCCAAATGTGAACCATTTTAGTGTTACCAAGGACAAACAAGACAATGTACGGTGTGTATATTGATGACTGCGACAAGAAAGAATCTTGAGTAGACCAGTTTCTAACATGTTTATTGCAGCATTTTCTACATCTCATATCTGGAGCATGATCCAGTGTCTGAAATAATCGCACATTTGATATGCATATGAATGTACAAAATATGCTTCCATAAATTCTTGTCTCGCCCATGTTGGCAACAATAGTGAATACGTATCCATTTTGATGACCTTCTGTAAGTAAATGTCTCACACGAATGAAAATGGGTGTGATCAAATCGAGATCCGCATTCTTAGAAAGAAAGAAATGTTGGTCATGAGAATAAGTATACTTTAAGTTACTCTATCCATTTCTCCTTATTCCCACCCGAATGCATATCGATTTTTCGGTGTTTTTTAAGGCACGGTGTTTGTCGTTCTCTTATTTAGTTTCAATTTGGCTGAATTCAGTATCAGATTATTTCGCATTCAAAACGTACACATACACAAAAAATATTCGCAACTATCACACGATGCAATTATCACATGTTAATGAGCATAATAACATTATTAAACGCAAAGTAACTGATCAAATAACAATCTTACTTGAAGTACCTGACTCTTCATTTACATACTATTATATTGCATTTTAATTTTCTACATTTCATTAACGCACATTTTGACAAATTTAATTTCTAAGACCAGCTTCAATGTATTATTTTTGGCATCCTATTCCCGAGACATAGTTCCACCATATTAAAGTATCCCATTTCTCAGACATTCCGCACATTATCCGATCAAGTAAATGACACCTGAACCAACTTTTACCATCTGTTTCTCTTTTCCACTTTCCTTATAAGCAAGAAATTGTCTCCCATATGCAAGTGTGTTTCAGACGACACATCCCTCAAACCTACTGACAGTTTGCCAGTAGTAATCTGAGGAGTTTACTCGAAAGACAGAACACAAAGAACCTATTTAATAATGTGATGTCATGGCAATGATCGTGACCGAACACAACGAGAGAGGATTTGTTGCAATGGCGAGAAGATTTGAACAATCTAAGGAAGAAGAGGAACTTCCATTCATTTTACTCGAAGACGCGCAATGCACGATCTAAAGTTACAAGCGGATTCAACTCAATAATTTGAAGAGCTTCCCACGAAGATCCACAGTTAATTCTGTTAAAGATTTCGTTAACGAACAAGCTAAGGAAGAAGTGGAATAATTACTATTGTTTACATGCCATGTAAATCGAGAGAGATTTTATATACTATCGTCGCAGTCAATACACCGATGATTGCACTGCATCTTTAATATTTCGCGCTATGAATTTTCATTCATCACTATCATCTGACATTTGATAGTGGCATTCAGCATAGGTGATCGGTAATAATGCACAACATGCTTCCGTAAGGAAAGACTATAATACCTATTCCTGTGATACTACAAACTCAATTCAAATCCATGAAGTAGTTTACAACATCAGATAAAATAATTGTCTCCAAATTCATTTAAATATTCGAAAATGATCTGACTCCGAGAAACGACAGGATGATATGGAATTATCTTGACCCTGCCTTGTGAATCCGGGAGGTGCTAAGGAAAGACTACGAGTAGGGGGGTGATAAATATGGGGCATAAATGAGCCAACGAAGTGATCCTGGGCGGGCAGTGCGAGGCATGGCGAATCAGGGTGGAGTGGAGCAGGGCAAAGCGGGACAGGCCGGCACAATATCGGAAAAGGCGACACACAGTGGACAAGGCGAGACACGGCGGGATATGGCGGGTCAAGGCGGAGCCAGACTGGGCAAGATTTGGCAAGGCGGAGCAAAGCGAGGCAAGGCGTGACGAGGCGTGACGAGGCGTGGCGAGGCGTGACGAGGCGTGGCGAGGCGTGACGAGGCGTGGCGAGGCGTGGCGAGGCGAGGCGTGGCGAGGCGGGCGAGGCGGGGCGAGGCGGGGCGAGGCGGGGGAGGCGGGCGAGGCGGGGCGAGGCGGGCGAGGCGGGGCGAGGCGGGCGAGGCGGGGCGAGGCGGGGCGAGGCGGGGCGAGGCGGGCGAGGCGGGGCGAGGCGGGGCGAGGCGGGGGCGGGCGAGGCGGGGGAGGCGGGCGAGGCGGGGCGAGGCGGGCGAGGCGGGGGAGGCGGGGCGAGGCGGGACAAGGCAGGGAAAGGAGGGGTAAAGCGGGGCGGGGCAGGGTCAGGCAGAAAAGTTAAAACAGTGTTAGCAGGGCAGGCCCGCTCGATGCGATGTGTGCGGGGCCAGGTAGGGAGAATGAGGGATCAAGGCGCGGGCGCTCGGATGCGTCGTCGGCAGAGGCGGCGGTTGGAGGGCGGGCGGGCGCCGGCTGGGCGTCGCGTGCAGAGACGCCGTTAGCGGCGCCAAACCGCCCTTCGCTAATCGGCCCCCGCCGCCCCTGCCTCAGCCGCAGACACAGCCGCAACCGCGACCGCTGTGTTTACGGCGGCGAATTGGCGCAATTAGATCGGGGCTCTCGGCGCGCTTCCTCGTGGGTCGCCGCCCGCCCGCCTCGGCCCGGCAGCGCCGGCTTCCCGCCCACAACTGACACAGCACGAGCGTCGACATGGGAAATGCAACTGAAGGATCTCAAAACATAGGGCAAAGACGCCAGTTTGAAAAACGAACATTAGAGACCCCAGTTGCTAAACACGTTCACTGCCAAGTGCATTCTCGCTATATTACGCCTCGGTACCATACGGTTTTTCGAGTACGTTTCTATGCCAAGGGTAATAGACGCACGTCTATATATTCTAGAACAATGAAACTTGTGCCAATATATATATATATATATATATATATATATATATATATATATATATATATATATTGTATAGAAGTAAATTTATTTACAAAAATGTACGAGTCCATATGGACTTACGGAAACGCAACTGTTAACGCTATAGAGATAAGCCATCGCATTATTGTCTCGCATGGCAGCCAACTTGCGTTAACGTAGAACTTACGTTATCAAGGACCGAGGTGTATAACAAAGAAACGTCTTTTTTCCTTCTTTTGTACTATATAAAAATAATTTGTGCACATTTTGTTAATATTAGCATTGGAATTACGTATCATGAATTGATACTTTTTGAGACTTAAGTCTTTCAAACACGTTCAAGGGGGCTGAGCGGCCACTACTGAGTCAAGTAGTAATTCAAGATTTCAAAACTTTGCAGCACTAAGTGGCGCCCGTTAGATCAAAATCGGGGTTTGAAAACCAATTAATGAAAATTAGAACAAATTGAAATTAATAATTTAGCGAGGAATCTCTTCAAAATGAGGCATGCTAGTCGCTCGTTGAGTTTCACATTTGCAGTTTAATGTTGTAGCCTAAGAATTTTAATATAATTTTGGCCGCTTCCGATTCTTTTCACTATATTAATTCATTTTACAATATAAACAAATATAGCTTTCTTGAAGTGCAGGGTGGATTGGTAACCGCTATTTCCCTTGCGTGAATGTCCCTTACGAATCCTGTTCGGCTCACGACCGCCCTTACTGCCCAGTCACGTCGCCTCTCCCACTGCATTGAATTGAATTTGCCTTATTTTACGTGCGAGACTCAGGCCATGAGGCCTGCTCTTCCGTCTGACCACGCAAATTTCGTTACACTCCTTTCACCAATCATGGGAGAAAGAAGGTATTACTTGGGCGACGAAACAGGCGATTTGAATTTAGCTCAGAGGCGTCATTTAGGCTTGAGGATCTTTTACATGCAGTAAATGTACTAAAAGGACAGCCGGCTTTACTTCCCCTCCGAAGAAAGGCGTAAGGATTTTTTCGCCCTTAAAAATCCACGGCTTCGATCGGGTTTGAACCAGCACACTTCAGTATAGCAGTCCGCTACCGCTATAGGCTAACCGCTATACCATCGCCGCCGCCCATGTGGTCGTCACAAAGCTCACCCCAGCGTCTCGGGTACCTAGCAGTCCTTTCTTCCCGAAGTCTTCAACGAAAGTAAAGAGGTTGGCTCTTGTATGATCGAAAAACAGATGCACTCGCCCGCTATTAGTATTTAGTGACTGCCTTTCTCACGCTCATAGCGTTTCTGGCTGGATTAGCTGCCTCAAGGAGATTTTCTTATTGTAAGATTGAGAGAATGAATTATGACAGGGCGAGCAGCAAGAAAAGCTCTAAGGCTTTCCTCATTAGTTTGCTCATGGATAGGACCAAAAAACGCACGTAACCTGCGATGTCATTTCTGGAAATTGAATAATTCTGATGTATCAATTTTTAGGATAGCTTCTAGAATTCCTTTATTTCTTTGCTTTTCTGATAACTTTGTAAGAAAAAAAAAACAAATTAAAATACAGAAATTATCATGAACACTGCACAGAGCAATAACGATTTGAAGACTACAAAGATAGATATTTGTAAGGAAACGGATTTTGTAGAAAATGCATAGTTTGAGGGAAGGTGTGAGTTTAAATTAATATCGTTGCCAATTCGATAAGCAATCATGAGAAAATACAAAAAAAAAAAAAACTGAGATATGACAATGCAAGCATACGAGCAAATAGCTTTTGTGATCAAAATACTTCAGATAACGTAGTGTCAAACGCTCTTGTTTAGGTGACATTTCTCTTCAGGTTTACAAGGTGGGATTTCCATTTAGGTTATTTACGTATTGATACATTTTCAACTCGTAGCTTGTTATCTGATGTCCGAATCGCGCCGCACACGAAGCATTATTTAGTAGTGAACAGGGCCCACCGCACATAGAAGTTCTCTTAGGTCTCGTTCTGGGGGGACACCACCCAGTGGTGGCTTAGTGACGTAACATTTGAAAAATACATCGCCACGAGTGAAGAGAAACGCGAGTGCGCCCAGAAATACGTCAGCGCGCGGTAAAGAATAGCGTTGTTATTCAAAACAAATGGGTCATAAAGCACATAAATTCTCTCCTTTACAAGGTAATAATGACCACGCTTTGTCCTGCTCAAACGACGAAAGCGTAGCCAAATGACTAAATTGTTACGTAAGCAATGCCATGGGTTTGTTCTGATTATAAAAAATATTGAATGCATTCGTTGTGAAATCGTGGCATTTGAATACGTCTAGGATATCAACTGCCATTGCGACGAGATATCTTGTCTTTTCATGCGAAGAAAATACTAGGCTTTCCAAAGAAACCGTATTTCAAAACTCTTAATTAAAAGGTGGTGCTCCCGCATCTGCCATGGGTCAAGGTCTGTAATTATCTTGGAATTCAATTTCCTTTCGAATGATTTAAGGCGTTTTTTTTATTGTGGCAAAAGAAAAAGTTGTGAGGAATTTCACGTGAGAAGAGTTCGAAAAAAGAAAATGACGCACGTCAGCGTATGTGGTAAATAGGTAAAACCTGACATTATTGATCATGTAAAATCACTTGCACATTGTACTAAGCCGGTTTATCTCCAGACATTCAAACGGTTCATTGATTCTTCCTCACCTGCGAAAAACAGTGATAACTGGCGGATGCATCTCGTAAAACGCAGGTCTGTGCAGGAACCTAAAAAAATTAGTACATCATACACTGCAATCTAGTAGTGAGAACAACATCGAGCACAGCTAACGAGCGACGGCCTCGACCGGAAGTGAGAGGCGGTGGACGTCAGCTTCGGCGGTCGAACGGTGAGCGAGTCCCCCCTATTAGGACGTCCCGGGTTCGATAGGCCTCGATCGAGTCGTCCGACTGGTGCCACGGGTGGTCAATTATGAGGGAATGCGAGACCAGTTCACATTTTCCGTCCCTGACTGACACCTCCATCATGAAAGACGTCAACTTCAGAAAGCACGTGGAATGGAGCAGAAAGAGCAAGATTAGGGGAAAACAATACGATGTATAATTACACTATGGAACCATTTTTTTTATATCTCCAGGATGAAAGTAGGCGATTTTAAAGGAAATGATCACGCTGATTTCGAAAATTATAAAAAGTTTCTATCACGCAAAGTTCAAAAGATAAGAACATATTTAGTATTTGAAATAAACAAAATCCAATACTAATTTCCACATTGTCACTCCCGTTATATTCCTACAAAATTTTATGAGCATGCTTCACATGATGTTAGAGCAGGTTAAAAATGGAATATGCGTATTCCTGAAATAATATGCACAAATTAAAATGGTTTGTTGGTGTTCTCCACAACATTGGTAGAGCGATTGACAAGGATTTGAGTTTTCCATACAACCACAATAAGGTCGTTGTACAGGTGACTCAATACTGGTAAGCAGCCCGTGGTTTGTTCGGCGTAATATTTGCAATTAAATGCTGGTTACTTGCAAATGAAAACATTTCAATCAGCAAAGTAAACGCAATAAAACACATAACTTACTACGTAATTAAAGAGATATCCTCCCATGGCACTTTGCCGGACATTACATAAGAACCACCTTCTGCCTTGTAGGCCTCTTTTAAACTTGGATTTACCAACAACCCATGAACAACATTCCTGCAATCATCACGTGGTCATGAAATGCATCATGCTCAAAATATATTTTTTTATCTTGTTTAATTTAACGATTCTTCAATAGCAAGGAGGAAATAATATAGAGAAACAATTTTGAAATTAAATTTTCCTTAAGATGATGTGAGCAAAAAAACGAAATCCACATGTATTAGAGATCGTCCAAAGATAAGAAAAATCATTAATGTCCACTTTTTCCAAATGTATTTCATTACATCAATTTCTTCTCTTGATTTCTAAATATAGTGTAGTGTAATTTCACAATTATTATAAATATACAATAATCGTTCCAGGAAAGAATTCTGATAAAAAAGAGCAAACACTTATCGTTATTTTATTATTAATTACTATGCTTAAAAACTCTAGAATTGAAGTCGCGCACTAGGCTGTGAAACCAGCTAAATGAGAACCGTTACCTCATTTGTTTACATCCGCATAGCGTGATGAGGGGGTTACTCAATCCGTTACACATCATCGACAAGACTAAATGCTGAACGTTGCATACTTGACTCTTCGATTTTGGGTCTTTAGCCTGTAGCAAACATACTTATGAACCCAAGCTAGGCTTTTAAAAGGCTTCTCCTATACCATTATGTAATTTGTCGACATCTCTCAAAAGAAATCCTTAGCTAGAACGGAAGCTATTAAAGATCCCACTGATGTTTTTCCTCACCAATTGAAAAAGAATACTAAGATTTCAATCGGACAGCACATACTCGAGCTCTGTACCATTTTTTGCGCCAACACAAATTATCTGACTCTTCTTACCAGGAACATTAAGCCTAAATCAGGCCGGTGAAAAAGCTCGGAAGACTCCAGAGAGAAAACACACAGGCTCGTTTCCGTGCTGTCCATTACTCAACATAAAACTTTTCTATGCCCAGAACAGCTACTTTTCATCTCCACCAAGAAGAAAAAATCCGACATTCGCATCTAGGTGCTCTTGTTTTAACGGAGGAGCACTAAAAACAAAGACAAGTAGCACTTAAAACAGTGCCGCTCTTCTTTTTCGTTCGCTCGCTCGCCGCGCTCCTCGGTGCCAGCAGGCCTGCGCAATCGGACAACACGGTAAGCGAGGGTGGGTGCAAGGGAGACGGAGGCGGCAGCGAGAAAGCGAGGAAGATGGAAGAGACGATTCGTTGAAGAGTGTACCGTGTGAGCCAGCGCGAGGGAGCCGAAAACACAAGGAAGGAGAAGAAAAGAAATTGAGGAAGGAATGGCGATAATAGATTTTGGGGATAAACGGCGGTTGAGAAGGGAAGGGGAACAAAGGAAGGGTCACAAAAATATACAATGGCTGGCAAGAAGCAAGGATGTACTTAACAAATAATTCTCAGAATGGGTGCGTGTGAGACGGAAACTGCGATAAGGAGGTAACATGCGAGAAAGATGGAACAGCGTAGAAAATGCATTACTATTGGAGAGAGTGCCGAGATAGATGATACATACGGAGCGGAGAAAACTGGATTAAGGAAGGAAAATAAATTCGGAAGTTACGGTGGGAGATTCACAGGTAAATGGTGGGGGAAAGTGTTGCCTCCAATGGTGATTTAAGTAGCAAAGGGGACGTAAATATTCAATGAGACGGGTGAGGCAAAGGATTAAGTACTCGACCTAGGAGATCGAGGAAATGATGGTAGCGACGGAAGTAGCAGTACGCGCGTCACATGGATGAAAGGAAACGATAATATGGGGAAAGAGAAGACAGGGAAGGAGGGTACAGCAGAAGACCTGTTGAAACAAGCACCAAAAACGGACATGATAAAGACCAGAATTAATGGAATGAGTCACGCATGCTCTGAAAAATACGTACGCAGAAGTAATGAAGCAGCAATAAAACAAGATGTAGAGGATGAAAAATTGATTATCCCAAGGATTAATCCACACATCTCTGGTATGGAGAAAGCGTCAACAGACGCCAACAGGAATCGCGCAATTTGCGGTCTGGCCACACACGACATGGGCTGGGGAAAGGCGCCGACCAAAACAGGTAGCGTGGTCGCCGGGTCGGCGTTACCGGAGGACAGCTATTCGTCGCCAGCGCGGACGTTGGGCAAGCGGCAGTGGGGGATGAGGGTGAGGGCGGGGTTGACAGCAGCGAGTCGTGGGAGCGGATTTCGGGCAGCGCGAAGCAAGGAGGGGGGGGGGGGGGGGGGGGCGGGGCGGGCGGGGCGGGTGGGGCGAGGCGGGGCGGGCGAGGCGGGGGGGGGCGGGGGGGGGGGGCGGGGTGGCGGGGCGGGCGAAAAGGGCGAGCGCGCGGCAGAGGCCGGGGCCGGAGCGTGGGCGGAGGGCAGGGCCGAGAGCTCTCCATCAGCGCCCCCGTGGCGGCGCGCCCTCGCAGCCGTCGCCGACAGCTGCTCGAGGGCTCCGCGCCCGCGGCGGCGGCGGCGGCGTAGTATAGCGTCCGACGCCCACCGCTCAACGCGGTTGCCCTCGCGACGCCGACTTGAGAGCAAAAGCCACCTAGCCAGGCACTGCCTGCACCGCGTGATCAAGAACTTTGAGAATGCACTAATATTTCTCCAAATTTGCGTTTCAAGAAAATATCGATGAAATACGAAGAAGAGGCAGTGTGGTGCGTAAAATATTTAATTGGGTTGGTCAAGAAAGAATTCTACACAACATAATATTCAGGAAATTGTGCCTCGACGTTTCGAAAATTTTTAATTTACTAAGACCCAGAAAATACCTGATAAAAGTCCATAATTGGTTTGTAACGAGGAAACGTATCGCCGTCCTGAATAGCACAATCACTCAAAACGTCATCTTGTTTAAGCCTAAAATTTCAACATTTTTAAATAAAAAATTTAAGCCATCCTCTTCCCAAAGAATTCGCAATAAAAAGGTAGATTTTTAATGGGTTGTGAATTTGCCCGGGATAGACGATCCCGGGCAAATCCACAATCCCATTAAAAATCTACTTTTTTATTGCGAATTATTTTTCTTCGAAAAAATGCGCAGTCTGCAATTGGTATAAAATAGTCACAACGATCAGTGTCATTGTCATCGTTTTGCACCAGTTCCCTAATGGGTAGTGCGGGAAACACTTTTTCTATTGAACCAATTTTTTTTGCAGGCGGTCTATTTGTCGAAAGTCCAATGGGGCGGGCCCTAGAAATTTTGGATGGAGGATACAAAAAGTGCCGACGAAATCTTATTCAAATCAGCTTTGTGTACAATGATAATACTTCTGCTCATTATGATTAAATATATTAAATACTAGCAAAACCGTCAGCTTCTTCGTTCAGTTTTAAAGAAGTGATTCAAAGATTTTAACAGGTCTTTATCACGAGACGTAATCTTTCAACACTATTTCTCAAGAACAAATCTGATCAACGATATACTACATCGTGATATATACGACGTATACGTTCGTACACACAGAATGTTGAGACTCTTTTAACATGAGTGGTTGGAAGCGTTGGTCCACGTCGATCTTAAAAAAAAACAGTGTTGCTTCTGCCAATCATTACAATAAAATGTATGTACAAAATTTACTTTACCACAGTTGTTCAAATCCAAGCCTTACGTATACCCGGACGTAGTTGGCGTCAGCAAAAAGAACCACTATGGTTCATCAGCCACTCGGCCAACACTGCACGCATTAGAGGAAAGCTTTTACTCCGTTTCATTTTTACGCCATTCTTTTTTATTTGCCCGTTCCTATTAGTATTTCTAAAAGATTTATAAAATCGTTTATGAGTTTTGTGTAAGAACCGTGAACATCAATAGCTTCTCTATAGAATTACCACAGTCGTTCACTTTTCATGCTTCATCTCTAGATCTTAAAACTTCTTATGGTATATAAGGTTATTAACATATTATATTTAGAGTCAACCTTGAGCGATCAAATACGCACGAGTTTAAAACACTGCACAGCGCACGTGCGAGACATTTAAAGTCAAATGTCAGAATCAGACGCGTAAAGAAATCAAAACAAAGTGATTACTGATAAGCGTGAAGGTCATTCATGAGTTTTTTTTCAATGATTGAATAAAAAAGTTTATCAATTGTTTATGAATGGCAATCAAAAAATATAGAAATACATAAAGATTATATATGACACGCGTCAGAGAACGAGAGAAGTTACCAATCCTCTCAGACAAACTCTATCTCTCCAAGAATACAGTAGTATAATTCATCCAATTCTCACAGCAACAAACTAACTCAAACCAAAATAAAATTCCTGCAGCTGAAACCAAAAAATATCGTAAGACTAACTACCGTACCACTAAACTTCTGCCTAGTATTGATTAACGCATCCAAAAACCAACGCCTCCGATATAAACAAAATTCTAGTAATTCAGAATCAATTCCTTAGAACAATAGCCAACGCCACAAGGTCCGTTTCCAACTCCCTACTCCGTAAGGAATTTAATCTGGAACTGGTAGCATTACTTATATATACACTTACTTTTACTCCAGCATAAAATCAAAATCCCCTACCCGGTGCCGTTCAGACTCTATAAAACCCTACCCGTCAGACCCGAAATAACAAAAAATATTCCTATTATTCCTTCCTAACATTTTCGCTGAATTAGTACGTGATTACAGGACCCAAATGAAAATCTTCCCTAATTGTAATAGTTATAGGTTAATTATAAGTTAGTTAATAAGTAACCGATGCATATGTAAAGTTATTTAATATCTAATCTTAATATCTACTGCATAATTAATATCTAATTGTGATAAGCCAAGAACCTCGTGTTTAATTTCACTGATAAAATCGGCATCCAGGGTTAGTAATAATGGCAGAGTTTGCGTTGTTAGAACAACCGATCAACAAAGTGTAATATTCCGTGCTTGGTGTCATAGCGCTGTGCAGATGGACACGGCCCCAAACACATTTCATGCAAAAGATGTGCAGGGGGTATTGAGATCCGCGATTCACTGGAAAACTTAAAAGAAACAGTCTCTTAAAAGATATTGAAGCGTGCATACGTAAGCGGTTGGTGAGGTGCGAACAGATTTTCAACATAGGCTGGGGTATTATATAAATGATAGTGAGGCGGGAGCGTATGATTAATCGGATAGTTTGATATTGTTTAAATAGTAGTATTCAATTGTAGTTGTGGATTTTATTAATGTAGTAGTTGGAATTTTGAATTAAAAAGTCTTCGTGTTCGAGGGCGTGTATTTTAGGGTAGCTCCGTAGATGGGAGGATTTTTCGATAAGTAACTGAAGATAGTCGCGCTTGGGTGTTTCATTGGAAGCACAGACCGTTTATCGATTTTATGGGAACATTAAATCATATTAATAGTAAGTCGTTTTGTTTATTTTAATGATAGGCAAGAACGCAAGAATAGGGATGCCAAGAACATTTTGTGGACAACATTCTGCTGGTTCGATCGAGAAATGATCAGACAAGAAATTGGAGTAAGCTTACGGACTATATTCAAAACCGTACGGTCTATTGAATTTTCTACATAGAAAAAGCATTGATTGATTGATATTTTCGTGTTTCCGGGCGCGTCAACAGCTTTGATCATTAGTCCCGTGTGTGTAGTGCATGTTTTTCTCGGGAAATGGCGATGATCTTCCCCCGCCTGATGGCGAGATCCGGCTCCGACCTACCGTCGGCTAGTAGGGTTTCCCCCTAACCAGGACTCTCCCACCAGCGGGGCACCGCTCCAGCCGGGACAAGCTCTAAGCTCCCGACCGGTCTCCCGGAATATGTGGTAGTGTAGTGAATGTTAGTGTACGCGCGTGTGTGTGGGCGTGCGTGTGTGTGTGGGGAGAGGATAGAACAAGGAAGAGGAAGGAAAGCGCACGGTCCGAGGCCCGTTTTGGTAGGGAACTGTTCCGGCATTCCCCTCGTGTTGATCGGAGAAACCACGGAAAACTACCGATCAGAGCAGCTGGCCGCTAGAATTCTTCTCCAGACTGCGACTCAATTCGACCTAGCTGAAAAGCTAGTGTTGCAAAGTATCAGAGAACGCAACAAGTGATTAATATTTCTTACTCCAGCAAAACCTTCAGCCTAAAAATAGGCCCTCTTTTACCCGGGTCTGCCCGCTTTGTGGGCCTTGTGGACCCGAACGTTACGCCACCTGCGCAATGCTTTATTCGAAACAAACCACGAGGCATTGGCAAGCAATCTTCAAATTTCTGATAGAAATGCCACTGCAACCACCGCCGTGGCCGTTGCCAACGCCAGCACCAGCCCTGCCACGTGCGCCCTACGCCGCGTCCGCCCGCCGCTGGCTCTCTCCGCTCCGCTCGCTGACTCAGCGGCGGCGGCTCTTCCGCCCTCCGCCCCTCCCCTCCCCCCCCTTGATCGCCCGCGGCCCCATCACGTCTGCCCCGGAAGGGCGGCCGCACGAGTGATTTATACCAATTCGGAAAAATTATCGCTAACGGGCGCAATCCCCACGAATGACGTTTTAAGGTACAGACTCCAGAAACGTTTCAGAGTGTGCCAGAAAAAGGCTCAGATTAAAAGCAAGATTTTCTGTGAAGTTAGGAAACAAGATGCAGTCATTTAGGGACAACGGAAATGCAGAAATGACACGTTCTAATCTACTGCATTTTTTTGTCTAAATAAATTTATCAGAGATAAATATTACACAAGAAGTCGTCCGAATTCCTTTCCAAAACAAACCACCACGCATTTATTCTTACATAACTCTAACAATAAAATGATTCGTTTAAAACATAATAGAATTATTTTTTTACATAATCACCATATAAAGTATACTACACTAGCAGAATTCCGTCTTTCTGCTCCGTCAGCCTGCTACGACCTGGCTGTTCTCCTGCCCAATCGCCCCTCGCCGCCGAGGTAGGGACTACCTCGGCATTGCTTTCGTTCCATCTACATTCCGCACCGCCCGCTCATCCTGTCCTGCTCGACTTCACCCCGCGGCACACGGCAACGCCCAGCAAAAACCCAGGTGGATTGGGAATTGCATTTAACTCAAGTGCCATCTTGTGCTGTAGCATCATCTAGCGGAGAGCTACAACAAAGTGAGCAGTATAAAAACCTCCTCCTTGAAAAATCACTGTAATGTGTCAAGTTTCATGGAGATCGGTCAAACGGTGTCGGAGTTTATTAATGTCGGACAAATCATCAATTTATCATGTGATCATCATTCCCTCCTCTTCCTCCTCCTCATCAATATCATTATTTTAGAACATGCACAGTTATCACATTATTCATAGGAAATCCTATATTATACTGAAGGCAATATAAAAACATTTTCATATCACTTCTTACGTTCTTTAGTCCTCAAGTGCTAAAGTCATCAGCCTAATTTCATATTAGCGTAACACTCAATAATACTAACACATTTTATTAGCGATGTAGTATCTATTCCTGTCGTATTTAGCTGTTACAGGCGAAGCTTTGATTTCCCACACAGTAAAGAAAACAAACACCCCACTACTTCATGACCTACTTCTCAACTCTCAGCATCTCAGATTAGAATAATGGTGTTTCATCAAGGAACAGTCATTACGTAGCCTGGAGTATTCGTTAGAAGAAAATCTACAGATCTTAACGACTACAGGCAGAGAGCAGTAAACGAAAACGTAGCAGTCGAGTAGCCGGGTGCTAATGAGAACAGTTCTCTCAACTTGAGATCATTTCACGTGAGCCCACTTCTTCTACAAGCTTGTCTCAATAAACGAGTTTGTTTTTAACTAAGACAATGCTTGATTATGATGCTAAAATAAATACGAAAACAAATCAGATTTCTGTTTGCCGCGCGGTTAACTCATCTGCTTATCGCTCACGGCGCCGGGACGTCGGGACCACGCCCACAGCCGCAAGCATGTGGAAGTTCGACTTTCGCACTGGGCGCTCGTCGCAACTTTGAATAGAGATAGCACTCCGTATCTCCTGGCGCCTGTTGCACAATATCTGTAACAGCCTACTCGTAACAAAGTTCAAAATTCTCTGCTCGAGGGCATGGGGCGTTTGTAATCGAAGGTGGGCGATGCACAGCTGAAGAAAAAAAGAAAAGAAAAGAAAAAAAAGGGGGGGAGAAATACACTTCGACTACTATGGGAAACAAGTTGCAGTGATATTTAATGTTATTCGAGAGAATTATTGCGATGATAACGTCACCTTGTAGCTTTGAAGCATCGCGGATTGCATGTATCTTTTGATTAAGTCTAAAGAACTAAGCATACAGCTCGTATAGAATCTCAGTCTTTGTTTTGTTTCCTCCTTTCTTACTCAATTTATACGCCCGTGCAGCGAGGCTTGAAGCCCCACGACTTTCGATCGCTGCGAGATCGAAGTCGTGGTGGTGCGCTGCTGATAGACGAGAAGACATATCTCATGATTACCCAGTTAGATGGGCTTACGTACTTCTCGGAGATTTCTAGAGGCAATGTTGGCCTTGCATCAACCAGTTTGAATTATTTTAGGAGGGCCGCCCCCGTCAAACGATTGGAACAAATTCAAAGAAATTGCCTAATTCACATTACGACTGGTTCTCCGTAGAGACGATTTAAGTCTATTTTTCAATAATTCATTACAATGCAGGACTGAAGTGAGTTTTGATAATTAATCACTTTGTCAATTATGTATTAATAAAACAAAACTCTCGCACAGACCCTTATTCATTTCAAATAGCAGTAGATACTGAAATTCAAAACCAACTCATTACTATTAAGTAAAGTTGACTCTAAAAAATGTTTGGTGAATAATCAAAGATACATTTACGTTCTTTTTGATTCACCCTTCACATCTATCAATATTACAGTAGCCATATATCATTATTCATTGAAATATGAGTAAGTTTCTGAATGAGCATATAATAATCTCCAGCAAATTAGACATTTACAAAAACAATTTAATAAAATAAAAAAAAGTTGCGGATTGACGGACAGACTTTTCAACTATTGAAGATCTTCAAAAACTGGGCCTGATTCTCTCTCTCCTGTTTGGCCGTCTGGCTGTCTCGCAACCGCTCCTGCTCCTCGGCGGCAGGTCAGACACCCGTCCGTTCGCACTGAGAAAGCCGCAAGACGCGAACGACACCACGCACGCAGTCCACGGAACAATTGGCGCGCTACTACGTGTAATCAGGCGGCTCTAACGTTGCCGCAGCGCGCCGTGGCAACGGGCGCGTCAACTGCTTCGGTCATTAGTCCCGTTAGTGTAGTGCATTTTTTTCTCGGGTGATGGCGGTGGTCTTCCCCCGCTGGATGGCGAGATCCGGCGCCGACCTACCGTCGGCTAGTGGGTTTCCCCTTAACCAGGACTCTCCCACCAGCGGGGCACCGCCCCAGCCGGGACAAGCTCTAAGCTCCCGACCGGTCTCCCGGAATATGTGGTAGTGTAGTGCATGTTAGTGTAAGTGTCTGTGTGTGTGTAAGGAGAGGATAGGACAAAGAAGAGGAAGGACAGGCCGCGCGCGGTTCGTGGCACGTTTTGTAGGGTACTGCTCCGGTATTCGCCTGGAGTTGATCGGAGAAACCACGGAAAACTACCGATCAGAGCAGCCGGCCGCTAGAATTCTCCTCCAGACAGCGACTGAATTCGACCTAGCTGAAAAGCTAGTGTAGAAAATCCTGCCGCCGTGGGGAGTGGGAACCTAGGACCTCCCGGTCAGAAGCGCTGCAGTGACATCAATTGATGCACTGAGTTACCGCTACCGTTGCGCGCTTCAGGCACACCCCCTTGTCAGTGCTCCGGTCCCACGGGACGAGTACCATGCTGCGTGATTGATTCGTGATTCCGGGCGCGTCAAGTGCTAAGGTCTTTAGTAGGAGGCGGATTTTGATGGCCTAAAACATATATGTGATGAATAAAATGCTCTTAAAATGTGTTAAAAACGCCCTAAAAGCAAAGAAAATTATGTAAAAAATGTAATCAAAACCAGTTCAGATCAACAACTTAAGCTGTTGGATACGTAACGGATGTAATCGAGGCTACTTCTATTCGATCAAGTGAAGTGAGATTTCAAAATTTGGTTTGGACTATTCTTTGCCAGAAAATCTGTCTTTAGATATCGCGAAATTGGTCGAACCGATAATGACGCTGACATCCGTCACAGGAACCTTAGATTACATTCTCACAATGGCTGACATTACAACTTCTGAGCAAAGAAATCGAATAGGCTGCCTGGTATAGGTACTGAGGATTTGTGTGGAGAACATTTGTTGCATCTCAAGAAAGAGAGAGAGAGAGAGAGACAGACAGACAGACAGACAGAGAGAGACAGAGAGAGCGAGAGAGAGAGAGAGAGCGAGAGCGAGAGAGCGAGAGAGAGAGCGAGAGAGAGAGAGCGAGAGAGAGAGAGAGAGAGAGAGAGAGAGAGAGAGAGAGGGGAGAGTGAATCCATGCTTCCTTCCTGACGATCACGACCATCCAACGCCGTTTTCACAGCTTTTGCACATAATGTGGTCGAGGCCGTGTCCATTTGCACAACGTTGACACCCAGCAGGGAATATTAAACCCTGCTGATTCCTTGTCCTAACAACGCATATTCTTTGACTTCCAAGTCTGAAAACAATGCCATATTCCAACGCTAAAAACTGATTTTATCATTTAAAACTAAGCCCAAGGTTCGTGGCTTATCACACATTACTCATTAGGTAGGAGTATATGAAATAAATAAAATTACCCTAACATTAAAGTAGATTCTATTGAAATTCATATTTATTATTTGATCACTAAATAATTTTACTCAAAACTATAATTTAAACTATATATTCCAAAATCTTTTCTAGCTTAATCGTTGTAATTTTTGTTATTTGTTGAAATAAATAAAGTAACTCAAATAGTTTATAGATGCAACTTTCACATTATAAATATTTTCGGTGGGAGGGGGGCTCTAGGTTTCAGCATTGCCCAGGGTCCAAAATTGTCTAGCTCCGACACAGCATGGAGCCGAATAAAAATCGTAAATGTGGCAGCAGAATGAAGAAGTGGATAAAGGCGGCAAGCCTCTCAGTAAGAAGTGGACGAAAAGGCGCCCAACTGTTCACTTTGAACAACGTTCCAAAACTTCTGTCACGCTTACAATTATACACAACATAGATTCTGGCTACACCACGTGTTAGAGGATTTTTTTTCTATATTTAGCAACTGAATTTATCCACTTTTTCGTTACCAGGGCCCTGTCGTAAGACCTTTTCTATCGAAAATTCGTCATTTTTTCGGGCAGCATTATTAACTTTCTCTCTACTGCGTAAGAGGTAGCGAGAAAATAAAAAATGTATACCCTCTCCGACAACCAACATCGTCTCTCATTCAGAGCCCACAACGCATCACGTGCACGGGAGCGCTTCTACCTCGCCGCTTGGGGACGCTCAACGCCAACCGTAGAACGCGTCCGCTCTCCAGCGCAGGCGACGCCCTGGCGTCGCGACGCGCGGGGCCGAGATCGCTCGAGCGACGCGTCGCGACGTGGGCGGCGGGACGGGTGGAAATAGAGCACAGTCCCGGTTAATCGATATGATTGGCTCTTGGGGAAACCGTGGCGGCCGTCGGTGCAGGCCGTTCTGGACGGTTAAGAACGCGATGTGGTGCTGGCAAACATCAAGAGTGGAGATGCTGCAGCGGTCGTCCTTTACAATGGGCTCCCGTAAAATATCTTCAAGACAAAATTTAAAATTTAAAAACAATAAAAGTCGAGGTTATCAAAATCGTTAGATTGCAGCTTTTTTGATTCATTAGTGATTCCGGGCACATGAAGAGGGAAGGTCATTAATTTCTAAACATGCACTAAGTGTAGCGCATGTTTATCGCGGGAGCTTGTGGTGATCTTCCTCCGCTGTCTGGCAAGATCCGGTACCGGCTTGCCGTCTGCGAGGTTTTCCCCAACCAGGTATCTCCCACCAGCGGGATAGTGCCCCGGCCGGAACAAGCTCCCGACTGATCTCCCAGCATATGTGGTAGTGTAGTGCATGTAAGAGTAAGGATAGGACAAGGTAGACGGAGAAATGATCGCGCGTGGTCCATGGCCGGTTTTTAGGGAAGTGCTCCCCTGATGTTGATAGGAGAAACCCCGGTAAAAACTTCTGATAGCCGTTTAGCTAGTGTCGAAAATATTACCGCCTAGGGATTGAACCCTAGTACCTCGCGGTCAGAGACACTGCTGTGACATCAATTGATGCTCCGAGCCACTTAATGAAAGTTTGAATCCAGACCACTGGCAGAGTAACAATTATAAATTAAGTATTTATCTACAAACAATATTTAACTTGCACTGGCAAATGAAAATAATTCCTATTAGCGTATTTGCTCATTCTTTTTTATTTTCAAGTTTCCCATCTTATGTTTATTGCAAACGCACATAATTAATAAGAAATATCTTGAATCACGTGTGATCAATTCGCGACGAACTGAAATGTTTGAAAGCATCAATTCTCATCTCTTTATATCGCAGCAGAAATTCAACATCACGTCAAGTTTCACAAACTTTTCAACATTCAACATCGGATGTTTTTTAATCTCTACCGCACAACACAGAAACTGAAATAGATTGTTATTTTTCTTCTTTTGAGGTGCAAATATATCAGTAGTCAAGTGTTTGCAAAGACGAGCTTAATTTTTCTCCGTATTGTTCGTATACTATTAGTTTCTTTTTTTATGCAGTACCGCTGTTTGGTTAATGTCTCTGAGAGATATTCTTTGGCTGGTTGTCTTGACAGAAGCATGCGGCAGTATGAAATCAAATGGAAATATTCAATTTGCATACCAGTTCTTCGAGTGTAAGTACAACCAGTGCCGCTGCCTTCGTGCTTAGGGAGCAGCTCATGACAGCCCTCCGAAACAGAAGACAAATACAATGGTCGCGAGACATACTGTCGATTGAGGTCAAGTAGGTTTAACCTATGCCCTCGTGGAAGTGGTTTCACGTCATGAATCACCATTGAGGAGCGGAGTCAACCCAGCGCGCTTTCATTTCGTTGCTGCATTCATGAATTAACATGAGTGCTTTGCCTGCTTTCTCACGCCCATTCTTTTCCAAGACGGAAGGCCGCTACATGCAAAATTATGATTGTTTATAAACAAATGAAGAGGTGGTGACAGGTAGGAATTTGTTCAGAATGTAGAAAGCAATAATATACTTACAATTAAAATTATCAATTTTGCTTTCAATTTGGGTCTCAAAAGTATTTTGAACAATACTACCGGTTACAATCGGGAAAATATGAGTGTTGAAGTTGGTAAGCATTTGTTTGCTTAAAGTTAAAAAAAAAGTATTAATTCACATCGCTGAACATACTGAAGTGTTACTCTTATTCATAAAACTTAGTAAAGAACTCCATTTAGGTGCTTTAATACTTATATGGTATTAAAGTTGTAATCCATGGAATTTCTGCTCTACAGACGTATATATGGAACACGGAAATTCAACAATTCAATTTGAGCTTTCAGCAATAGCTCGGATGTGCACCGTTCCTCTTAGCCATCCGCTACTAGTCTGAGTGGCGCAAGACCTTGCAGCGGATCCCAAGTTCCCGGAGTTTAACGGTGGGGAGCCCACCTAAAGACGGGTCCACACACTCTGCATTCGCCGAGGAGCGAGCTAGTGCTCGCCCGATTCCGAGCAGCTGGCGTGTTCGGCGAATGTTCGCTCCCTTTGATGTGTCCAAAAGACCGACACGCGGTGGGTAGGGCGAACACCGAATGTTCGTCACTCGGCTAATAGCAAGCAACTCATCCACACAACTCGGATCCGGGAGTAGTTGCTCGCTGTTTGCTGAATAATGAATGTGTGGAGCCGCCTTAAGGCATGGGTGGTTCAGACATGATTGCCTCATACTACCACGTATCTCATTTGAATTTTCATTCCATCCAGAATCATACATCTCTCGTCATCATTATCACTCCGTAGGATCACCTCAGCCGTTCTTCGCTCATTGGAAGGCGGTAAACCATTCTGCATGAAAGGAGGAAGCCTTTTCCCTCTCCTGCATTCGCTATTGAGCATGGCATCATAATCACCATGATCCCCGCCATCACTAGTGCAGAATTTAACATTCTTCTTGGCACCGATCGAACTTGTGAAGCAAGATTAGAGAATAATTCAGTACGAAACTGTGTATGAGTTTGTAGTACAAAATAAAGACTGACAAATGGTAGAACTTTATCCGTAAGTAAACTACTATAGAAGTACCATGATGAAGAGAAAATGATACTCTCAATTGGCTTCAAGGAGATTGTTCAAGGATTCAAGGAGATTCCTATTTTAGGATGGAAGGATTATTATATTGTAGGACAGAAACTGTTAGAGAGCGTCATTATCTCGTAAACATGCTTGAACTACAGACACACATAGCGTGCCAGGAATGTCTCTCCGCAATGGCACCTTGCTGGTGAGAGTCCTCCCAACAGAAATCATGTTGACAGCACGAGCTGCAGCTTGAAAACGTAAGTTACGTCCTAATCACGACCCTAATAAGATACTGTAAGTGTTCTCTCCTTCACTTGCTTCCCAGTGATATGGATGCTACCAATATAAATACAATTTTTAATAGGGTTCCTTATTGGACTCTGTGCGGAGAGACATTCCTGGTGCACTGTAGTTCTACCAATTTAATTGAAAATACGGTTTAAAAAATAAATTATAGCAACGTATAGTATAAATAAATAAATAAATAGTAAAAATTTCTTTTCTTGTGTCGTGCAGGCAAGGCATCATCCTGCGCCAACTGACGGACGGCGTGCACTTCATCCAGCTGATCTACAGCGCGGGCGGGAGCTGCGCGCGGTCGCGGGGCAGCGGCCGGTGCGGACGGGGCCGACGTGGCGCGCTGGCTGGACTACCCGCTGCTGCGCGCGCGCTGCCAGCGCAGCCACCGCGAGCTGCGCCGCCTCGCGCACCGCCAGCGCCACGGCAGCGCCCAGCAGAAGCGACACGCCGCGGAGCACATCGAGAGGTGAGCGCGCCCCGCGCCCACGCCTAACGCTCACCCCGTGGCCCCTGCCCCTGCCCACGCGGCCTGCCGCCCACACCCCCGCCCATGCTCGCTCATGCCTCATTCACAATGCAAACTTAAACGTAAACGTAGCCGCAAAACACAGAAATGAGTTATTAAGCGAGACCATTCACAATTCCTTGACGTAACCGTATATGTAAATCCGTAAACTTGAAGAGTTCACAAGCACCAAGCTTTTAGTTTAGTTTACGTCAGAATACAATGCAAACGTAAATGTGTCGTAACCGCAAAACCTAGAAATGAGTTATTAAGCGAGACCATTCTCAATGCCTTGACGTAACCGTAGACGTAAAGCCGTAAACTCACAAGCACCGAGCTCTTACGTTAAGTTTACGTCGGAATTCTACCGAAGACCAATCAGAGAGAGCATGAAAGAAACTAACATGGTGGATTTCAGATTGTGTTCAGATACTTTGTCATTTCATTAGTATTATGTACTAAACTAGTTTGCGGTTTTGATGCGAGTAGTGAATTCAACGTAAGAATTTGGACCATTTTTCTTGTGATTTTATCGTGACGTTGCGAAAAAAATAATTATTTTCGACAAATTACTCGTGAATTCGGTACACGAGAATCCTTTTTTATAAAATAAAGGAATTGCGAGTACTAATACAACTACTCACATTTTTTTTATAAAGACAAATCGTTAGGCCAATCGAAGAGAAAGCTGGGAATCGTGGTGAAAAGATCTTTCCTCCACGGAGAAACTAGAAACGCATCGATCAAGCTTCAATACATTGAAATCTGATTGTTTCAGGCGAAACTTACGTTTCAGCTTACGTTCGTCATTGTGAATGCTTGTTTTTACGTGTACATTTTACTGCTAATTTTACGGCATTGCGTTACGTTTAAGTTTGCATTGTGAATGATACATCACGAGGGTCCATTTGAACAAGCAGCTCAAGCATATAGATCAGGGTTGTCCAACTGGAGGCTCGCGGGCAATACGACCCGCGGTGCCATTTATTGTGGCCCGTGGAAGGTTGTTAGTCAAAAGTGAAAGGAGTTTTAAGGAGTTTTTGCTAATAAATTCAGAAATTCAAAATCATCCCAATGTGTTTCACTGTATAATGCATTGTACGGCCTAGTATCACGCATGGTTCCATTCCTTCCGATTTCGGAACAACCGGGCAAAGTGCCGAGATTAACAATATAGGGAAGTCAGGTGTGAATCGCCCGAGTGAGGTAAATATGGCCCGCAACAAAATTAAATGTTTTATTTATGGCTCTTGAGGCCTTGTAAGTTGGACACCCCTGGTATAGATGAATGGAACTTGTTGGAATGTTACTAATGGGAGGAAAAATGATGTGAATTTAGAAATAATCAAACCACAAGAAATATGCCCTTAATAAGGTTTTTCTTGTGACTGTCTGTAATGGGTTACTATTGATAGAAAAAGTATCCCCGAAAGTTGACTTTGGGTACTAATGTTTTAAGAAATATTAAACTTTTAATAAATATTAGTCACAGAAACAGAACGCGGAAGCTTCGGAGTTGACTTCGAAACTCACAAATGAAGCTAGTCGAACTGGCTGAAACAAATCTATATTTTTTCTAAATTTACTGAACCCTAACCGGTACTACTTTTTCAATAACTGCCCGTTATAGAGTGCATTCCACTTGTCGCCTTGTTTTAGCTGTTTGTCAAAACATACTACTAGCGCCCTCAAGCACCGCGCTAGGGCAGACAGCCCTGCAGAACACCACGCTTTTGGCTGCCTAGTGGCTAGAAAGCAAATTAGCGGCAAAACCAAGCATGTTGTCTAAACGCTGCGCTATGGGACTAGGAAATATATTTTCTAAAGCCTGCATGGCAGTGACTCTCACCTTTTAGTCACCACGACACGTGATAACAAGCTATCACCTACCCGCCATGCGCCATGCATTTATAGCGCCAGCGCCGTGCTTCTGGCGCCCGATAGGTAGATGGCAATGTAAAGACGAGAAAAACAGCATTTTGCCTAAAATCTGAGTTTAGGAAATAAAAAACACTATATTTTCTAAATGCTGTAAGTTAGTGGTTCCCAACGTTTTAGGGAAAGCGATACGCTAGATGTTTCACAATATTATCGAGGACAACTGTTTTTTGTTAATTTTTATATTTCCAAAAAATATGAAAGCGCTTTACCACATTGTCAACTTTAAAGAAACAGTATGTTAAGAGTCTTTCGTATCCGAGAACTTTCTCAAATGGTTAACCTCTTAAGTCTCCATACGCACTTTTGTTTTATCTTATCGGCAATTGTAATTACAAACATTCCGCTAAATGCACCAGTAAAATTGTATGATCTGAATTTAAAACTTGTAATATTCGCTTCGGGATTTGGCTCTCTATCCAACGAAAAATACATAACTTGAAATTCCTATCCCCCCCCTTTTTAAACTAAATATGGAGGTTGTATTGAATAAGTTTGGTTGTGTCAAATTAACTAAATAAATTTGTAAATTTAGCAAAATTTGTTTCATTATTTTTATTTTTACATCTTATTGTACACCTGTGTCTTCAATATCCCAAGATGTTGAGAAGCTCTGGTGTTGGTGGTTAAGATCGTGAAGGTCAGTTGTTGGAAGGGTTGGCGGAGGCTGGAAACACTCCAACACGTTCATTCAGTGTGTTGCAATTTGCACATTACGGAGTTACCGACCAATCACAGGATGGCCCCTTACATAACGTGGTCAGTTTTCTGCCTCAGCAGCCATGATTTCCTATGATTTTAGGAAAATGCTTTTTAAGATATTTGGGAAAACATACGAGTATTTTGACGGAAACCATTATTAAAAGAAAAAAACATGTATTGGTTTTGCTCGTATTTTTAGAACTATTATTTTACTATGTATTCTTATTGTTTCTTCCCAATGCACATCGCAACTTGCTTAAGTTCCCAAATACTTGATTCTAGCAAACATGCAATACGATGGTATGCATCATACGAACAATAAAAACACAATGAGCAATATAATGTAATGAATTAATATCAGTTTGCTTTATATTTATCAGCTATCATATCAGACAGAGACATTTATTTATCAGCCATTACGTTTATTGTATTTTGAATCCAATTAATTTTATGTATAGCTATAAAATCACATTTTTTTACTATCGAATGTTCGTATATTATTTTAACTTCGTAAATACTTTAAAAGTTCTACCTGCACCTTCTGTAATTTTCAGAAAATCCTGAAAACTTTCAATATTCTATAATGTACGCATGTTGAAGCTTGCCTAATAGATTATATCACGTGCCAAATTAATTTCCCCCAAGCGGCACCGCCGCCAAGCGTTTATTCTCGGAATGATCTTCCATTGCCGTGAACCCAAATATTTGAGGCGAAAAGATAACGAGGGCCTATTAGCGCGCGCCCAGTTGGCCGAGGTGCTCGTGGTCGTTGCTCTCGCCATGTCTGGATGTCAACAAGCCCCAGGCAGCCTCGGGAGCCATCCCAGGCACGCCAGCCCGCGCCGCTCCAGCGAACCTTGAATTGAATTTGCCTTATTTTACGTGGCGAGACTCAGGCCATGAGGCCTGCTCTTCCGTCTGACCACGCAAATTTCGTTACACTCCTTTCACCTATCATGGGAGAAAGAAGGTATTACTTGGGCGACGAAACAGACGATTTGAATTTAGCTCAGAGGCGTCATTTAGGCTTGAGGATCTTTTACATGCAGTAAATTACTAACATGGGACAGCCGGCTTTACTTCCCCTCCGAAGGAAGGCGTACGAAGGATTTTTTCACCCTTAAAAATCCACGGCTTCGATCGGGTTTGAACCCACACACTTGGGTATAGCAGTCCGATACGCTAACCGCTACACCATCGCCGCCACCTTCAGCGAGCAGGGGGCCTTGAGATACACCGAAGAGGGGGGCGCGAAAAGAGGCGAATCAAGAAAGTATTTCGTGGCGGGGGGGGTGAATTTTAGTTTGGACCCGCCATAAATATTTATTATTCTTGTTCAACATCAATGTTTTATAGGGAGTTTCAAATACATTTTTTATAACCTTTTTGGGCGATTCGGTAGTCATCAGGCTAATAACGTTTATCTACGAGATGAAAAACTTAATATTTTCGTTTTGTATTGAATTTAATATTTATAAAAAGTCGTTGAGTAATATTTTGTTAATTGTTAGTTTAAAATTGAAAATATACGAATATATTCATAACGGGTATACTGTTTTGGACGTGATGAGATATATACTAGGGAATTATATTGAATGAATTTAATTAACAAAAAAAGTTGGTTGGGAAGGGGGATGACTTCCCTGGGCTTCAAGTCCCCCATCTCGAGTCCCACACTGCACGCTGATCGGGATTAATGTCCGCCACAGCCTTCACTGAGAGATGAATAGTGATAAATGTGTGTGGAGAAATGTGGAAAGAGGACAATGAGGCTGCCTCACACACTAGAAAAGGGTCATTCGATGTGTCAAAATGATTTTACATGCCAGAGTTGCCTTTGAGATCAGCATATGAGATCAGCCCCCCTCCATTTGAAAGAGTTTCTCGCTCGCTTCTTTGCAGGTGAAAAACTTTCTTGCTCAATTCGGTTGGCGAGCGAGTTTCCTCTGACACATTTCTGTTCCATTTATTATTTTCAAATTTAGGCGTACGCTGCCTCTGATAAACATTAAAGTGTTATACAACTGAGATTAAAATGAGAAATGAAAGGCGTGAATACCTACCAGGTTCTTAAGTTTTTACCTTAAAAAAAATGAAAAATTGTATTCGAAATTAACCTTCCTTGAATAAAATCAGTGCAAAATGAACCACACAAAATTTGGAGAGAAAAAACTTGGAAGGGGTATTTCAAAAAATTGTATTATTTCGTAATTAATTTTTCATAATTCATATTTATTATTTATAGATGAATTTATTATTGGTGGAGTTTACTATAAATTCGCCACTTATTCGTAATCCAACTATATTTACTCGCAGTAAGTATATTTACTCGCAGTAAGAGAGGAAGGGGTAAAGACTCCGAAGCTCAAGAAAATATCCACAAATTGCACTCTTCCGCATACGTAACATACAGTTATTACCGTAGGTTAAATAAATTAATACATAAATAATGCTTTAAATTCAATGCAATTATTTATTTCTGTTCAGACAATTCTAATTCGTTATATGGAGAATATACCATCATCACAAAGCAGCAATGATTTCTCTCATTTAAAATTATTAGAGCATTTAATAAAACAACTAATTTCACTATTTTGATTTTCCACATTTCTCGTCGCAACACAATTCTTCATGTAGGCTGTCGTGGGCCTTAGATTCGATGCTCTTATACCCGCCTCTGTTCCCCCAGAAGCCACTCGTTCACGCGTTCGCCAAATTCCGAAAATCTTATTGGGTCGAGTTGCAGGCTCCCTTTTCCCATCGACTTCGCGCTCGTTTCTATTGTAATGTCAACTGTAACGTAGACCCTTACACAGCCGCGAATAAGCAACCTCATCCATTCGTGAGTAAAGAATCTGGAAAATACAGATGAACACGATCTCTACGACAATCGTCGAAAGCTGTCTCCTGAGTGGATAAGGGGTAGGAAAGATTCTTTGAACATTGTAGCAAAAACACTTCAAGAACAAGACTATTCTAACAGTTTACTAAGCTTCACTTACCAAGCGTTGGACCACAATGCTTCACAGGAACCAATAAACGCGACTGACGTCACGGACGACACGGTACTTGAGTGTTCGTCACAGCGCAGGAAGATCCGTTTTAAATTCTCTTTTCTGAAAGGAAAAAAAAGGCATGTTTGTGTATTTTCTTGTAAGCTCGCTAGACCAATTTAAATTGGTGTCGTCTCCCAAATTTTGTCTGTGGTTCAGTTAACATGTGTACGAAGAACGTTGACAATTTTTGAACAGTTTGAAGTCCCCTTGACATCCCACGTGATACAGATTAACCTAAATCTTTAAAAGATTCCTTTAACAATGAATTGAGAAGCCGATGCAATTGTACATCAAGTTTAATACAATTAAAATTATTTTAAGGCCCTCGCGCCCCTCCAAAATTTCGTTCACAAGGCTTCTTCTACAGATACAAGTCCAAATAAGGGTACGGGCGTATATTGGCGGATATTTTAAGATTCCCGAGGAATATGTTCGAATTTCATGAATGATTAGAGATCCAGAGATCGCTGGCATTGCACTCGCGTTGAACAAATAAACAATCGAATTATGACACCCTTGGAATGCTTCTACAGACCTGGCTGTATCATGTTTATCGTTCAAATGCAGTCTTGAATGTTATAGCTCCCTCCAGGTATTCAGTTTAAACGAGGATCTGTAAACCAGATCGTAAAAGACAGTTAAATTGTACATTGTGTAGTTACACGTACAGTTTATCACTTCGTTAACTAGCCATTTCAATTCAGAAAATCACAAAACGATAATATGAGGCTTTATACAATGAAGTATTTCCAAATCTCACGTTTTGATTTTTATTGATTAAAGACCCTAATTATTACACGTCACCAATACATTTGAATAGATTGCAAGTTTAGTATTTTCTAGACTAGTTGCTACCTGTCCTTTTAACTTCTGCATATCTAGAGTTCATTTGGTGCTTACGCTTTTTGGTACGCATTTTTGTCAACTTGTATTTGTGTTTGGGCGATTGTGTGTGTGTATGCATGTGACTATGTTTAATTTGTTCTCTACTTACAAGAGAAAAAAAGCCACTTGGAACTGGTATTTCAAAAAGGACTGGTATGGATTACACTTGTTTCAGCATGTAAGTGCCCAGTGTGTGGACTGCCTTTGCACGAACCATATTTGTTCCTAGCAAACCTAACAGTTGTGGAGTATTTTATTTTGTATTGAGCAAAGTCGCTCAGGAGAGTTGGAAATATTGTATGTACAAGTATGTTGTTTTGTTTGCCTTCCTTTTGCACGTCGTTTGTACCACTAATTGTCCTTGTGTCAAATTTAGTGCTTAGAGTAAGAATTATTCATTTTTTTCAAAAGGGGAAAAAATAAAAAAATACAAACTATCAAGGAATCAGTTAAACAACTTGCATAAATTTAAAATTGTATTTTTCCTTGTTTTCATGCCTTAGTGAGGGCGATAAGAAAACCACGATATTTGAATGTCAATTTCCTTCCTAATTAAGCTGAAATTTCTACTAAAGGCGAAAAATAAGAGAAGATGGTTCTGCTAATGTTAACACACATTATTTTCGAAAATATTACGTAATATTTCTATTTTAAAGATTTACATTGGTAAATTATTTCCTAACATTTTTTTATCTTTATCATTTGAGCGACTAATATGATCCTACGTTGCATTCATGATTTCGTCTGAAAAATTAATGGAAAACACTATAATGTGAAATATAATATAGCCTAATGTTTAAAATAGATTCTAGACAGAGTCGTCTTAACGAGTAAATCCATATGTTCTCAACCGTTAATACTACGTATCTAAATAACCCGAAAACGTATATTGAAAATAAAATAATTTAGCAAAAATCTTAATAATTATATTGAAAGTTTATGGAGTACATTAACGTCTGTTATCTTGTTTAATTGTATTAGTTTTCTGATCTTGTGAAAATATAATTTAATAAGGTCAGAAAATTAGTACAATTATATACAAATTAATGGAATTATTTTATTTGAGAAAGACAGACGAGTGCTTCAACTCAATACTTTCAATTTTATGTTACCGACCGTTAAACACAGTCAGTCAGTCAGTCAGTCGGTGTTTAAAGATGTAGATATATATTGCTGTTGAACATCTGAACTTTTGCAGAACTACATAAATTTACATTACTTTCTTTAAGCTGAAATTTTAATATCTGGGAGGGGCCAAAATACAATCAAATGCGCGGTAGAATAATTTAATGAACATTGTTTGAAGTTCGGCTTTCCCTGATTTACGTTTGCTAATGGCCGCAAAATTAAAACCAGATTCATTAGCTTGAAAACAAGAACACATTTAATTATTTAAAGATGTTGAAGAAATATGGTTACATTTTTAATGCACCCCAGGGTCTTGTCCACCGCTGAAGACAACTGTGTCTCCAAACATTTCTGATGTTCTCTACTACATTGCTACTAATGTACAGTATGCGTTAGATGTGTAACTTCCAACAGTGTACAGCACCACGCTTCTGCTGCTTTTCTGCTGCTCCCGCCACTGGCGCTGCCTGCCGCCGCTGCCGCCGCCTCCGCAGCCGCCGTGCCGGCGCCTCCAGCCGTCACTCCGACACTGGCTAGCACGGGGGGCCACGCGAACACGACTCGGAACATTAACTACACCTCCCCTCATTCGAAAGCGCTGTTTGACTCCTGGTACTAGTGCACTCAGTCCCTGCTCTTCCCTTCAAACTTAAAGAGTTGGTGGCGGAAATGATCGTATGGTGTTTCGGGAGTGTTTGTGTTTGCCGTGTGTTTTGCACATCTTTTTCTTCTGGACTATGTCAAATATCTAACTCTCTTTTATTTCATCGTGTGTCAATGTCAAAATGGTGATGGATTTTTTTTTGAATTTGGTTCCAAATAGCCCTAATATTTTATGTTTACTCTCGTTTTTTATTTTTATTTTTACTGTAGTCTGTAATGTTTGCTTTTTAATATATAGAATTGGTGATTTTTATTAAGTAATTGAAATTGTTTTTTTGAATTTTGTAGTAAATAATCAAGCGTACAATAATCCATAAAATCAATTTTAAAAAGAAAGAACGAAATTTTTTGGAAGTCTTTGGCTACACTAAGCAACACAAATTTATTTTGTCCCTGTCAGTTTTTTCTTAGTTGTTTTCCAATCGTTTGCGTCAAAACAAGTAAAATAGTAGTAAATACGATTTTACTAGAAAATGTTTTTTTAGATAATAATCACCCTTTCATCTTTATGACTAACTTTCCACACTGCATGGAATGTTAAATATTTATTTTGGATTAATATTTGAATGTACTTACATTTTAGCATAGAAAATCAAAAGAAGTTTCTTAGTTTCATTTGAAAAAAGAAAACGATTCAAATATTGAGAAAAATAACAGTTTTTACAAATAACCCTATCCAATTACAATAAAAAAGTGGTCGAAATGAGCATTCCTATACTAAAAATATAAATATTGCCTCAACCATTGTGAAGCAACCAAAGACAGATTTTGTCTCGACTCGGCACCACAAGTCCTGAATGCCTCGTGTGCTCCGATTCCAAGATACCACGACATTCAAGAACACCATCGAAGACCCCTCATTCTCTCCCCAACCTCATTAACATACGACGTACGTGAAAGGGACTATCAAAAGAAGTCGCTCTTTTTAACACGTCCAGTAATATCTCCGGGGCGCACTCTATCTTTCTATTCCCCTTTTATGGCATTTCCAGGTTTAAACGAGGGATCAGTGAAAACTTTATAGTACCAGGAACCAAATGGTGCGGGCCCCACCAGACCGCGACCCGATACGGCGAGCTGGGGCCATTCTCTCTGATGGATCGTTGCTGTCGGCGCCACGACAACTGCAAGACCAACATCCCGGCTTTTACCAACAAGTACAACATGTTCAACTTACGTCCTTTCACCATCAGTCACTGCCACTGTGACACCAGGTGAGGACACTGACTGCGAAACCACTCGGGGGGGGGGTGGCGTTTCAAGACCTAGTTCGATTCCAGGTAACGTCACGCTTATATCGCCTAGGAGAGATATAAACAGCTAACAAAAGTCCACGATTTACGCGTGTCAGAGCTCAATGATCATCGTTCCGGGATTTGGAACACAGTAAATTTAAATGTCAAATAAGATTCTGTAAAGGATTAAAAAGCAAAGACAGTTTTGGACTCAACATAAAGGGACTAACTAAACTTGGAATCGAGCATTCGTAATTGCAAAATTAAGAGTTCATGTCATGAATATATTATGATATTTTCTGGAAAGAGAAGTTACTTACGACATCGAAGCCAGAATGAATGCCAATCTTCAAGAATAACCCTGAACTAATCGTTTCTTTGCTTCTTCCATGTCATTTCAACAGTTTACAATTCATTTTCAATACATTCACGCGTTGTTAACACAAAAGAACGTGAAAATTGGACGGCATTAAAATAAACCGAATACTATAGATGGTTGAGGTTGAAGGTGAAAGGTAGAAGGTTAGAATCCGAATTGATCTGGGTATTGAACGCCCATTAGAAACCTCCAGAGTCATTCCCCCAGATGATATCTGCGTGACGGGTACCTCCCACGGGGTCTCGGGGTAGGGAGGCGGCGGCAACGGCTTCAGGAGCGGCGGCGGCGGCGGCAGAACCAGCGGCGGCACCAGTGGCGGCGGGCATTGAAGGTGAGTGCGCGCTGGCACCATTGCAGGCGGAAGCGCGAGCTGATGGACCTGCTGCGGGTGCCCGGCACCAAGTGGTGCGGCGGGCCGCAGCGCCGACAAGTACACGCAGCTGGGCGGCTTCAGCGGCGCCGACAAGTGCTGCCGCGTGCACGACAACGCGTGCCCCTTCTACATCTCCGCCTTCGAGGACAAGTACGGCCTCTTCAACTGGCGCATCAACACCATCATGCACTGCGCCTGCGACGAGAGGTCAGTCCTCCACTTCTTAGCTCTCTTGCCCTCGCTCGGAAGCAGCTTCAGGGGAACGCCGTTGTAGAGGCCGCTGAAGTCACGTTGCAGAGGTGGTGACCGCCATCCCTGCTTATTTTTCGAGGTTGCACTACGTCACTTGACAAATTATTTGGCGATTTTAAATTTAGGATTTTACTGAAGCTCTTAACTTCATAATTAATTTTATTTTCCCTAACGTCATTACACCTCCCTGCATTTTTCTATCAATCAAAATTAGCACCCTACGCAGCCCGCCCCCGCGAGAAAAATGATTCCGAATTATCTTTGCTAATGAATGGGTATAAGAATAGATTACGATTCTTGGTGGGTTTCTTGGCCATTGATTCATTATTCAGAGGTTTTGAATGTTTAATATGTTTCCTAGAAGGAATTGAAACTCAAGAAATATTCCCCTTACTACTCATTGTTAATAGCTAATGAAATACATTTCGGTATTACAAGTCGAGAAAGTTTGAATTTATGTATTATATGTCTGTGTGATTTTAAGAAAACGTGGTAAGTTTTGTAAAATTTCTTTCAGGAAACATTTAATGAGCATACATCCAGCATTTCCTAGTACGCAAGACCTAGAAGCATTCTATTCTGGAATTAAGAAATTCTATGTTACTCAATAGTTTCGGTTTAAGTTGGTTTCGAAATATTCTCGAACATTACATCGCACGGAAACGACCGGTACATTTCGAACTCTTCACACGTCATCAGTGATATTTCGTAGCTTATGTCATAATGAATCGAGGGCTGGGTCATAACGTTAAGTCAGATTTGTGGCTGCCATGTGTTCACTCCGCATCTCTCGTGACTCAGCCGGCTATTTTTGTTTGAGTTTGAAACAGACGAATGACACGTTACATGACACCGACCGTCGGTGGCTTTTGTCTTATAATCACCGCACTTCTTTGATCTTACAACGCAGGTCCGTCTCCCATGGCTTTCGGCCATTCTCTTATTGCCGGGTAGATGTTACTCGCATTTATGCTGTCTGGTGTAGTTTTAGCATTCAGCCTGAGGACCGCCCAATTTATACATCCCCAGCTTAATTAACAACATTCGTGAGTTGGCATTCTGAGATAGGAATGCAGGCAATCCAGTTTCGTGTTCTCTGTAGAGTCGAGTTTTGGACTTGGTAAGATTTTCGCTTACTTCTGACTTTACATTGCATAGTTTCATTTAAATTGTTTTTTTTTTTTTTTTTTTTTCAAGTTTTGTTAAGAATACAATTTAAAATACATGCTCTCTGAAGCCCTAGTATCCCATGCAATAATTGCTCTAAATGAACATGATGCTTCTCAGAAATTATAAGAGAAATTCTTCAAGGGTCAAACGTTAATAGCTCCTAATCGTTTTACAATTGTTACATCACGAGCTGTTAGAATTATGCAGCGTATTACATAAAACTATTTCCAGTCGAGTCCAGTTAAATCCTGTTCTGCGATTAAGTGCAACGTACTGACCACTGATTCCATCTTTTTTCTTGTTTCTTATCCGTACAGTGCAGTGATTTCGCAATCATCGTAATCTGTTACAATTTCAAATAAAAAACGACTATGTAGTTCCTGAAACAAAACCCGTTTCATTTCATATGTTAATAATTTTTATGACATCTCCAAATAGTATATGACGAATCCAATGCAATTATTGGCTTTAATAAGTAACACATTTTGCATGTTATAGACTAGTGGAAGCGATTTAATCATCCTCTCCCTTCGATCTCATTCCCTCGCAGATATAATTAAAATAGAAAATTAAATTCTTGCGTTAAGAGAGAAAAATATATTGTTGAAGCTTAACAAAACTAAGCAAGAATCGCAATATCTCGATTTACATGCAGTTATGTTTCGAAGGAAAATAATTAAACGAAAGGAGAGCGAGTAATTAACATTTTAAACGTTTGCTAAGGCAAAAAGATTTTGAGCAACAGCTTCAGCAGGGCGATCAGGGTGCACGCCGACACTGAATGCTGCAGTCATTTGCGCCGCAGTCGTCAAAAATTTAAGTCTGAACTAGCAAAAAGGAGGACAAAAATATCTTCTCGCAATGAAATGAAATTCAAAACTGTGGCTTCGTAGACTAGGATGCCGTAAGATGTCGTTTCGATGTCGTCGCGACGGTGGAGAGGTTTTGACAGCTGGATCGAAACCGACCACTGGCTGGAAGATCTCGGCTGCTGTGATCGAAGGGATTAATTATTTCGTGACTCCGGGCGCGTCAACAGCTATAATCATCAGTCCCGTACGTATAGTGCATATTTTATCACGGGGGATCACTGTGTTCTTCACTTCGTGGAGAGATCCCCCACTTCATGGAGAGATCCGCTGCGGACCTACAGGTCAACGTCGGGGCTTCCCCATCAAGGTACCTTCCCTACCGGGGCACCGTCCAGCCGAGACAAGCTCTAAGCCCCCGACTGATCCGTAGTGCATGCGAGTGAATGTATTAGTAAGGGATGAGGGTAGGATAAGGAAGGGGAAGGAAAGATCGCGCGTGGTCCATGGTCTATTTGTTAGTGTACTGCGGCACCTTTCGCCTGATGATCGAAAAAAAAAAACACGGAAAACTGGAGATCAGAGTTGAGCCGCATGAATTACCCTCCTGAGAGCTGCTGAATTCGACTAGCTATTTAGCTAGTGTCGAAAAGTGTCGTCCTTCCGAGACTCGAACCCTAAGACCTCACGTGAGAGGCTCAGAGGCACTCTGATCGGTTGTGTGCGTTGTTTCTTATGATCATTTTCTGGCTTATGCCACAACCACGTCATAAACAACGGACAATGTACCATTCCTTCCTCATTTTAATCTGGAATTCTACATTAAAAGTTAATTTGAAGGATCATTCGCTGGAATTGCCAATGAAACCTTCACAAATGTACTCCCGAACCTCGTTTGTAATTCTACGTGTAGTGTAAGTTTCATCGCATACATTTGAGAACAGTTTTTCAACTTACGAAACTTGTTAGTCAGGTCAAAACATATTAATGAAACGGGATGTCGTAAGAAATCTAGTTTAAAAATACGCAAAGTAAACAAGCAAAAAATGCAGTTTGATAACAATTACATTTACGAAAAATTGGGATTCCAAATTTGGACGAATATGTACGACTGTGGGTATTCTTAAAATTTCCCATTTTTGTGAGTCTTTCGTAAAATTCAACAAAAATACTTAAAAAATAGTTCAAAACATGGATCACTAGACACTTTTCTCTTCAGACGTGCTTCAATGATGTGAATTGAAGAAAAACAATTGTCCTTTTTTTCGCGTCTTTCAAACCACTGTGCTCCCCCCACCGCCGTCCTTGCGGCAGCGGCATGTCCAGCAGCAGCCGGGACGTCTGCGGCTGGGCGGCGCCCAGCGCCCGCTCGTAAAACACGTCCGACTGTCAGCTGTCATCAGGCGGCAGGCGACGCCGAAACTGTCATGAGCCCCGTTTACGAGTACCATTTTGGCATGCGCGGCCTCACCATCTTGGCGGGCGACTATTTAGTCAGTTCAGGCGAAAAAATAGGGGGCTTTTTTTTGTACCGCCTCACTCCGAAATCGAGCTCTGCAAAGTCATAAATTGCGTGTGCACATATCCGTCACAAACCGTTTAAGTAAACACGGGTTGATTATTTTCCTCTACAGACCTTGTGTTTTTAAATTTCATTTTAGAAGTAAAAAGTACATGTGCGTGCTCGGGAATAAACTTTTATTTATAATTTATATTCGATTTACTGGAAACTGGAACCGTCCTAGAAACATTTGACCTAGCTTCTGACATTCGCTTTCTGTCCTAACTTTTTTCGGTTCACGTATTAATTGTATATAAAATATCAATTACTTTTTTTACAGTAATTTTATTAAAGATGGCGGGAAATTAAGGATTGTTTAATGAGGTTCTGTAAAATGTAGAAATTAAATGTCACTTATGTTGCTAAGATTGATGATTTCAGTGCTTTTTCACTTAAGTTGTGATGACTTCTTTCCGAGAAATACAACGTTATCAAAGTGACAATTCCGAAAGAAAATGCATGCGTGACCGGGAACGCACGATTTCCTTATCCGAGCATTCATTATTTCCCCGCACCTCTTCCGAAACACCGGGCCCAAAACATGAAGACATCTAGTGGCTATAAATAAACCCGCGCTCGCTTACCTACAGCCAAAGGTTAATTTGCATTGAGGAGATTTGATACCGCAACGTTCAGGAACCTGACCGAGGTTTAAGTCACGACAAATCGTCTTACCGAGCGAGGTGGGTGTATATCAAGCGGACAGTTACTGCTTACCATAAACGTCCGTTGGGAGGGAGCCGTTGCATTGGACAGCGGCGGCCCTCCAGTGGAGATCTTCGAACCCAGGGGATCCCCAGTTTCTTCATCCTGAACATCCTCCCTCTGGTAAAGTTGTCCCCAAAGAATCTTTGTACTTCCGAAAAAGACATTGCATAAAGTTCTATGAGTTTTATACTTCGAAATTAATGCTGATTTACTAGAAGTATGCGCGAAAATGCACGAGTTTATTACTGACGATCTAATGCGCCGAAAATAAATGGTTTCTTTACATTGTGTGTAATGTTTAAAAAGGGCTTTTTATTGGTAATCTTGTAATTTAATTAGATGCAACAATATTATCTCGCTTTAAATGCAATTTCTAGAAACTCGAATTCAAAACACCAAAATTCCAATTGATCGTCTACATTCTCTTCAATTTTGTTCTTAAAGAACTCCTTCCATTTAAAGGACAGCCGTACTTCTACAATTAATGAAGATGAGATAGGTCGCAAAACCTTTTCTGAGAAATATCCATCATTATGCGGGCTCCTCTGTCAGAAAAGTTCATATAGGGCTGAGACACTATGGTCTTTTTAAGCAAGTGTCTTTACTACGAATTTAATTGATTGTTAACTTCTTGCTTGGAGGGAGGAGAAAATAAAAGAATTAAAGTAAACATCTGTCGAATGGATTAAGACCGTAAGGAATTAAATATTGGACATACTTTTTCAATAATACTTCTTTAATAAAGACATTTCACTTTTCTCCATCATTTTACTTTCTCGCATATTTAAGTTGAAAATATATTGAATATTATATGAGTATTAAATTAACAACGAATTTCTAGTGTAACAATAGGAGAAGAGATTAAGTCAAATGGAGCCGGATTGTATGTTCTTAGACATTTTACAAGGATGTATATTTCTTTTGAAACATCACTTTTTGAAATTTTCCCGAATGAAGTGGTTTTCTGTGACTGGTAGGATAGAGAATGACAATCTAATACGATTAAAAACGGTGCTGGAACTATATTAAATGTTTAATCCAACACTTGATGGAATATTTTACCAGAGTGATTTAATTATGACAATTTCTATGAATGTGGTGGCCGTAGATGGTGTCTCTCCCCTATGTCAGCATATCAAAAATTTATTGGGTCTCATAAATTAAATGCCAGTAGTGTTCTGCTGTCCTCCTTTTTATAAAGTTTCTCCTATTATATTACCTGTCTGGCATGCATTCGTAACACGTGTACAATCTTAAGATCTTTATCACGAGGAAAATTGCTTATCGTTAACCGATGACTTTTCATAACTATTGCTGGTTACTAGAATAAAATACAAGAAAGAAAAAAAACACAACCTGAACATACCGCTCAGAAGACGTTTACGACTAAATTTACTGCCTAGCTAAATTCATCACCTTCAAAAGAGGAAAAGAACGCGGAAGAATAAATTTGATAGTTTGATTTCGCCATTTAAATAGAATGCCAACTTCAGTTTACATGCATAAAACTGTTCATTTCTAAGATGATAACCCCCTAGGGAGAACTCGCCGATGTACCTTCTCACTTACATACGATAGACTAAATAAGTTAGTATGAGTATTAACAATGATTGCACGAGATTTCCCCTTATCTCTTCTGATCTCACAACTCGTGGAGCTTTCAACGCGCTTTTTTGCACCCCCCCTACTGTAGTGCTCATGGGCATTTCGACTGAAAATCTCACGCTGCAACACGTTTCACGCCGCTACAAATCTCTCCCAAGACACGGTGCTAAAATAATGAAGACAAGATAGAGGGTGTAATGTGGAGAGGTGCAGAGCAGACTTGATATACGAACACGCTACAAGGATGCAAGAAGCTTCCGAAGGAAAATCTAACGCCGAACGCGGAAATTATAAGAAAATATGATTAAACATTTCAAATAAGTTCGTCCCTCCTATCGAAATTCTCTACAAAATTAATTTTAATAATGTTCTAATAATCTCAAAATACTACAACTTAGTTTGCGGAAATCGGAAATCACAAATGTAGAACAAAACTCAAGAACCATCAATGATCACCACACTATAGAAATGTCAAAACCAGAAACATGAAAAAACTGTCAATATACGTAATGTAAGTTAGGTACCAAAGAAAACTTTTTGTAGGAAGACATTAGAAAACATCTGTGGCTATCTATAAACAACTTCAAACAATATTAGTTGCCAGGAAGAGGAAAGAGTAATACTGTTAGATTTCGATACCACAAAGATCACACAGAAACTGGTGGATCACCAACTATGGTCTACCTTTCAAATAAACATGGAACGAAATAGTTTTGTTAAAAAGTATTTCCAGATGCGAAAAACTTTCTAGCCGCAAAAATAAGCAACCAATAAAAAATTGAAAATAGTGCATCTAAGGATCCTGAACTGACCTTAAATGTTCCTAATCTGGCAATACGCTACTTCCATTCAAAATTATGTACGATAATTGAATAATAATGCTGGATTCTGCATCCGCCAACATTGCAAAAACATCACGTTCGGATGTGTAAACAGCAACATACTGTAATTATTAACCAAAAATGCTTACCATTTTATTGTAACAAGAATAAAGTTCTTAAAATACATAAATCGATGGATTCAAATCAAAGTTTTATTTTATTTTTATTTCTACACGACTTTCTCCTGGCAAGGTTACATCTCGTACCGTTTCCTCTGCAATTCATCGAGCGAGCAAAGGAAAACTTTTCTCTAAGAAGACACACCTTCAAGACATTCCTAGCCCGTCTGAAGACATCTCTGCAACGCCTCGCCCATCGTGGTCGGTTTGAGGGGCGACGGGGTCACTGGGCGGAGGCCGGAGCGGGGGCGTGGCCGACTGCGCCACCGGGCCACGCGGCGGCGGCGGCGCGCGGCAAAGAGGCGCGGCGTTGAGCGACGTAACCGCCCGCCAACGGAGCTGGCACGCGGCAGATCGCCGGACGAAGCAGTATATTAGAGCCCCGAAAATATGTGGTTTGGTTTGTTTTTTTCGTGTTTCCGGGCGTGTCAACTGCTTTGGTCATTAGTCCCGTTAGTGTAGTGAATGTTTTTCTCGGGAGATGGCGGTGATCTTCCCCCGCTGGATGGCGAGATCGGCCGCCGAACTACCGTCGGCTTGTGGGGCTTCCCCCTAACCAGACTCTCCCACTAGCGGGGCACCGCCCCAGCCGGGACAAACTCTAAGCTCCCGACCGGTCTCCCGGAATATGTGGTAGTGTAGTGTGTGTGTAAGAGGGAGAGGATAGGACAAGGAAGATGAAGGAAAGATCGCGCGCGGTCCGTGGCCCGTTTTGGTAGGGTACTGCTCTGGCATTCGCCTGGTGTAGATCGGAGAAACCACGAAAAACTACCGATCAGAGCAGCCGGTCGCTAGAATTCTCCTCCAAACAGCGACTGAATTCGACCTAGCTGAAATGCTAGTGTCGAAAATCCTGCCGCCGTCAGAACCTAGGACGTCCCGTTCAGAGGCGCTGCAGTGGCATCAGTTGATGCACTGAGCTACCGCTGCCGGTCCGAAAATATGTGATGTGAAGCGAGACTAAAAAAATGAAACCGTACGAAAAAAAGGGTATGAAATGGCAGAAAAATTAACATAAATATGTAATGAAAACGTTAAGAATGAGGATAACGATATGTAATGACTGGAAACGATAAGACAGAATTTTGATGTTACATATTATATCCCCTTTTCCATATTCATTATTATTTTCTTTTCTCATTTACCATCAAAATAAAGTAACATAGCTTATATGAACCGATTTTTCGGTATCAAGAACTCACAAAATATAGATCCTGGCTGCATCCCGTGTTACAGGATTTTTTCTATATTTAGCAATAGGATTTATCCACTTTTTCTTTACCAGGGCCCGGCAATAAGAGTTTTTGTGCCGAAAATTCGACGTTTTCCGGCCCACGATTACATAACTTTCTCTTCTTACAAAATAACTTTGAAAGGGCGAGAAAGTAAAACAAATATGGGCAATTATGTAAGAATCCGGACTCTTAGTAATTATCCTCCTTCTTCACGACGACACTGCTACCGTCCCCGTGCTTCATGCACATTCAGCTCCGTTGTCCGTGGGTGGTGTCAATTGTGTCACCATAGCACCGCTTGCTTCAGGTGCAGTGTCCACTCACTTTGCTCCGTTTGCTCCAATTACTGGCTGGATTCCGAACTTTAAGTGTTGGGAACTTATGATTATTGGAGCAAAATAGTTGCCATTTTCGCCACCATTTTCGCTGTAAAGAATCCTGATTGCAATCATTGCACGTCATGATTGCATTTTAGGTAACGATCAATGAGTCGTTTATTTCAACCATAATGAAATTTTCATTCACTCATTTTAAAAAATTGCAACATTGTTTGTAAGTATAAACAATTTTGGGTGATGCGCTAATTCTTCTCAAAACCATGGCGCACATTTGAGGGTTATCTACTTCTTTATCCCCTAATCTTCACGTAACTCAATCATACTCGTCCATTGTCTTTTAGGAAGAATACTTGGTGTTACTTTCAAGATCCTTTCACTCATACTTGAGTTTAGGACCAAACTCTATGTTGTTGTTTTTCATTTTTTTAGGTTAAGTATTCTCAAAAAATATTTTATTTTGAGAATACATTATCGTGGACACTTAACGTAATAAGCAACATGTAGATATTGCTCTTCTCTACCCTACATTTTTCATTTTTGAACTAAAACATACGAAACTGCACTGAAATTAACATAATCTAGAAGGCAGCTACGTGTTTTATCAGCTTGGTGATATTGTGAAGCCACTGCATGGTGCAAGTTGATATTCTCTTAAATATTTTTATTCGCGTATGAATGAAGAGCAGCGTTCAAACGCTTAGCCAGTCGAATTCTGACTGCCAGACGAATAAACGATGATGATGATGATGATGATGATGACAAAGTCATTAGCAGCTGTTCATCATTAAAATGAACATAAAACATCAGCAGCATAACAACCTCATGCGGTCGATGACAATTCTTTTTTTACCAGTGCCACCTGGTTTCCACGTATGCGCCCGAACGCCGCTTTCCCTGCTCTGAAGACTGCCCTGTGCTGTTCCGCTGCCGGAGGAAGCCCTCGTCCCGCGTATTTCGAGCGTGGGCGGTGACGAGGTCGCGGCCCGTTAAGACAACCCGGCGCTGAGCGCAGACAGACGGTCTGCTCAACGGCTCACAACGCGCCCTCCAGTTCGTCAGCCGAGAGACAAGTGGGCGGAAGAAAGGCGATCCTCCGTTCTCTTCTGCAGACTTGTACACTTTCCTGTTGAGTTTCTACTGAACCACCACCAGATGCTTGCAGAATGGGACGTTTCTCATTCGCTCATTGTTCCTTTTTTTTCCTTGAACACTCGTTATCTTTACCTGATTTCTCCGGTGTTTACGAAAATCACACATTTCTCATGTAGATTTTGTTGACACGTATCATAGAAAAGATTCAACAAATATCCCATTCCTTGTTGAAAATCTAAGAAATGTGCTTATTGGAATTGAATAATGACTATTAAATTGACTAAATTGCGAATGACTGAATGTATTATCTTATTACGCTCACTACAGATACCTTAACAAACGCTACTAAATAATAATTCTTAAGTAAAATGTTTGCAATCAAACAATATATATTTCATGCTTGCAATTTACGACATAAAGAGCAGTATGAGAAAAGTGTGTCATGAATTGTGCGAACCAACATCCACATTTCAATGTTCAATTGTTCAAGTAACTTTATGACACTCATGACATGTCCTCCTCTATAATAAGAAAGAACCTGAAAGGATCAATGCAAAAGTGCGGAATATTGTTACAAGCACGAATGAACACGTGAACAACTTCAAACTTCTTTAACTTTATATTCTTCAGTATTTTCTACTAAATATCGATATCTAGTTTCTTTAGGCCAAGAAAAACTGAATAACATTTTGCATCTCTTAATATTGTTGGAAAGTGGGGAGCCACCAGTTTCCAAATGGATGGGAAAGAACTTACAACGGACATGCTGTAGAGCTGAGGAAGAGAAGAGGAAAAAATGCGATCTTTTCAATGAAGTCGTTAAGAGACCTTCATGCTTATGTCCGTTTCGATTCCGCAGACACAACATCTATAGCTTGAGAGCAGTGGTGGGTTTGTTTATCGTCTGATTTACTCAGGCAAGAACATGTGCTCGTAAGTACTACAAGAACAGCTATATACGTCTTCATAGACCTTGAACACATTGCTACAAATAGAACGGACATTACCTGGGGTAGTGACAGACAGCAGAACCAAGAAGAGAAGAACTAAGAAGCGTTCTAAAAATAGAAAGCATCTGATCTTGCGTCTCTAGGCCGCAATAGGAGCAGTGTTGGATTAAATGACTCACCACTTTAAGTCCCGTGACTATTAAGAACCACATGATTGCATTCACATTTCTTCCAAGATGAATATTAATAAGCTACATCTTAAAAGAACTGTAGAATACAGTGATACTTTCAAACGCAAAAAAAGTTACAAAATATTGTGTTTATTAGAAGTCTGAAGCCACAACGACTGTGGCTAAAATTCCTTGTCGATACTTTGAAACCAATTGATGTAAGGAAACAAAATTTAACTTGTTCTTAAACAATAACAAAAAAAACTGTATGTCCACGACGCATCAAAATTACGCTTCAAGCTTTAAAAGGCAGTCAAGACGACTAATAAATGTCAAGAACGCGCCATCTTCGTGTCAACAAACACCGTAGTGTCACGCATTGTGAAAACGAGCGTCAAAAAAGAACACTCCCGCTTCCGTCTTCCCTCTCCGCGGGCGCTGCGAGCGCATACACAAACAGTGGCGCGACCCAGAGAAGACCAGTTTCCGGCGCGGCGCGGCGCGGCGTGTCGGTGCGGGCGCGCAGATCTCGACCGAGCGGGCGGGCGGGCGGCACGGCGTGAGAATGGGCAGCGTCGCTGCCGTTGGTATTCGGTGTTTGTTCAGGACACCTCCGCCACCGCCGCCGCGCGCCCGACGAGAAACAAGTGTTCGCCTGCCCACTCGTACGTCGCGGCGGTCATGGCCACGGGCCATGGGGTGGGCGGGCGGCGCCCTTAATTTTTGGGGGGCCCGGAAGGGGGACCCCGCTGCAGGGCGGGATGGACGGACAGACGTCGACGAAGGTGACGGGTAGAAGAAAAAAGGAAGGGAAGGAGACGGGGAGATGTGAAAGTGCGACGAGGGGATGTGGAAGGAAAGAGGGCGAACGAAGGAGAGTGGAAAATGTGTGGAAAGATTCAGAACAGAGAACGATAAAAAAAAAGACTGTGACGAAGAGGAAAGGAATTGTGGTTGCACAGAGAAAATAAATTAATGCAGTCCTTCCTCCGCAGAGGTTCAAAGAGCAGAAACGAAAAAGTGATCATGAAAGCAAAATTAGAGCATTAAATAATAGGGACGAGGTTTATAACCGGATCATACAGCTGCAACATAAAAAAGAGAGGAGGTTTTGCGATCTGCCATACGATATGGACTGGTGCCAAAGAAGACGCTGTAGGACAGATAAAAAGAGAGGGAGCTTCAGAGAATGCATCAATGCACTAAATATTATATGGATACATATCCAAATAACGCAAACATCTTCAGCGGCCACCACCCTGCGCCAACGAGGTGGCGTATAAACGAAGAAAAAATTCACATCCTATGGCTTATATTAAAAATAATCATATAATTAATCAGGAAGTTCAAGAATAGTTTATCTGAATTTCTTCTCCAACATCGCAGCAGAGTTATGCCGCTAGAACCAGACGAAGAATAGACAGAACGTATGAATTGGTATTGGAGGAATCTGTATTGGGACCATTATGACGACAGGTGAAAGAAGGCTTACTGGTTTTAAATCCGGTTAGAGAGAATAACTGTGGCGAACGAAGGCCCCGACCAAGTATCACGGACTGGAGATGGAAGAGTGAGTTTTTAGTCTTTCCGAGAGAGTCAACTATTAGGCTATTGTTCCCGTAAATCTAGTGCAGATTACATCTTGAGAAGTGGCGGTGTCCCTCCCTCGCTGAACCCACCTCCACGGCTTCTAGCGGATTTTCCCCTCCCTGTATCTCCCCCCGCGAGGCACCGCCTCAGCCAGAACAAGCTCTAAGCTTCCGACTGGTCTTCCGTCAAATGTGGAAGTTTGATTGATTGATTTTTTCGTGTTTCCGGGCGTGTCAACTGCTTCGATCATTAGTCCCGTTAGTGTAGTGCATGTTTTTTCTCAGGAGATGGCGGTGGTCTTCCCCCGCTGGATGGCGAGATCCGGCACCGACCTACCGTCGGCTAGTGGGGTTTCCCCCTAACCAGGACTCTCCCACCAGCGGGGCACCGCCCCAGCCGGGACAAGCTCTAAACTCCCGACCGGTCTCCGGAATATGTGAATGTAGTGCATGTTAGTGTAAGTGTGTGTGTAAGATGAGAGGATAGGACAAGGAAGAGGAAGGACAGATCGCGCGCGGTCCGTGGCCCGTTTGGTAGGGTACTGCTCCGGCATTACCTGGTGTTGATCGGGAAACCACGGAAAACTACCGATCAGAGCAGCCGGCCGCTAGAATTCTCCTCCAGACAGCGAATGTATTCGACCTAGCTGAAAAGCTAGTGCCGAAAATCCTGCCGCCGTCAGGACTCGAACCTAGGACCTCCCGGTCAGTGGCGCTGCAGTGACATTAGTTGATGCACTGAGCTACCGCTACCGGTACGTGTGGAAGTGCAGTGCATGCAATAATAAGTGTCGGGGACGAGGAAATCGGGTGGGGGTGGGGGACCGCAAACGCCCACCATCATCCGCAGTCCTCTCGACTGTCGCGGCGCGGTGGGCCAAATCTGATCTGTTTGCCAGGGGGCGCGCTCTCACCCGCAATAAGGATTCCTCCCCTCCCCTCCCCTCTCCGCCCCGCGGCCGCACAATGGGGCGCCTGTGGGCACGAGGGAGGGCGGCGAGGGCGCGGCGCGGGCGGGCGGGCGGGCGGGCGGCGGGCGGGCGGGCGGGCGGGCGGGCGGGCGGGCGGGCGGGCGGGCGGGCGGGCGGGCGGGCGGGCGGCCGCCCTCGGAAACGCACACTCACCGCTCGACGCTCAACGCTCACCGCGGAGAGCGGCCGCGGGGGCGCGTGGGAAGTTGCTCACCGCCGCCCGCCAGCGAAGAGCCTCTCGAAAAAGTCACGGGGAATGACGTACAGCACGCGAGAGCTGGGGAGAAATTTACTTTGCTCCGCTCAATCGCCGAGAAACAATACGCAATAGGCAATAACGATACCATCAGCTAATGAACTACCGACAATACAAGTTATTTTTGCACAAGTTGAGTTATTTTTCACATTTTTACAACTATGTCAGTATAGTCGGTTGGGCGTGTGAGCCGAACAGCTGTAGCTCTCTATTTTTTGGGTTTCCTCCGTGTTATTGGTGGAAGATAATGAACAGGAATCCTCATCGTAAATGGTAAGAATGTGACCGATGCCTTTACATAATTGTAATGTTGCATTGTACATTCACCATACGAATTATGAATGTAAAGAAGAAGTACAGTAAATTGAGCTTGGGATTTAACCGGAATGATTTCACGATTGAGAAACATAAATCAAATAATGAGTATATTGTAAATGCTTATTCCGTATGAAGAAGGTAAAACAGGTAAAGAAAGGCTCTTGGTTTGTGTACACGGCCTGTTGGTGCTAACAGTGTATTGAGTGTTCGATTCGAAAAGAAGGCAAAGACATAGTTTCATCATAATATATGAGATTATGTCGTCTCCAAGTGAAGAAAATATACTACGCACCGCTTTCTTTTACTAAAAAATTGCATTACTGATGAAGCAAGAAAAAATAGTACAACGTTTGTAACAGTAAATAATATTCTGTTCACCCCCAAATAATTAAAAATAAATTACTCCCTCACGTATTTACACGATTTCGGAATAATGAAGTTTTAGACATCTTCACGGAGGCCAGTTCTCAAGTAGCAGTAAGAATGTAAGAATTGCCACATTATCTCTGTGATGTACCGACAGTCTCGCAATCGTTCGCATAGAAAAGTAAATAAAAAATTAACTAGTTCCTGTGTAATTCAATGTGGTAAAACGTGGAAGGTAAGTTCATTCATTAAACAATCAATTCCATAAATTTATCATACGAAATTCTACGAAACACCCGAAGATACTGATTTAGACCCGATAAGCGACTTCAAAGTACCGATTCTACGAACTCTGGAGGGCGGCGGGGAAGTTAATTCTCGTGGAAGCGGCCTAAGACGGACCGCACAAAATTCCCCTAGAAGAAATAAACCTTCCGAGTTCTCCCACATTGGTCTTGAAGGCTTCGTTTCCGCTGCATCTCCCGCTACACTCCTCCCCAAAGGCCTGCTTTCCTTCGGCGGAAACGGGCCCGCTCAAACGACACTTGTCAGACACGGCAACCTCCTCGAATTTCGCACAGTGTGATGGTTGTTCGTCTGGACATCTGACGAGCGGACCTTACGGCCGTGACCTTCAGCCTCGTAGGCTAAAGAGCGCGAGTTGCTGAAAGCTGATACCAAACAGGCGTCCTTTTTTTATTTTCCAGACATCTGCTGACAGCGTCTTCGCAGCTCTTCTGAGATATATTTATAATACTGTCTCGTAACAAAATTTTCATTTTAGATGTGTGTGGTGCAGTACTTTTAAGTGTAATACCAGTGTTGAGTTTAAGAATTTTAATATTATTTCCTCATGCTACACTTCACTTACAAATGTATAATAATTAGTGTCAATGGGAATTTATTGATAAAAATGGTAGGACTATTTTCAATGCTATATGTATCCTCTTGTTAGGTGTTAATTTTGTTGAATAATTCCAAAATAGTGCAAACTTCCACACTTCATTTTTTCTAGCAGTCGAGGATAATGAAAAGTAACAACTAGTAATCATTCATAGTTCTGGTGCTACAAAGATTTCATAGTTCTACAAGTAAAATGGTTTCATATTGACTTCTGGTTGAGAGCCACAGTTCCCGTTCAAATTGCTTGCCACACACGAACAGAACATTTTAGTATATTCCAGTATTAGTTCACGTCGTATCAAATAATTCAGAAAACAGTATACACTTTAATAAATTATTGGTTCTACTCAACTAGTTCAAATTATGCAACAAGGGCTCGGCACTATTTACTAGTATACTCCATTACACATTAGTAAGATATCGACAATGGACGAAGCAGTTCTCAGCTTGTACGGATAAACACTCTTCAAATCAATATATCATCATTTTCTGAGGCCATATGTCTAACGATATCTTGAAATCCAAGGTCAGACAACGGTTTTACTTTCCTGATCAGTTGTGATTAATAATTAATGGTCGATTATTATTAAGATACGTGTGATTCAACATTTCATCCACCTTCGAGAAAAGCCTAATTTGCGTCATCTGAAGAGCCCCTGCGTGGCTTCGCCGGACGTGAGCGCGTGTGGTCCTCCGCGGTGGTCTCTATGGTGGCCCCATAAAGAACGCAGCCGCTCACCAACACCACCACCATGTCCGACTTACTGGCGAACCCAGGGTCACCGTCGTGTTACCATTTCCACCCCATGATATAACCGTTCACGCCGTTTCCAATATCGTAACAACAGCGTAAGCTTCCGCGGTCCAACTCAGTGGATTCTCGGCAGTCCGAGAGAGGTCGTGTTGCCAACATTGATTAATGGTTGCCAACGTTTAGGTTCTCATTGCACCCTGAAGAGCATCGCAATATGACGGCCGAATCGTTGTCATCCATACCAACGACGCTGGGTCCCTGCTACAGCCTGGAATCCATCAACATGAACCAGGGGTGGATTCGTACATATTCAGTCCAGAAAGTGCTTAGAGCCTCCTTTGGATAAGGGCTACTAATATTTTTTTTTCAATTTATTCCATAACTTTTAAAAAATATTTTAATCTTTAAATTTAAAACGTTATAGATTTTTAATCTTTAATTCTGAAAACATACCCTCATGACTGTGTCGATACTGTAATAGTGGCACAACTCAAAAAATAAGAATTTTGAGTCAATACACTCTCCCGAATTGCAGATTGTTCAGCAGCTTCAACGCATATTTTGCAGTACAATATTCCACTGACAAATGGCAGAAGTATTATTGCAATAATGAAGCATTTCGATACAAGGTGAAATTTTAAACTCATTTGACTCAACACTTCATGATTTGTTATCCGGTCCGAACAGGGGCCATCCATTAACTACGTCACGATTTTTGGCCTTTTTGACCCCCTCCCCCCTTCATCACAATTGTCACAGATAACTTCAATCCCCCTAGTGTGACGTACTAAAACAATGTCAACCCCATCCACTAAAGAAGTTAAATGTGTATAGAATATAAATAAATAATTAAACATTATATCACAATCAATGCTTTATATTAAATCTGTAATTTCTATAATAATAATAATGATTTATAAAAATATTTAAATTTCATTTTAGTTAATCATGTAGAGTTAAAAAATGTATAATTTTGAGATTCTTGATAAAAGAAATGTTTAAAAAAGTTTTACAAAAATTTTGCTTTATCTTAAATTGCCACCATAACGTCATAAATTTAACCCACTTCCGCTTGCATCACAATAGCCCACAAAATTAATGAACTTCCCCTCCCCTAAGGAAGGGACGTAGTTTACCGACGGACCCACGTTCATCCGACAAAATCATCTTGACCCATAATGACAACTCCTATACCGGGAGCGGTAGCTCAGTGCATCAACTTATGTCACTGCAGCGACTCTGGCCGGGAGATCCTAGGTTCGAGTCCTGACAGCGGCAGGGTTTTCGACACAAGCTTTTCAGCTGGAGGAGAATACTAGCGGCCGGTTACCCTGATTGGTAGTTTTCCGTGGTTTCTGCGATCAGCACCAGGCGAAGGCCGGAGCAGTACCCTACCAAACGGGCCACGGACCGCGCGCGATCTGTCCTTCCTCTTCCTTGTCCTATCCTCTCCCCTTACACACACACACACACACTCACTTACACTAACATGCACTACACTACCACATATTCCGGGAGATCGGTCGGGATCTTAGAGATTGTCCCGGCTGGAGGAGGTACCCCGCTGGTGGTAGTGTCCTGGTTAGGGGGAAACTCCACTAGCCGACGGTAGGTCGGCGCCGGATCTCGCCATCCAGCGGGGGAAGATCACCGCCATCTCCCGCGAAAAAAAGCATGCACTACACTAACGGGACTAATTCCCTAATCTGTTGACGCGCCCGGAATCACTAACTAACCAACCAACAACTCCTACCAATATACGCACAACCTCCGCGCCGCTTCTCCTACCGTCACCGCCCGCATGCGCTATCTGCCCTGGCGGATCCGGCGCGGCGGCGCAGAGGCGACGACGCAGCCGAGTGCGCTCACGCAGCCGCCGTGGCGCCGGCGCGGCTCTTTTACGGCTTCCGGCGCGCAGGTAGGCGGTACCGCGCCCGCCCTCAGATCCGCGTGTCGCCGCCGACGAAACGGAAACGCCAACAGACAACAGCACCTCCGCCCCGCCAAGGTGTCGAGGGGAGCGCTTCGCTCGCAAGGCTGCCTTTTATGTGCTTGTACGAGTACTCGCCGCTCCCGAAAAGCACAGCTTCTTTTCTTTTTACTTCTTTTTTCTCTGTACTTTCGGGCCGCGGTCGTAGAGAGGTAGCTACCCAGTTGGAGCGAATTTCACCCAATGTGAAGGTTTGTGCTGAGTTTTTTGTGAGGGGCGGGCGCCGTTTGTATAGGTTTTTCCTTCTGAGAGACACAGAGATCCGTGTTGCGTCATAAAATAAATTTACTTTTATTATTATTATTATTATTATTATTATTATTGTTTTTATTATTATTATTGTTATTATTATTATTACAATAAAGACGTAGTAAAGATTACTTGTTTGAGAGAAAACCCTATTTAGAGGATTCAACTCACCATTTCTCCTGATCGGCTTTGTATTTATTAGACATTTTCCCAAATTATCGTTTACTTACTTTCTGCTAAATAAACTTTTCATGAATACATCATGGAAAACGACCTCAGATCCCAACCGATAAATGTTTTAGTAAATTAATTGGTTTTAATTTCAAAACTAGTGTTTCCCAGTTGTATCGAAAGACCTGGTGAAACTCTCATTAAACTTACGTAATTTGCATACATTCAATGTAATTTTCATACATTGCTTCTTTTGCAGCAAATGAGAAATCTTATTCATGAAACTCATTTACTCTGAACAATTCACTGAACTAGAAGAATATGTTACATTGATTATGCAAGATGCAAAAAATGAGCTAGTTTCTCCAAGACTCTTTCTAATAAAATGTATTGCACTCAGAATAAAGTGGAATCTTTCCCAGAAATTGTAGAGCTTGCTCATTTTGAACGTTTGATACCCGAGAAAAAAGGCCTTACTGCGTTCGGATGTATTAAAAACGAGCAGCGTGGGCCATAAATGCTAATGTGCATAACTCAAGAACTACCTCCCGTCACCGCAGCTCCGTATCCGGGTTTCGAGTCGCCAATTGCGAGCGACCTCGCACATTTGCGAGCGCAATCAAGTTGCGGAGCAATGAGCGTCTTCCGGTTCATCACATGTCGAGCGCCACCAGGAAATCGTTGCCTTGTTATACAGCCACAATAAACGCAGTGGGGGTTCTTCAACAAGATATCTAACACGCTTCTCAGATTTTTGCATTTCGTGCACATTACCAACGGGAAAGTGTTAGGGGACTAATTGTAAATCGATTTACTACCGGTTAAAAGCTTCGTAACTTGTTTTGCCAATCGGCATTGGAATTATTCTTATTATTATGATTGTTGTTTTTATTATGCATTTGGTACTTTAGAGTGTGCTTAATGCAACTTTTGCTAGCAAGCAGTGTTCCCAGGTCTGGACCTAGTGTCTTTTTTATTTATTATCCACGCCTGAGGGTAAAGGAGAAATGTGGCGAGCATGAAGTATTCCATCGCCGTATCTATCGTATTCGATCTGTCTGCGTTTTTTTGTCACACTTTTACAGAAACCGAAACAATGTATTAGAAAACTGCAGCTTCAGTTTTGCCCCGGCCGGGAATCGAACCCGGATCACCTCATCGAAAGCTAGCACGCTGTCCTTGAGCCACCAGATGGGTTCCATTATCAGTATATCATTAAATTATATTATTATTATTGTTATTATTATTATTATCATCATCATCATCATCATTACCATCATTATAGGGGTTTTCTCACCGCGGATCAAGATTTGAAGGGCATTTAGGCATACCACTTTCCTAGCTTTACATATCCTAAACCATGGGAACAATCCGGTAGGCGTAAAAAAGACTAGCTTTCTAGCTTTTGATATAATAATAATAATAATAATAATAATAATAATAATAATAATAATGTTTTTGAAAATCTGAAGAAACTAATATTTAATAACATGCCGCTTCGTCATCATAAAAATGTCCGTTTCAAGTCTTGTCGTGAGATATGATGATAATGATATATTTAAATATTTAACTCTCTCCTTCCCTTTAATAAAAATGATTCTATACCCGTATTGTAACCGTCACGTATCTACCTTACTATTTCGTAGTACGCCGAATTACAGAAGTAAATCTGTTATTTACTTGTTTTGTGACGTGTGATTGCACCGTCACACAAACCTGGGAATACCTCAAATTATGGATAATTCCCTATCGGTGGTGGGTTCGTCTTTGCTAACTAATATTCATTTAACAAACAAACACAATTTCATAGTTTTAAAGAACAAGTAACATATATTCTTTCCAATATGATCCTTCGTACACTCACGTTCACATATTCTCCTACGTGATTACTTTTCCTTTTGATTACACAATGGTAGCTAACTCCCTACCTAAACTGCAGTTTTCTGTAGAATAATAGTGACTCTGATCTACATTTACACGAAACAAACAGTAAATACATATGTACACTTCTCAAAACAAATTATCTCTTAATGAAACCCACAATTCACAATTTAAATAACCATCCTGTAAAAAAATACATACAAACAATATACCAAAATTCACTAATACCTTTTCAATCTTAAATAATACTACACTCAATATTTACACCTAATATTCAGCTTCTGCGTGACCTCGCAGTGCAAAATTCTGTTTTACAAAGTCTCTTGACTGTTCATGAAATAACGTTTTACCAGAAACAATTTAACAGCTTTCATTCATGTTCAAAACCTTTTTTACATAGACAATTCCTCTTAAATGATTTCAAATAACATCAAGTTAATTATGTATGAATTTAGATAAAGAATTATACACAAGGACGACTTTTATCAATAAACATAAAAATTATTTAGATCTGATTTCTCTTACGACTGCAAAAAAAAATTTACTGGTTATCAAGACTAATATTTAGTAAAACTTGTCCGATCAATGTCTGTTACTGAGGGAAGCTCATATTACAACGTTTTAATTTGTGCAATCATAATTCTATCTTGAAAGTTTTCCAAGCTGCAATTTAGTAAATATTCTTTCTGCTTTTCTGTGACTCACGACCGGCGAATTCTCCAAGCTGGTCCCGCGCTGAGTAGACGGCTGTCGAGCGACGTTCACGCCCCAAGGTCGTCGTTGTCCTGCGACGGTTCGTGCGCTGCCTACCGCAATGTAATCGGAGTATTTCCGTACGCCTTCTCCTCGTTGTACAGCCCAGTTAAACCACAGCTTACACGAAGGTGATGGTCGCGTTAGAATGCGAGTCCAAAACTCCAAATTATAACTTTGTTTTAGTGAAAGTTGAGCCAGTTGTTGAATAAACTATGCTTTTCGGAATTATCAAAATTCTCCAATAGAATTTTCGAAATGAAATCCCATAAATAAAAATGAAATAGAATAAAAGTAGAATAAGTAACTGCTCAAAACTAAAACTGAAAAAGCTCTAACAAAGAAACAGAAACACGTCCTATGTTACAAAAAATCTCTTCTATATTCCAGCAACGAGAATGTAGCAACGTGGTTTTATAAATTCATTTTAGTCCACTACCACTGTTATTCTTACATTCGTTGCATTACTTGTTTAATATTCCTATCGAATTTTACGTAATCTTGACATATCACAGTGATTAATCCCATGAAAAATACTTAGACAATTACCTTTTAATAAAGCTTCATTTCTGGTATTTTCCACGTGTCCCTCGTCGGTTGTGTGGTGGAATATTACCCATCTATTCACTTCAGCGTCTCGATCCGGAAAGAAAGACAATCTCGTCCGAGTCAAGCCTCATGCAACATTCGCATTTCTACAAAAGTTCTGATTGGCTAGGGCGAAAGTACGTTCAGAAATTTGTTTCTAGGTAACGCCATCTCTTCGCTACTCTAGGAACTATTTGTAGGGCAAGATGTCGGGTATTGTCACTTCAATATTTCTTTTGTCATGAGTGTAGCCGATGACAAGCGGTTACAGTATTGCAGATTTTTTGCATCACATTAGTTTCGTTCTATGAATGCGAAGAACCACTCACAATTCGTGTTGGCTTCTTAAACAGACACATTGCGAAACAACATTCGCGTTTACATGCGCCTTTCTTTATATCCATTCAAATTTTGCTCTTCTCACTCATTTTAATACCTGCACAAGTTGCCGTATTGGCCAGCAAACACGGTCTTTCTTCAATCGCCAAACTTAAAAATATAATACGTTGAATCACCGCGCTACGTGGATTCAACCACGTCTTCACCAACTGTTGTCGGAGGGGTAATTCTAAAGGCCATTGTGAGGGAGAACACTCACTCCGTGACGGAGCAGCCTCCGCGGGAGACACGACCGGCGCCCGCGCCTCGCGCCCGCCCTCGCGCCCGCCCTCGCGCCCGCCCTCGCGCCCGCCCTCGCGCCCGCCCTCGCGCCCGCCCTCGCGCCCGCCCTCGCGCCCGCCCTCGCGCCCGCCCTCGCGCCCGCCCTCGCGCCCGCCCTCGCGCCCGCCCTCGCGCCCGCCCTCGCGCCCGCCTCGCGCCCGCCCTCGCGCCCTGCCCTCCGCGCCCGCCCTCGCGCCCGCCCTCGCGCCCGCCCTCGCGCCCGCCCTCGCGCCGCCCTCGCGCCCGCCCTCGCGCCCGCCCTCGCGCCCGCCCTCGCGCCCGCCCTCGCGCCCGCCCTCGCGCCCGCCCTCGCGCCCGCCCAGAAGAAGGCGTGCCAAGAGAATTACAATCTTCTGTCATGAAATTTACCCTAAACACTATTCCTCTAGGGGGCGGGAATTTATTTTTATTAATTGGGTACGTACGGTGAGCCACTGCCTTGCGGCTTAAGAAGCTAGAGAGGGAAGGGTTTTTCTTAAAAACTAAGAGTAACTTTTTGTTTTGTTATTTTAGCTCGCATCAACATCTAGGTCATTAGCGACCACTGTTGGAATTAACGTTATTGTAACTGTGGAGATGAAACGATATGGTGACGATAAGGGGTGATAGGGTGATGATAATTGTATGCTTTATATACATATGTCCACTCTGACGTACCTAGAATAAAAATAATATTTTTTTGTGTACCGGCATTATAAACCTTTTCTGTTGCACGAAATCGTTCATAAAAGAGCCTTTTACGACACGAATGATTGCGTCATCACACATTCTGCCGATCGCAGCAAGAGAATCGCGGGGAGGTAGTGGTAAACGGAAAAGCCAACCACCGTTTGCTCGCACAGATGTCGAACACCCGAGATGTCACAAGAACATTGTTTCGCAAAATAAAGATTCATTCTCTTATAAATTTATAATGCTGTTATACAAAAAAAAAAAAAAAGGATTGCAACTCGTTTATAACGTTGCTTTATTGCATTCGTACAAATCTGAAAACGAGCGACGATAGGAGCGAGTTTTCAAAACATGTATCATGCAATAAAGCTTAACATTATAAATTAATTGCCCAAACTACTATTTCCGTTCATACTAAGTAATTTTCTGTTCTTGATTCCGCACAGTCTTGGTTGATTTTCTTCATTCGCGCTTCATTTATACTTTATTTACACGATATACACAAACAGTTTAGGGTGTACTGTAACAGGTTAGGGATAATCTTTACAAGGGATTTAATTTGATTCGACATTCCCACTGAATGTAGTAGTAAGAATTGATATAAATAATGTCGAAAACCATTTGAGAATATTAAAATGGAATTATTTTGTAGAGAATTTTAAATTGAGGCCATGCATGTTGAATGTAAACGTACTGCGCACAATTGCAGGATATGAAACATTAACCCCTCCCTCCTCCCCCGCCGCTTTTCACTTTTAACTACATTCGCAATAAATCGGTACATAATCAAAGAATAATCTGTGAACTACTTTTAAAAGAAGGTTCTTATAAGTAATTGTATGAGGAATAAGGGCTTTTCTGGTATTGTAAATGCTTAGATTTTATGTGAACATTGACCAGATGGCGGAATTACGAAAACTAAAAGCAGTACCATAGTGCCAACATTGGGTTAGTGAGCGGTTGTCAAATGAATGCGAATTATTTCTACATGTTACTTACCGGTCACGTCTATCTCCCTCTCCCATGTAGTTTGGCAGAATTGGAGTCAAAATAATAGCCCTCTTGACTGGATAGCGCACAGCGTTCCTTTGAGACGATCTAAGTTCAGAAAAGAAGGATCAGAATATACTTACTATTGTAATTGTTAGCGCCACCATTCATTTCTATAATGTATCAATTTTCAGTAATAGAAACATCAGAATTCATCATATTTTGATATGGTTTGTTTGATAATCAGTCAACTTGCATTGTTTAGTGACATCTGCAGATAGTCAACTCTCAAAAGGAACGGTATATTAGTCATTTGTGATGGGCTTACGTAGTTCCTCAGTCATAAAAGAATGAAAGAACATATTTTACGGGGTATACACCACGCGCCCCGTACAGCAAGACCCAAGTTCGTCTCTGGAAAACGGCACAGCCGCCGCGACCAAACGTAGTATCTGCTCGTACTCCAAGGCAAACAGGCGCTCCGCCCATCCACCGCAACTTACAAACATGGCCCCCGACCGGCGGCGTCCGCTAGCCGTAAGTAACCTCTCTGAAGGACAGGCGCTCCCCGTCCATTGAACGGCCGCCGCCGCCAACGGGCCATTCACGACGCCGGCGCCGCCTGAGCGAGCGAGCGAGAAATCCGCAAACACGAGAGAAAGGCGGCGCCGCGCGCCCGCAAAGAAAGTGCCGTTGAGCGCCGAGTGGTGGGCGGGGGCACGGGCGGAGTGGGGGCGGCTTTACGATGGCGGGGTGGTCACGGCGGCAGAAGGGGCGGCGCCCGGCCAGGAATGGGAGTCAGGAGCAGCGGTGGCGACGGCGAGACGGGCATGTCGGGGGCGGTGGGAAGGGGTGGAAAGACGGAGACGGTGGTGACAGGTGGGGCGGAGGTGACGGTGAGGAAGAGATGACAAGGAGGGAGGATGGCGAATGGCGGCGAATGTGACAGAGCGGGGGCGGACGTGAAAGGGCGGGTTAGAGATGACAAGGAGAGTGAGGCAACGGCGGGGAGGAGTGGCAGGACGAGGACGGTAGCGAGACGCGGCGATGGCGGCGACAGCGACGGACCAAGGGTAGCATTCAGTCGGCGGGGGCGGCGGGTGGCAGCGGGTGGCGACGGGAGGGCGGCGGGCGCGGGGGGGGGGGCGTCGAGGTCACCGGCAGACAGCCCTCGAGAGCGCGCCTTCACAAGCGCGCCGTTCTTCCCTCGCCTCGAAATAGCGCACTTTCCTCTCTCGACGAGAGGCTGCTGAAGCCTTTCAATTTGAGCGCGTCTTCGAAGCGGGCGGAGGATGGCGCCCAAATTGCCAGGCCGAGCGAGCACTCCTGCGGTTCTGGAGCCGTAAATCTTGCGTAATGCAAGGCGATCCGTGAAGGACACAATGAATCTTCGATGACTAAGATGGACGTGGCATGTAATAGATACTCGCCCGTTACCGACACCGTTTTATTCGTTTTGGCCTGTTTCTTCGAAAACAGATCTGAAATTCGAGGTTCTTCTTTCAATGCAGTGTAAGAATATGGAACAAGAATAAAACATTTGCGAAGGTTGTAAATGACAAAAATCTTCGAACGGAAATAAAAACTTAGTAATAATCATAATAATTTATCTCTCTGTTAACCTCTCTGTTACACTGTTACGAGACTACCCTGAACGAATTATACTAAAGTAAAGAACTTACGAAAGTTGTTGCAGGAAGTCGTTCTAAGAAAACCGAAAAGCCTTTCGAATTATTAAACTCCACACAAATAATTCATATTCGCACCTTCAAAATCTAAATTAGAACGGCCCCGAAAAAGCCAATTAGGCGAAGAAACAATTTTAGTATGGATGTCAAGGCAGTATAACGGTTAGCCGCCTAAAGTAGAGTTCTAGGACCTCCGGCGGCGACCAGCCTTTCCTGGTGGGTGAATCGTACCGGCTCATTTGGCAAGCGCCCGGGGCGCCGGGCGCCGCCAAAGGCTCCAGCGCGCGCCCGTGGACCGCGGTTGCTTTTTCCGCGGCCATCGACTATCCAGCACTTCCCGCACCAACCAGCCTCAACCACTCCTCAACCGATCGCCCCATCGGTTACGAAAGCTTGTCATTCCTATTATCTGACTTAATTATAGTGACTTGTAGCGTTTGATCGGCCGGAACGCGGTTATCCAGTCGGAAGCTGTAATACCAAATACTCAGTCGTAACGAAGCTCCCAATTGGATAACCGCGTCCATCTCATCAAGCTTCGACCCTCGATCCGTAGACAATTTCCATTTCTCCTTGAAAGGCCACAGACACACGTCATGAAGGGTACACAGACCCCGGGCTAGTAAACCTCAGCCCAATGCCCCGAATCACACGCCTTCGCCTTGCAGACCACAGAGCCTTGTCGTGTATGCCACCGCCACCGACGTTCCCCACGAAGGCTATAACCCTTGGGCCTTGAGCCACAACACATTGACCCAAAGCCTTTTACCTCTTACACTTGGGAGCTGTAGGCTCAGCCTATCGTTCCAAGGACCACAGCCAGTCGCCCCATGGGTTACAGCCGCTCGTCCGTGGGCCAAACCAGTTTGATTTACACCACTGGCGTTCCCCACACTGGCACAGTCGCTTGCTCCGCGGACCAAAATCGCTCGCCCAGGAAGGACCTTTCAATTTCCATATAACGTGAAGGCGATAATTACAGTGGCGCGCTGTCCTGCAGCACCTTCGTACAGGAACTAAAATCCGAACTGCAACCAACGACACTTAAAACGTGGGTGGCGGCTGCATGGGTTCGCGGGACGCAAGCAGGCGCGAATGTTACAGAAGATAGCGCAGATGTTTGCGCTTTCTTCAGCTGTATCTTATACGTACGTATTATAAGTTATTGAGCATTTTGAACACACTTTTCGTATTTCTCACGAATTAGCCAATTTTCGTGTGCGGAAGTTGGCAAGCCTAATCCGCAGTTGTACCCGGCGACACTAGCGCTTCCTACTGTAGCACCCTCCAGCTTTGCCTCCGATTTGATGGAGAGTTCATGGCCCTGCGCTCGCCTCGCGGGCGACGATCGCCCTCGGCGGCTCGACGCTCCCAGCGGGCGGTCGATCTCCACCGCAATTGCCGAGGTCTCGGCCTCGACTCCCGAGCTCTGCCCCGCGCCCGCCGGCCTCTGGCCTCCGGCCACTGGCCGGCAAGCCCTCACGCCACGAGGCGGTCGGCCAATGGCGCGGTGCCGCTCCGGGGCTCTTCCTTATAGGAGCGCGCGAGAGAGCGTGTCCACGAAAAAGAGTAGCGCTCGGCTCACTCGCCCGCCGTGCGCTCGTTCGCTCGCTCGCACCGGGAGCGGCAGCACAGTGCATCAACTGATGTCACTGCAGCGCCTCTGACCGGGAGGTCCTAGGTCCCCACTCCCCACGGCGGCAGGATTTTCGACACTAGCTTTTCAGCTAGGTCGAATTCAGTCGCTGTCTGGAGGAGAATTCTAGCGGCAAGATGCTCTAATCGGTAGTTTTCCGTGGTTTCTCCGATCAATACCAGGCAAATGCCGGCGAACCCGAACAAGCGGGCCACGGACCGCGCGCGATCTGACCTTCCTCTTCCTTGTCCTGTCCTCTCCCATTACACACACACTTACACTAACATGCACTACACTACCACATGCTCCTGGAGACCGATCGGGAGCTTAGAGCTTGTCCCGGCTGAGGCGGTGCTCCGCTGGTGGGCGAGTCCTGGTTAGGGGGAAACCCTACTAGCCGACGGTAGGTCGGCGCCGGATCTCGCCATCCAGCGGGGGAAGATCTCCGCCGTCTCCCGAAAAAAGAAAAGGCACTACACTAACGGGACTAATGACCAAAGCAGCTGACGCGCCCGGAAATACGAAATAATCAATTAAGCCATGCGCTCGCCAACGACAGACAGCAAACGACGACCCGGCGGCGGCGGGGCCGGCGACGCGACAGGGTGGCTGATCTGAATGGCCAGGACGCTCGCCGGCCGAGCAATTGCGCTGCACGTCAGAGCGAGCCTTTTCCTCCCGTTCTGCTCCCTGACTCGCTTCATGGAGATCGCAAATTACAGTAGGTAGTATCGAAACAAGGAACCTAGATGGATACGACAAAGAGATATGAAATTGCAGGTCTCGTCCATCCGCTTCTAAATCTTTGTATTCAAGCATTTAAATAGTCGTGCATCTTTTCTTTCTCTCTGTCCCTCCTTCGGTTTCCAATTCTCTTTATGCGCCCTTCCCTTTCCCTCTCTGTGTTCCACCCTCAGCCTCTTATCTTTTTCTTCCCCTCTTTTTTCTAAGTTTAAACTGAAATATGTACTTAAAGCACACATTTTATTAATTATTTTGTACGCTGACACTAACATTTTATTAGTATTTATTGAACAAATTTACAATGTACAAGAACACAAAGTTTTGCGCCAAGGAAAAAGAGACTAACTATACAAATTTCTTTATCCTCCCATCTTTTTACCTGACCTTTCGTTTCTTTCCTTTCTCTCAGACAAGTGCTAATATAATGTTATTTGACTGTGATTTGAAAATAGCGGAATGTACTAATACATGTTCGGTGTAAGTGTAACGTAGTGTAAGTCTGCTTGAATAACAGGGAGAGGCGTTGCTAATATATTTTTAATCGTAGGAAAAGTAGCACTCTGAGAGCAGTTAACATCTAGGGAGTTAATTCATGAATCAATTAACTTGTGCATGCGTGAAATGAGAAACATTTTGAGATGTTTGTCCAGTATAATCCGGTTACCTCCCAATCTCTTCGAATTTTGTTTCTACTAGACATTCAGCTACTTGCCCGGTCCGACGACCAGCAGTTTTAAAAGACGACTTTTATCACGAGATATGACGTGCAATCTTTTGGTTTACCTCTGCAACTTCTGGACGTGGTTTAGTTTTCAACTTGTTTGTGCATGGGGCATTTCCAGAAGGTTAAACCGTCTTTTAGTTCGGTCTGTACAGGCGTCCCCCCCCTTTTTTTCAAACTATTCGTTAATTACTTTTCGACCCACCTGTAAAGCGAATGGCAAAACGTGTAAGGAGCCGTCGCCAACACCAGTTCGCCACACGCGAAGGGCTGGCCGTTTCCCTCCGCCCGCGGAAATTCTTCCACGAACGCCTCCGCGGGCGGTCGGAAGCCCGCTGCTGCGGGGCGTGATCCGGGTGCGTCGCGGCGGACCGGTCGGGCGGCGCCCCGCCCGCGAACGGCGCGATGGGCCGCCGCGGGGAAGACGGCGGGCGAAAAGACCTCGCGTCAATCAAACGACGCTCGCCACTCAAGCTTCGTGGAGTGGGAGGTCCTCGTTTCGAGTCTCGATGGTGCGGTTTTTTATGTACTGGTTAGGTATTTACCGGTACAACAATTCTGGAATTTAGCTGGTACTCCAAGTCGCCAACTTGACGGAAAACAATATTTGCACTAAATATGAACAGGCTAAATGTGTTTTTGTAAGGAAGTTGTATCGTTAGAAGGTAAAATAGAGTAAAGAGAGAAAAATTGCTTTAGATTATAAATTTGTAAAATGTGGATCTCAATATCTGATAAATTTCGTTATCAACCGTCACAGAAATGCCAAGTTTCGTGTGAAAATAAAGTGTGGAACTTAAGCACTGACATTTTTTCTTCGAATAGGTAAATCAGACAGTTCTCAAAAAATAAGACCGGCCTTCTTCGCGTCTTTAAACAATTCACTGCCCTCCCACCGCCATACCCTCTACCACTACCACTGCCTGTGAAGCGCGCGGCCTCCCGGCGGAGCGCATGGCTCGCCACCACTGCCGCCGCCGCCGCCGCCATCGTCGTCGTTTTCTCGGCGCCACGCCGCTCACGTGTCCGCTGATGCGGCGCCAGCTTTGCACAGTGGCCGGAAACTCCTTGGATGCCACGCGCTAGGTCAGTGATTCCCGTCACAGGTTCCGCGGCTGCCAACAGAACACTTCCTGAACGATTTCTGGCGGCGTTGCGAGGCGGAAACAGAAATAAATTACGTTAAATTTGTAGATGAAGTATGTACGTCTTGATACCGGTTTAGGTAGCTCAGGGTTCAACTGACGTCACAACTGTCTCTGACCGGGAGGGTGTTGTGTTCGATTCCTGACAGTGCAGGATTTTAGACACTAGCTAGATAGGTCGAATTCAGCCGCTGTCTGGAAGAGAATTCTAGTGGCCGGCGCTCGGAACGAGTTTTCCGTGGTTTCTCGATCTACACCAGGCGAATGACGGAGAAGCACTCTAACAAACGGGCCAGGGACATCGCGCGATCTTTCTTTTTCCGTGTCCTATCTTCGCTCCCTTACACACACACACTTAAACTAACATGCACCACACTACCACACATGTCGGATGATCAGACGGAAGATTAAAGCCGGTCCTCGCTGAGGCGGTGCCCCGCTGGTGAGAGATACCTGCTTAGGGAAAACTCTGCTAACCGACGAGCAAGTCGGCGCCAGATCTCGCCATCCAGCGAGGGAAGATCACCAACACTTCCCGCCGTACAAATATACACTACACTAACGGGACTAATGACATTAGCAGTTGACGCGCCCGGAAAAACTAACCAATCAATCAACATACATAATCGTACATTTAGCATAAGAGAGTTTACGTAGTGAAAATATCGATCATTACAATCTGAAAGAAAAAAGAATAATTCGAAAGGTTCAACAGAAATTAGAAGTTCGATATTCAGTCGACTGAATTTCATTGAAAGAAAGTATTTTTGCTACTCCAAATTTTTCAATAAACAGAGCATTTTTTTCGATAGGATCAGTAAATTTGAGGAGTTTATTAAGAATAAGACGAAAGGTGGGAGATGTACATGTGTTTAGTTTTCCTAGGCAAGTAGCATTAATTGTGTGCACACGTAGGATCTAGAGAGCAATCAAGGCTCTGTTTGTAAGGGAATAGTTTGAAATGTAGTATTTTATTGAAATTCTCTTCCATAAGTTAATCGCCATTACTATATTCATATTTTTTTGGAAATATCTGCGATCTGTCAATGGTTATCACACTAATAAGTAATTACAATTGTTCTTCAAAATTAGTTGTCATGAAGAGTTGATGCACATTAATACAACCGTTATTTTATGGCCGTGTGAAAAATCCGTGAGAAAGACTTAAAAACTCTTTATCGGATAAACAGCGGTGTACGTATCGCGCTTAGCAAAGAAACCTGTAGAGCGATTGCAGAAAGGCTGATGTCATGTAGGAGGCACGTGTCTACCCTGGACCGACACGTCAGCACATCTGATCTCGTGCACCAACAGCTTCGTAACGAAAACGATTCACGAAAGCAGAGCACAGCGTGCATCAGCCCTTTTTGAAAAGATAAGTGTGTGCCGATGCGGGCGGCTGGGAGCGGTCCCAGGTCACTGTGTTCTCGTGGCGGCGGCGTCGCGCGGCTGTGGGTTGCGGTCAGAGGCCCAGCGCTCTCACGGTGACAGCAGAGCCACGCCAAGCGAGACCGTTCCGTCAGCCGTCTGCGCCTTGCGTGACTCGGCGACACTCACACGATCGAGTGCCTGCTTCGGAAAATCGGTTTGTTGCACTTGCCATTTCGTTCTCGCTGGCCCTTCCGAAGGAATGGCATCTGTAATTTGGCAGAACAAAAAAAGAATTGGCACGTCTAAAATCATATTTTTTTAAGAGAAACAAATACAGCCATTTTTACTACGAAGAAATCCTAAAGTTTGATTACAGAACAGCCATCACAAAGAATGAAACACTTTGTCTTTGACGCCAATTGGGCGGTTCCGTGTAGATTAATATGCTGCAAATTTTTTTTTTTTTTTAGATGTGTCATTTTTGTTGTGAACCGGAAGGACTGGTATTTGTTTTCAGAAACGACCATACAGATCCAAAAATTTCAAAGCATTTACTGAAAATATGCTAGTTTTTTTTTAATTAAGAAGTATTCTAATTTCATTTCCGAGATCAGAACACTATTAGTTATATTTAAATATCAGAACATTCACCAATTTTTTTCCTTAGACCGTGTTAGTTCTGATTTCGAGCCTACGGCTTCAAACTCGTGTTTGACTAGATATATTTTACAATCTGGAAATTTGAAGTTTTCCGATAATTAGACTTCTTTATTATTTCACTTCGTACCATCCATGTTGACCGTCGACACATGGTTTTTGAAAAATAATACCATTTCTATTTGATACTTCTATTAGCTCCTCCTTAATATCTCAATGGTTGGGAGTCAGAATATGTAGTTCCTTCAATGGGGCGTTGTTTTGAAACGAGAATGTGAAACGTTTCGTTGAAGTAAAGTATTTTATCTTGTGTTTTAAGCAGCAAGTCTACTTCTGAATGTTGCGCGGGAGAACCTGATCGTTGCAAAAAATAACTTAAGAAACTGGAAACCCGTTAGCAGAATGGAAATTACTCCGTAATCACTACACATTTGCCACCCTCTGAAAAATTGACAGTAGTGTGATTGCCTACCATAAGAGAATGCAACACTTCGGGAATATTAATGGCAGCTTAGAAGGTAAAAAAAAAATCAAATATTCAAATGGAAACAGCTTATTAGATAAGTAATGGCCGACTCGCATACTGCATGTTGAACAATTGTTCATATTTTCGTTTTCTTGAGAGCTATGCTTTCAGCAGTCTTATTAACTACGAAACAATCCTTTCTTGTATTCTTCCCTTTGTGATAATGATTAACGTGATGATTAAAGGTTCTATTAGTTTAAACAAAAAATGAGTGCAAAAATTACTCGGTATGTTACCATCTAAAAATTACCGACTGCGAGTAAAACCAAGAAATAATGTGTTGTATTTACACACACACACGTACGCTGATGTTCTCATTAGAATTCGTTTAATAATGGCAAATATTACATGATTTAAAGAATGATACACGACCTGAAACTAGATTCTTGGAAAACGGAAAAAATTGAAAATAAAAGCCCACAATTCCTATTGTCTATCCGATAGTGTTACTCCCTCCAATGCAGTAGTTTCATTCCAAACGAATATATCAGTCTACAATTGCAACCCTCTGTCACAGCTCTTTTCGCCCTTTATTATCTTTATGATGAAAATAAATAAGAAGCGACATTTCTGGAGATGCGTATTCTGTAAAGTCAACCAATGAGAAAGTTTACCTACAGTGCACCATGTGACAATGATTGACCAATTTCAAATATTTCCTGTTCAAAATGACACAGGTCAACATAAAAAATGGCTTCATCGTTTCAATTTGTAGAAAACTAATAATATTAAGCAGATGCCAGACATAAATCGGTGTTTTACTTCATGTTCAAACTTTCGACTTGTTTGAATAGTAATATCTCTGTAAGACCTCAGTAAAGTGGTTGCTTCGATATCCAATTGTGTTTTCCTCAGGCGATCCATTTATTCAGTTCAGTGAATTCTCGTATTATCACCCGGGCATCCGCTCTTGTCGCGTGCCACTGTCACCGCCGTGTGATGCACTGCGGCGACAGGCGCTCGTAATTAAATAAACCACCGAAATCGCGCCCTGGTGTTCACTACCCGCTGCCTGTCGCCCCCGCCGCCCGTCGCCCGCCGCCCTCGCCCTGCCGCCGCCACTCACCCCCCCACCCGCCGCCCGTCGCCGCCGCCCAGTCCCCAGTCGCCCTGCCGCCCAGCCGCCCGCCGCGCCGCGCCGCCCTGATTTACGGCGCGATGCAGGCGAGCGGGCGGGCGGCGAAGAGCGATGGGCTGGCCCCATATCGGGGTGCGAGAGGCCCGGGCGGCACCTCCAATTTGGGAGGCGGTGGCGGCGTACATGATTATTCGGCCCGTTGACGGGGGTCAAACGGCGCTCGTTCTCCAGCTGCCTTGCTCTCGTTCCTCTCTTGCGCAGCGATCGGGCAATTAAAATGTTGCTCAATTGAAACAGAACACAAGAGAGAAGTGCAGGCGATATCAATCTCTTCGATTAATAGCTATTTTACAGAATCTCGACATTTCGACACGTTGAACGTTTTTATGGAGGCGAAGACCACTCCCAATACAGTTTTTGTAAATTATGGAATAGTGTTGAGGTTCTTATCTCATTATATGTTCTTTATTAGCTGATATTGATCCTCAGTTGTTTTCATATCACTGTATGTTACCGGACATTGCACTGTAACTTGAAAATCTCGCAAATCAGTTCTTTTTACCAATTGCTTCTGGATACCAAATCATTTGAACTACACGATCTTACATTTCGTAGATAAGGCCTATATACTTTGAGTGATGCGGTATAGCAGCCAAGAGAAATGGTGGAAATGATGTGGAGTGACTAGGGTACGAGCTTTACTATTTTAAATTCAGTTGCCAGCCGACTGGATTGTGTTTCAATTTATGCTCTTTATATTCAATAGCTATGATTAGGAATAATTACTCTTGAGTTACTTGTTTAGTTACTACCTGATAACTCTTCCAGAATCAGTGAAACAATAAAATCAGCATATTGTCTGAAGGAAAAATAAGAAACTAATTTTTATAAATCGCGGAATTGTGATAGATAACTCATTATTCAATTTGATATTAACTACATCCCACAGTACTGCAGCACTAAGATTCACTGTTAACCTTGCTATTAAAAAATAAAAATAACTTGAGATATGTTCTAGTTTGAATGTAACCGAAATATAATTTCACTTTAAAATTATTTTTTAAGCGATAGAAATTAATTTCAAAATTAACAGAATAAATTATAATAAACCTACCTTTGCACCTTTTTCAATTCTATTCATAACAAATATCAAATTTTAAATATGTATAAAATTAAACGACGTATCTTCGAATTAAATATATATCACAACCATTGTCAAAGATTTGAAATATAAAATTAATTAATTCCAGTAATCATTTCTCAAGCGCTTTATTTCCTCTCCGTGAGCATCAGGAAAAGTCCGCAGACCGTGAAATAAATGAGCTATCGTGACATGTATTCTGTGAATCAACTTTCAAGACATAAAAATCCCCAAAGCAAAAAGCCAGAAGCACATGAAAATACACGTCGCCCGCGGGGGGAAACCCGCTAATACTTATTGCCTGCCCCATCAGGTCTCCCTCTTCTGCTCCCGCTCCGTTTGCATTACTACCGCCACCGCCGTCTCCATCTCCACAGCAAAATTCCCCGCGGGCACCCCACCCCCCCCCCCCCCAACGCCACCGCAGCCATTGCCACCACCACCAACTCCCACCCATCACAATCACCATTACCACTAACCCAATCCCCAATAACCACCACCACCACCAACGCATCCTCACCACCACTATCATTGCCACTGCACCATCAAAAGCACTACCACCTCCTCCTCCCCAGTAAGAACCGGCCGGCACCCATTCCTCCGACGAAGCAACGGCTCGACCGCAGCAGTCACTTGTTTAGTTTTACGGGGCCACTGAGATGCGCGCCCAATCGACGAAGGCCATCTCCTGCCCGCAGACCCCACCTCCTTTCCCTCCCCCACACCATCCTCCTCGCGAGAGGCGTTGGCGCGGGGCGGCAAATTAACGCCCAGATAACTCTCTTATTCCGCTCTCTTCGGAGCCGTCGCCGCCCGCGGCGTAAATTGCGGCCGGCCGCCCGCCCGCGCGCGCCCTAATGTATAACTTAATTAGGGAGGCGCGCCGCCCGGCGATATTTCTCACGGGGTCGCGCGAGCGGCGCCACTGCCCATCTGCCCGCCCGCGCCCGGAATTCGCTGCTCGTTAATTGGGCGCGCCCCTCCCAAGGAAAAGGGTGGGTTTGGGCCACCGTGGCTACCACCGCCCCGGCCGCATGTGCCGCAGCACCCCAGGCCACAGGGGGTGGGGCAGGGGCACGCTAGTTTTATTGGGCAAAGCTGCTGGAGAAAGAACGAAGACGACGAAATGCCGGTTTAAGGGGAAATGTTGGAATGTTAAGGATTCCGGGCACAGAGTTTCTAATAGTGAGCAATTGAAGATATAATGCCCCGAGGAAGCTCTAAAATTATTCATAGAAATGCGAGGCTTGAACTTCTATACTCAGCACCGGCTGCTCTGTTAACTCTTAAGTCAACGTGGGGAGAGGAAAGAATCCCAGACTTCCTGAAGATAATATACGTCTAAGTGCAAGAGAATAAAGAAAATGGGCGCAGACAAATTGCAGAGAAAGTGTAAGTTCATTAAACAGTAGGGGATCATATTTGTCAACGGATCTAAGGAATTTTTAACTGTTATAACAGTCGTACAGTTTTGGGGGCAAAGAGTGAATATTTAGATAAGAAAATGTTCAGAAGCACATTCAAGAAAGCAAGATAGTAGGAAAAACATCTGGAGAATACTTTAGATGCGGTAAGGCATATTGGAGATCTGAAAATAATAAAAACAATAAAGATGACCAGGGAACGAGGAAGTTGTCGAGATGAAATGCTCACTCGATGAGATAATAAGATACAGACAATGAGACAAACAAAACTAGAAGACAGAAAAGTAATCAATCATCATAGAAAGAAAAGTAGAAATAACGCAAAAATTAAACACACACAACATAAATGGAAACAATTATTGAACTTGAGAATTATAATGTACAAAATCGATAAAGAGTTATACATCTGATAACAGGGAAAAGTAGAGATTGGGATTTTAAGCGTCGCCTTGAAGAATACCAGGTTCCCCTAGTTTTAAAAAAAGCGAAATAATGTGCGATCAAAAATTAGAGGGAGAATTGCGGTAGCATGAGCACAATTGTTCATGCCGGTAAAAAGCATCCTGAGGTAATATCACAGCGAAAAGATCTCCCGCCCTCTCTTCTACCGCTGATTGGCTCCAGGGCTTCATCTCCGGAGGAATCTGGGCCGCCACTAGCTTCCTTTGCGTGTCGCATTGGCCTGTAATTTGGCCTCCGTAACGTGATAGTTGAAGAGCTGTATGTCGAAGGAGGTTGCGAGTCTCATATTAGAAGTCGTGCGTTCAAGATCAAAAGATTTGTGTTTTGAAAATACCAGGAATCGCTAGAAGAACAGCATTGCCTTACGGGTTACGATCATTTGATAGACTATTACACAATCACATTTTTATATTACGGCGTCGATAATGAATTGGTAAATGAACACTAGTAAGTAATTCTTTCGACATATTCAATATGGTCAGAAATTTGTACTCATAAATCAGTGATTTCACTTCGTGCCCTATATGCGTATCTTTGATACCGATTGCCGTGTGCAGCACGAATCCTCAAGACTAATCCATTTCCAAAGGACATATCTTCAATTACTTGACATTTAGTCTTCGAAAGGAAACTTGTAGACTCCTTAAGTGGACTGAAAATGAGGTAACTTATTTTGTGTCTCTGTAATGAAATTAATATTTGTAACCTGAAAAGTAGTTATGGTAATCAGTCTTACTTGGTCAACCAGTCAAGCTATCTACCGCTTGACCGGGTTCGATTAAAATAGCCGGATTTTGGGCTAGACTGTAATGAACAAATTGTCAGACACGATTTTATCATTATCATTATTCAATTTATTACTCACGTATATTTTATTGCATAAAACAACATTAACGAAATATTACATTTCAATTATGAACTCTCTTAATACTTAAAATAAAACGCACCCTAACGGCATTGTAAACCATAATTTTATTTGGGGATATCTTAATTGGCCGATGCAATTTTTGAATAAGTATTTCTTCATTCTGAACTAGTAATAAAAGGTAATATTTTTATATGGCAAGTCTCGAAACATAATCTTTCAAAAATGAATTATCAAAAGAGAATATAATATTAATAGATAATATGTTATATGTTTTATGTAAGAAACGTAATATAAAAGAATGAAGTACCTACACTCGCAAAATAAAACAATCGGAACTAAGACAAAGCAAATGCATATAGTGACATGTAGTGACTTGCAACAACTAGAGGGCCATTACGATTCATTTAACATCTAAGAGTCAATAAACTATTAAAATACATTTTTTGTAATTTCATGAGGGTCAATTTCAAACCCGTAACTCCATCCGTGTTCGTGAGGCCTGAGTGAACCACCACTTCTTGGAATGGAACCTCAGCAGCTGGGCCCTTCGAAGAACCCGAATTTCCTCGCTCCCCTACGGCAGTGGAGGGGCGGGACGCCTGCACCTCCAAAGGGCAGAAGGGCGGATGGTCTCGCGGGCGCAGGGCTTAGGGCTGAGGGCAGGCGCCGGAGCTGCTGCGTCACGCGGCCCCTAATTGAGTGCCGTCAGAAGCTCCGCTGCCTCACGCGCTAATTTTGACGCCTAATTAAGTACGTCTCGGCCTTCGCGGCAGGTTCTGCAGGCGCACGGCGGCCGCCTCGGACTTCCCTTATGCGATTCGGACTGGGCGTAGTCCTCGCCGTCCTGCCTGCAGGTCGTTTACGTATTATTAAGATGAATGTGCGTGGATTGCTCGAGTAGAATGAATATCTTTCAACTGAGATACAGGCTCAAACCCTCAGGTTCAGGGAATGAATAAAGATATGGGGATGGACAAAATGGACAATATCTCTGAGTTCCCCTCTCTCTCCTCTACCTCTATCCTACCCTTCCCTTATTCCCTGCCCTCTTTTCTCTCTTTCGTTCCTTCTTTTCTCCGTTTCACCTCTTTCCCCAGCTCTCCATTTCCACCATTTTTCTATCATTCATATCGTAATTCAACTATTCACTATATCATTTCTGGTAAATACCTCAGGCATAGTAATGAGAAATAAAGTGTGGACTCTGCGATCCAATTGTTATTACTTCTTGGTATGATGCTTACAATGAATGACAAGAAGAAAAGTGCAGGAAAAAGAATTGTAATAAGTCATCATTAAGGAAATGTTGACTTCTACTCCCTTTTCTCAGTCTAATGTTTGTGACGATGTTCCATAGTGCTGTAATTTTCTGGGTAATTGTGAAACACATAAATGAATATTGGTTTGATATTTTGGGAATATAATGGTCACCCTTTGTCTCCGCATCATTTCTTAATTATAAATATTAAAGACTGTCAGTAGAATAACTGAACCAGGTGTGTTGCAAGAAAAGCAATATTTCTACTTCGGTAAACGCTTATTGCTTCAATTGTCCTTCAGGCGGCTCCATACATTCGATATTCGCCGAACAGCGACTGCTCGCCCAATCCCGAACAGTTGATGTGTTCGGCGAACGTTCGCTTCCATTGATGTGTCTTAAAGACCGACACGCGGTGGATAGGACGAGCACCAATTGTTCGTCACTCGGCAAATATCAAGCAACTCGTCCACACTACTTCGGATTCACGGCGGTTGATCCTACTCGCCGATTGGAGAATGTTTGGAACCGCTTTTATGCTCAGTAGAACCAAACGATAAGACTGCCAATCTGATTATCTCAGTATTTTTGCATAGAAACAAATACACCTACCAGATCTCAACCATCAACAGGAAATTAATTCGCAAGAGGCGATGTTGCCACTTGAGTTCGCTCTTCGTTATTATTGCCCTTTTTCATCAACCTTTTTTCTTTTTAATCTAAATTCCTATTAATCTATATCTACATCCCTTTTAATGAAATTATGTTAATTACGTATTAGTTATCTCCATGACGAATTTCCGATGCGCGCAGAAACTGAAAGAAAAATATTCAGCTTCAAGTGAGAAGTGTTTATGGCTTCAATAGATACTCTCAGAAACTGGAAAAATCAACTTAAAAAAACAATGAAACAGTTTCAATTTTGACTAAAAATGCCAATATTTGATTGTGTTAGTCTGCCTATTCCTGCTCAAAACGACTGAATTCTTACACTCAATGCATCACAACAGCTGACGTCGTGAATGAGCAAGGCTTCAAGGAAGAGGCCGTCCACCATTAAACATTTGCTATTCATGTAATGGGTTATGGAACATAGACATTTTTACACTAAAATATTTAATTTGTTGCAGAGTTATGCGCGAGTGTTTTATTTGTTGATCTTCAGCAGAATGGACGCTACCTTTTACAAAACCATTTTGTGTGGTTTTGTTCAGAAACTTTTTTGTTGCTACAGACCACTGGATGTAGCAGGAACAACTATGGAAACTCAGTTTTTCCACATATATTATAAGAGTACGCCAGTAAGTACACAATAATGGCCAGGCCATTATCCAAGACATTGTATTTAGGCCAAGACATCGTATTTAGACCATTTTAAACTACACGATCCCAATATTCCACTGCTTAATTAGCGTGAAGAAAACGCGTTGGTGCAGCTCCTATGCGTCATGCAGTTCCATCTCAACGAGATCCGTTTCATGACGCAGAGGCGCTCGTGAGCGCGAATTTTTCATGCTCAGCAAACGAGCGAAGAAATAGCTGTCAAACGCTCCATTTATCTTGTCGCATTCGCTGCATTCACGATATGTTACTTCGATAATAATCAGATTACTCTGAATTAGTTTCTACACGTATAACAACTCCCCTCCGGACAAATGCGTGTGCCCATGAACAACCTTCGTGATCGAATTGTGGTTCTACAAATCAGGGGGAAGGACAATGGTGGCTTGCTTTTGGCGGGGCTGGAGAGGCTGTTGGGCGCGGGGTCTATGATACAAACTTAGCTAAACCGTGACGAAGAGAGGAGTCGCAAAGAACGGGACCCTAAAGGTTGCATTCCTCAGCGGTGCTTTGAAGAAGTTACCTGAAAGGCAATATATCAGGCGGACAGGTTTGTAGTTTTGAAAAGGCGCGAACGCGGTTTTCGGCGCCACCGTTTGAGAGGGTCACTTTTCGAGGCCCATCCTTCTGTGTGGAGACACATTGTTGTGCAAGTTCACAACAGTTGGGAGACATATTCTAAAGAATGGAGGTGGCCACCCGCGGAGAAAAAGTGTGCACAATTGGCAGATGGCCAAGGATGTCACATCAACCAGATTATTTAGTTTCACAAAACCTCTGTGAATAACCCCTATGTTTTGGTTTTCTGACACGCTCTATTCAAAACTTTCGTTATCAGGAAGAGTGTATAAATACAATTTATATTGCCATTCTGCGCATGGTTGAACTTGGAGACGATGAAAAATTTTCACTTCCCACGAAATTGGTAGCAAGATTTCTTATCTTTGTTATGTAATTTATACTACGTACAAATTTGGGTTTACGCAATATGCACGTTTATGCAACATGTAATTGTGTTTAACCAATTACTTAATTGAGGAAATATGAAAATAAAATAAGATTGCAGAGGTAACATGGATACATTGAGATTAATATACTACTAAAAATTATTATAGGTGACATCTGTTGAAAGTTCTTTTTGCTCCCAGGTCTATACACAAGTGCAAGGTAACACCAAATAGTTTTAAACAAGGTGTAATTAAAATACCAAGTAATATTTTTTTAAATATATAAAGAGGTACTGTGAATATTTTATACGCAATGCAAACTTAACTCTGTATCAAATTCGAGTAACAACGAAATTGCTTAATCTTATCTTAAAATTCTATTCTAAGCTTCGTAACTTTCTCAACCTTATTTATTGGCTGAGATCAGGAATACGAAAGTCCTCCACAATTATTATGATCAGCCTTATTGTTCAGAATTAACATATTCTTAAATTATGTCGGTTTGGAATATTTAAAAGAATGGATAAATTCGAAAATCCCATGTTGTGCTTTCGAATTCGATAAGACTTATAACTCCATCTCTAATATTTCCGAAACTTTCAATACCGCATGAACTCTTCCAAGACGCAAATCATCGTAAGGAGTGAATGGGATGAATGGTTATGAATATATATATATATATATATATATATATATATATATATATATATATATATATATAAGAATACATATAAATTAAAAAAGAACGAATGATGCGAGAATGAAAAAAAAATTCCAAGAAGAAAAAAGCAAATGAATGAACACTACTTAGTAGTAAGAAAAAGAATTTTTCAAGTTAGTAATGTTAAAGAGCTATATAGTAACTCGCAAATTATATTTACGCTCAAAGTAAGTTATTTTTAAGAAGAAAATAATTCCCGCCGAATTCAGAATTCCCACAATAAGTTATTTTTAGTTAGTTATTTAGAAAATCATTTACTTTTGCTGCTTAAGCCGTAAGGCAACAACGCAATGTATCCAAATCATAAAAATAAATTCCCGCCGGGTTACTGAGGAGGGGAAATTGTAAAAAAAAAAAAAAAAAGAAAACATGATCGCCAACACGCCGAACGGACCGCCCCTTCCCCGCGGCTGTGCGGGGGCGTCTCCTCTTCCGATTGTGGCGCGACGGGCCGCGCGGCCCCGAATCGGGCGCGGATTGTAAGCGCCGCCCGCCGCCAACGACGGCGCCGCCGTCGCCGCCGCCCAAGGCACGAAATCGCTGGCTGTCAGCGCGCGCGCTCAATGGCGCTCGTCCAGGGCGGATGTGCACCCCCCCCCAAGCGACCCCTCGCGACCGACCGCCCTCTCGCCCCCACCCCGCCCCTCCCCGATGGCGCCGCGTAAACGCCTTACCCGCGGGCCGCGACGTCCTAACCGCGCTAAGCGCCTTTGAATCAAGGCGGCGGAAACCGGCTCAGGACACAGCGCGTGGTCAAGAGAGCCGAGAAAAAAAGATGGAGGAGGAGGAGGAGGAAGAAGAAGAGGAGGAGAAGGAGGAGAAAAGACAGAGGGACCGGAAAGAATCAAGAGAAAGCTCGCTAACGAGTGCCAGACTGGCTTAGGTCCACGTCAAACGGTTCGCTCAAATCCCATCGCACCAATCAAACAAATACAATTGACATAGAGTGGAGGGATGCCAGTGTGGCGAGGGGAGCAGGAGGGGGTGGGAGAAGGAGGGAGAGGGCGCTGCGATCGGCACGTGGCGCGGCCGCATGGAAGGTGACGTTGCGAGATTCAGCGCCGAGGGCCCAAAGTGCATTGCACACGTGATGTCTTGCCCTAATTCCATTCCTAAAATACTTCTCTGATAGTTTGCGTGGAATCGTGGCGCTCGTAATTTTGTGAATGGATCCCTTGTCATCTGTTTTTCGTAGTGTTTATAACGTCAACCGTAATGGAAGGTTCATTATGAATACAAAATTATTTTCACTTATTTTTTTCAGTAAATTTTTTACCTCTGCAATTTCTCCTACCAGGAAATATGATGTTCTTACAGACTGTAAAATATTTTCTCTGCATTTCTCTTTCATAGAACAAAAAACGATGTAATTTATAATCATGCGAAACTTTTCGGCACGTGCTTTCCTCGACTTTTGTACACCTCAGATAACTAAAAAACGACAACTATTTTTTGTTCACAGGTATTATTATTGAATTGCTTAAGTTCTCGATAAATCATTTTCATGTAAATTAGTTCATCTATCCCCCCCCACTTGTTTATCATTCGAAGACTACTAAGAGCTTTCGAACACAGAATTTTTCTCTGTTTTTCTTCTCTTTTCTTTCCTTACAGCCTCGTGCTCCAAAACCACTCGACGCAAATGAATGGGATTACTACAAAACAAAGTAGCGAGACCAATATATCTCTCTGACGTGAATCATTCTCCACTTGCTTGAATAACAAGAACCTGTTGGAGGAACCTAGTCCTCAAGATGCATGTCAGATAACACACATCTCGTTACTTCACATGTCGAAAATGCTAACCCCATGTTTATTCTTCTAAAAATTAACTCTACCTCTCCTCGTTGGAAAGTGAGAAATGAGCGAGGCGATGGAGCAACGAGGAACGAAAACCGTACGGAAGCAAAGACTAATTCGCCGTGGGCTCCTGTTTGGAAGTTGGCTAGCGTAAAATTATACATCTCCGGATCCAGGTAGAAAAGGAAAACAAACAAGCGAGGGGTGCGTTCGAAAATAGACCCGTCCAGCAGTAGGTCGCCGTCCACCCGGGGACCTTCTCTCGCATCGCCCTACGAAGGTGTTGACACCGCATTGCACAACGCCATCCAGTACTTGGTTAATAATTATTATAAATAGATTAGATAGATTGATTGAATTGATTATTAGTGATCCCGGACGCATCAACTACTGAGGTCATTTTCTCGTAAGTGTAGTGCATGTTTTTTCATCAGGAGGTGATTGTGATCTTCCCCCACTGGATGGTGAGATCCGACGCCGACCTACCGTCGACTAGCGGGTTTTACCCAACAGGTATCTCCCACCAGCGGGGCACCGCCCCAGCCAGGACAAGTACTGAGCCCCAACCGGTCTCCCGGAATATGTGGTAGTGTAGTGCCTGTTAGTGTAAGTGTGTGTGCAATGGGTGAGGATAGGACAAGAGAGAAGAAGGAAAGATCGCGCGCGGTCCGTGGCCCGTTTCTTAGGGTACTTCTCCGGTATTCGCCTGGTAGTGATCGGAGAAACCACGCAAAACTACCGATCAGAGCACCCGGCCGCTAGAATTCTCCTCCAAACAGTGACTGAATTCGACCTAGCTGAAAAGCTAGTATGACGGCCTGCCACCGTCAGGACTCGAACCTAGGACCTCCCGGTCAGAGGCACTGCAGCGACATCATGATGCATTGATGCAATGAGCCATCGCTCCCGGTATAAATAGGTTATATAAATGGGTTGAGCGCAACGCATTCCATTATGCACAGAGGAAGCGCGTCTGCGATTGAGGCTAGAGATTGTAAGCTAGAGATTGTAGATCGGTTCCATCAGTGGCGAAACAGTGGTTCAATTTCATCTGAGTAGCTGGGTAGGATAATGCCACTGCCTTGACGAGAATCCTAGAGGCCAGCTGATCTGACCCGTCGTCTCCGTATTTTCCTATCAATGCCAGGCGGATTCTTCCGGCCGAAGAGGCATCTTCATCCATTTTCCAGGACAGAAAACCAATGAAACAGAATGGTCAGTGAACAAGTAGAGACACCCGGAAGAGGAGAAAAAACTCCGTGGAAATACCCGAAAATTCTACTAAATGATTTTCGTAATTTTTCATCGCCAACTAACACACTTTTTACAAACGCTCGAATCTCTCACGAATCCTCCTTTTATAGTTCGGCGACTGGCCCGTTATCTGTTTCGCATAATTCGGCGAGTGCCATCGAAGAGTGCCGCAGCCGCGTATCTGCGGTGCATGGTCGGGAGCCGATATTGCGCTTTCCCCGCTGCGGCCGGCGGGGCCTGTGATCGCCCGTGGTCAGCATGAACGGCGCCAACGACAGCCCCTCTCGGCCGCGCCGCGCTTTCTCCCAGCCGCCAGCTGCCGCGGCCTCGATCTGCAGCGCCAGTGGCGCCGCGGCGCCGGCCCAGGTCTCCGCACCAGCCCGTTTCCGCTCCTGTGCGTTCAGTTCCGCCCCTCGCCGTCTACGGGCAAAGGTGGCTCGGAGCATCAACTGATGTCATTACAGTGCCTCTGACCAGGATTGGATTTTCGACACTAGCTTGTCAGCTACGTCGAATTCAGCCGCTCTCTGGAGTAAAAATCGACCGGCCGGCTGCTCCGATCGGGTAGTTTTCCGATGGTTTCGCCAATCAACATCATGCAAATGCTGGAGCAGTCCCCTAACAAACAGGCCACGGACCACGCGCTACTTCTTCCTCGTCTTTTCCTCACTCCTTACTTACACAAACACTCATATACTTCTACACTACCGTACATGTCGGGACACCAGTTGGGAGCTTAAGAGTTTGTTCCGGCTGGGGCGATGTCGCGTTAGTGGAAGATATCTGGTTGGGGATAATCCCTACAAGCTGACGTAGGTCGACGCAGAATCTCGTCGTCCAGCGAGGAAGATCACCGCCACCACCCGCGATAAAAACATGCACTACACTTACATGATTAATGACCTTAGTAGTTGAAACGCCAGGAATCACTAATCAATGAAAGGTATCATCGTCCCCATCACCGTCTCCATCCACACTACTGTCCCCGCCCCGTCACTGTCACCAGACCCCTCCCCTCTCTTCATCCCTGCCACTCACTCCGTCCCCGCTCCCGCTAGTCTTCCCCCACCCGCGATTCAACATTTCATCTCCCTCTCTTTCTCACACGCGCCCTAGCCTAGTAGAGACGCAAAAGTAAGCCTACGACTAGATGGCGCGACCTTCCTCATCCCGCCATAATTTTCCTTGACATTTTCAATTTTTCGTCTTCGCCAAACCATTTATATCTTATTTACTTCTGAAGAATCGGTCTCCACCATCCTATGAGCTATTGTAACGGTGGAAGATGAAAGATGAAGAAAAGAGGGGTTCATAGAGAAATAATCCCAAGTACACTAATAGGAAAATATAAAAATAAAATTAATACTTATGAGACTGTGCATTGGGGAATCATTTTCGAATTACAAGGAAAACGACATAATTTTCGAGATTGCAACAGGTTATTAATAATTACATTCCATTGCGACTTCCAAGCACTTACGATTACACTTAGCATTATGTTTTCATAGGATGTTTGCGAAAAAATCGTCTTATATTTCATTGAAATTATAGCTTCTGAGAAGTTTAATTAGTATAACAAAACAAGATCACGCAGCTATTCTAAGATGGAATAAATATGAACAAAACATGAACATTCTTCAAAATGAATTGTTCATAAGAAATGTGGCTGCTGATTGATCCAAAAATTAATGTACAAGAGATAGAGGCGCACCCAGGATTTTCCTCCGAAGGATGGGGGAAGGCTACAGGTATGGCGTTCAACCGACTTGATGTTTTCTTGTAAAGATCTTTTCATTTATGCTGAATGTAAAATGTACTTTTATTTTTCGACTTATAATTAGTATTTATAACGTTGACAATTCATATATTGATTACTTACAGATAACTGACATATTGAATATATTTTCTGTACCGGTAGAATAGAAAATTAGTAAAAGCTATAATAGTATAAGCCCCATGAGCTCCCCCTTCTCCCCTGGATGCGCCACTGTCAAGAGGGGGCGAAAACAGAAAATGAAAATCATTTTCATTCCACTTGTGTGTTTGTGCGAAATATTCCTGTAGCAATATTGAATGGTGATAATGTTCGTTGACTTGACTGAATTCAATAAAAGCTTTAAGTGAATAAGATGTTTGTAAGACCTAAAGAAAGTTCATATTAAATGTATTTTAAATCATTCCTACATCATTAATAGGTTCAAAGTATATGAAAATCAATCTCTAGTTTGTGACATTTCTTGCGTTCACCACTCATTCAACCCATTCCCGAAACAGAAGTCGGCATTTACGAAAGCACGTAACAGCAGAAATAATTAACGGAAGGTCACTGAAATCTCAATATCGGCCGCCCGTAAATCACGCTCATCGACCCGCCGCCGCCGCCACCGCCGCCCGCCCGCCCGCCCGCCCGCCGGTTTGGAGAAGAAGCGCCTGCTCGCCCCATTTCGAGAGCACACGGTTGACAAAAGTGGCCGTTTCCTCCATCGCAGTTTTATGACCGTCATTTCGTATTCCTTCCTTTTTTACCGCTCGCCAAGCAGCCCACCACCACCAGCACGCGGGTCGATAATGTCCCCCGGGGCCGCCCACCGCCCCATCGGCCTATGGGCCTCGGCGCGCCGCGATGCCCCGGCACGCCCGACGGATGGAGAGTAGTTCGCTAACAAACAGCTGAAACTTATGGACCACATGAGGAATCCACGTATTTAATTTATTATAGAGAAAGGTTTGAGTTGCTGACCTGGATGGCCGAAGTGGTTAGAGCTCGCCGACTTAGTGCCTCGGTCTGAAAGGTCGCGGGTTCGAGTCTTGCTGTGAGCGTGGTTGTTTGTCTCTCGACTTTCATGTACGTATGTTGTTACGGAAGGCCTCGTGAGTCTGCTGACGGTTGGAGGAGCCCGCAAGTTTGTCAGTGTCTAGCGTAAAGGTTAACATGTGGCCACAGAAAAAAAGTAGAAAACAGAAATGTTTGAGTGGTAGTTAGGCGAAGGAAACGAGTCAAGATAAGCGGTATCTGTAGTTTGGCGCAAAAATGCGTCGGAAATTTTGCATTGGCTGAACTCCGGGATGTCTTATTTTAATCGCGAAGACTGAAAGCTGGAGTTTTGCTGTGAAAATGGAAATGTACGAGAAAAAAAAGAGTAAAATTAGCTATATGAAATTTCTTGACCTTTTTTTGCTGAATAAACTTAACTCATTAACATGTATTATTTTTTTAAACCACTACCCACTATAAAGCGTATTTCACACGTGTTCCGTTTATGCATTTGCTTTAAGTTTGTGAAGAATGTCACATTGGTTTTCTAATTTCTTGTCGATACCCACGTCGTTAGTTACAAAGTGAGGCGGCTGAAGATTTCCAGACCTTCATATTCGTCCTGGCAGGTCCTCCACTTGGGTCCCAGTAGCGACCTCAACTAAAGAGAAACTGGGAAGTGACTCACCGTGATTCCGTGTTGAGGTCTGAATATCTCACCTGACCAATTTCAGATCTGGTCGCCCCTATATGCGGGAAGGGGTCTCCCTACCTTCCAGAGCTCTCGTGCGTTGGAAGGCCTTAAAAGCATCTGATACCGGAATGTAGTGTACGAGGAGTCCCTGCACACAAACCAACCCCCTTCCACACCCCAATGCGTCGAAGACGCCATCCGGAAGGGAAGGCACATGAACCAGGCAATGAGAGTGGGGGCGACGAAATCACTCAGATCTCGACATTTTTTTCATTGCTTTCATCATTCACGATATACAAGTAAATGTAGTCTTAAGTAAATGTTTTTCATTTCTGTCAATACCACTAACATAAAATAGAGAAATCATTGTAATGCTGTAGCAAAAAAACCTGCGATTTTTCGACAAAAAATCGATTTGTGGTCCCCTATACCGAAGAAGGGGAGAATTCTTTTTTCGAATGTAGTAAAGAACTCCCCTATCGACTTTTGTAGTCAGAATCCATGTTTTGTGGATCCTTGACACGGAAAAATAAGTTTACGGGAAAAAGTCCGTTCGTCCATTCGTCTGACGGTGAATTTTCTTTCGTCTGAAATTCCGAGTAGTTTTTGTAAGGAAATACCCATTAAACATTGAAAGGAATAATTTAATTTCCAGTATATCATTAAAATATTTACGTAAGCACGCAATGCTGTGAAAATTCTTTGCATCTCGGTACAGACGAACCACACCAGAAAAAAACAAATATCTGTTTGATCTGGTGTGGTATCAGCATGAAAGTTGCCGTTTGTACTTTGGCCCCTCCTTCGAAATAACAAATCCAATTATTGGTTCTCTTCAGTATTTCCCATGGAGAATTTCCAATTTTATAATTAAAATTGTAGATTTTTATTGATATTTAAAGGGAAGTTTGCAATGAATAAATAATAAAGATTAGACAGGGGAAAATATTTTTCTAAGAGACGACCGAAAACTGTTCAGTCGGTCATATTCGTTATTCTAAATCTCGAAAATTTTATTATAACTCAGGGTCTGGAAACTAGACGATGTATTTTACGACTCAATTTTCTCTCTTCGGAATCGAGGTTTCATTGTGATCTTTTTTTCTTCGAGGAATGTCTTCTTAGAAATGTACTTATTCAGATCAAGAAAAAAAATCAGTTGTCTCAATAACCACTCAGAGATACGCCGTGGCTTCCAAGAACGGTGCAAAGTTTTCACCATGTTATCTAATACGAGAGCAGTTCAAACAATAAAACAAATTCTAGGAATAATAAAGAAGATGTTTAGAGAGTGAAGTTTGAAGGTTTTTATTTTCTACATTTCATCATCTAGTCATTTTTATTAATATTTCGTGCCACTTTGTAACCTTCATGAAAGCATTTCTTAAACTAATTAATATATATAACTGTGTTTGATAATTTAAATGACGACTGATGTTCTAGTGCCAGTTTGGGTATATTAAGAGAAAACAATATTTTTATTTTTCCTCAAACACACAACCAAAAGGAAGAATACAATAGTATTTTTATTGCACAGTTGCTATTATAACATTTTATTTAATATATACTAGATTCATTTAATAGTAAGCTCTTTTAGTACACATTTCATCAACTTAAGTCATTCTCTGTGTCTCTTGGGTTTTCGAGAAAATACGTTTCTTTTGCCTTCTGTTTTAATATCACTTTGATTCCGTCTAGTCTACATTGATCGGTAAATAACGACTCGCTATTCTCTTCAAACTCTAAAATATGCAAGATAACATAAAATTTGTCTGGATCGCCAAGAGTTAAAAACGATCATCTCGCCCCTGGAGAATCTGCTGCCGCTCGCACCTCCCCCGCCAAATCCAAGCGCGCGCCGCCGCCACCGAAGACCTCGACGGCCGTAGCCGCCAGCCTCGACGGCAGCGCTCCTCGTGTTTGTTTTGGGAACCGTCGTTCCCTCTGCCCTCGCCACCCTCCGCCCCGCTCTCTGCCCCAGTGCTCCTCGCCCCCCTTCCTCCTCCTTCTCCTCCTCCAAGGCTTCCTCAACTTTATCAATTCTGTTTCCAGTCGAAGACACATGTCGTATAAGAAGAACCGCCGCCGCCGCCACCACCACAGCCGCAGCCGCCTCGGCGTCGAGGAGGCGCGGGAGGGCGAACGGAGGTAGAGGGGGGGGAAGAAGCCGCGAGGCCGCCGGGAGCAGCGCGAGTCGTCGCTATTAGGGGCGACTTCGTCAGAAGAAGCCGCGTCCCGGGCGCATGTGACGTCCCGCGAGAGCGTACGAGTCGCGTAAAACCTAACCACCACCAACACACACACACACGCGTGCGCGCGCGAGAGAGAGAGCACCCGCGCGAGCGCGCTCGCACAATTATTATCTGATTGAGAAGTATCTTTCCGCCCCGGTGAACCCATTCTCCGCCCAGTCGTACCTAAGGCGGTGGCGGTGGTGGTGGGGGGGAGGGGGACGGGTGGCTGTGGGGGCCTATCCCTCGGAGCACTAAGGAAATGATGAATAGAGTGTCTGATTGTGCGCGTCGGTTGACTGCGGCTGCTCTCTTTGTGGCGCGGTTGCGACGCTCGGGGGTGGCGGAGGGGGAGGGGGGTGGGAGGGGGGGAAGGGCCGGAAGCGCCCCCGAACTCCAACCCCGAAGGACCCGCGCCGCCTCGTCTCGCCCATCCCCTGCGTCTCCACACGCCGCGGAAGACGCGGAAGCAGAAATGAATCGGGGTGGGGCGGGGCGGGGCGTGGAGGAATGGTGGAGGAGTGGCGGGGAGGAGTGGGACGGGGCGGCGACCGTACGAGGATTGCGATCGTCCAAATCAATGGGCCCCGACCGGCCGGACATGCACTCGGGTAGGCAGGCTTTTGAGGCCCTTCAAATTATAGCATTGTCTCAAAACCAAATACATTTAATACAATTGATTACGGAGAGACTTGTAGCATCGTCTCTATGCCATCACGCCATTATAATGCAAAACTCGCTCAGAACGTTGTCGAATTCATCATTGCAACTTTTATATTCAACTTACGTCGAAGAAACATTAAAGACTGAGGTAGTACGTAAAAACAGTTAAACGACGACTATGAAACTAGATTTAGAACGAATGTATTATAAAAATACTACAGAATCTACAAGAACGTACGTTTCGAAACCTGCATTCATACTTTCTTAAGGGAAATCAATAATGATAGCATCTTGGCGAGTGTGTTGTAAAATATGTCATAAATAAAGCAGATCCTGCAATAAATATTTATGAGGTATAAAGCCTTCGACCACAAACCAATATCTCAAAATAGCCTGTAACAAATACAAAACACGAAATATCCTCATATAACGATTAAAGATGCTTTGACTGACCATAGTGGTCAATGAGACCAATTGGAAAATGTTAATTCTAATATGAAATTATTTATTCGGGGAAAAAAGTTTACATTCAAAAAGACTATTTTTCTTGCCAGTAAATGCGTTCTCAAAAAATAGAAAATTACGAAAATTAAAGTACCACTAATTCTCAACAAGCTCGAATAGTGGTATTCGCAAAACTTGTCAGTAGATTATTGACGCATGTCGTATGTAGAGGTGATCTGTTCCTTTCTTTCAAATACATATATTTAGAGAAACGTCAAACTACCAGAAAATCCTCCGATTTATTAAAAAAAAAAAACTACCAAAGATCAGACACATGTTGGCAGAATCCGTAAGTACTGTAATACGACTTTTTAAACTTGCGTCATAAATATGCTTTTAAGTCTGAAATCACAATGCAGAACAAAAAGCCAAACGAGATTTCCTGTTTGACCGGTAGTTCAAGTACCTCCTTGAATGAAACACAACCTCTTTGCACAGTCTTTTCATCTCAAAGGAAGCTCGAACGCTACTTGTCTGATCACTTGGGAGCAACGAGTGGAACCTGTCTTTTCTTAAATTTAACTTGTTACGTTTCTCCGAGATAAAGAAAGAAGATTGGGTCTCTTGGCTGAGCACGGAAGGAATTTGAAGTATTTTAAATGAATCTCCATATGTGAATGGTTCGATTTCTATTTAGCAGCCCTTAGAAGTTATAATATTTTGTCACACTCTGGATCTTTAAAACAGAGATAAGACTAAAAATAAAAATCTTTGCTACTTAAGTGGCAAAAACTTTGCATATGCCAAAATTTTAAGAAATGTTACACTCGAAGACAAGATATAATAACATGCTTTCTTATGTTTAATCAGGAATAATAAAATCAATTTCATTTTTCTCCATCATCATTCGTTCCTGCCATACTTATATTGAAATCAAATTGATTCAGGAATCTACGATCTCTCATGCATACAGGGTGAATAATGCACATCTTTCCAAATAATGTACGATGATATCTTTCGTTGAAAAATCTTTTATTTCCATATCTTATATATTCCTATTCACCTAAAATTACAGGTGATTTTAAACCTGCAAGCATTGAGGCAAACTTGCGTCTACTCGAAAACAGGTTATCATTCACCGGCACGAATTGAATTAACATTACAGATCTAACAGTAACACTCAGGATAGCGAACGGGTAACTGTTCAGGTGCTGCAAGGCACATCGAAATGCAACACAACGGCCCTGCGGTGTCGGTTCATACTGTACGAGTGCGTCACGCGAAACTTAGTCAAAGCTCACGGCGCCGGTAACACGATATCCCAACACTTTACGGGAGCCTAATCAGTTCAATTGCAGCCGGTTTCGCGTTCATCCCTCCCTCTGATGTCCTGAAACTCGATTTAAAACCCGTTCTCCAGAGGGAGGGGGGCGCTCAGTGTTTAAAATGCAGCGTACAACACCGGAGTGTAACCCCAACGGAAGGGTCGCGTCATTAGTGCAGGCACTTAATGGGAAATTGATTCGGATTGGGTGCGTCATAGCGGACAAAAAATTGGACCGAGATATTTTCCTGTTTCATAACGCCGAGAAGCCGCGATTTTAGTTGCCACAGAACGTGCTCCAGTATCTTGAAAGAATCATTAAAGTAATTTTGTTGTCGACTTCTATCTCGCCATCATAAATTCAATCCACACTATGCGTGGAAAAAACTGTATTTGTTGTGGGATCGATTTCATTTAAAATATCACGCGTTATCCTCGCCTTAGTATCATGTTTGAATTAAGCATTTGAGTATCTCTTCTCATTAGTCTTCTTCGTGGCTTTAATTAATTTACGATGACACGGCGATCGGAGTGAAAATTAATCCGCTCCCACAAAAAACTCGAAGCATTCGAAGGAACGAGCTACAGGAGCAGGTGTTCTAAAATCGGTGTCAGACCTCACACACGACTCGACCATAACGCCGCTAGCACTTGTATGTCGAGTAGGTTTTTACTCGGAATTTGCCGACTGCATAAGAACGCTCGCCTGGTAACCAGCAGCAGTATTCGATCCTATACCCACAGGCGCATCCAGATTCTTTGGGGAGGGGGGGAGTATAGAGTCCATCTCATTTGATTTTTTTATAAAGAATTTTTCATTTATGATAAACATAAAATACATTTTTATTTTTTGACATACTGTTAATATTTATAATGTTAATAACTTATATTTTTACGAATATTCGATAGTATAGAACATTAGGAAAAGCTATATTTTTCAATATGTATCAATAGCTTCTAGCGGGGAAAAGTGAAGTCCAATGCGCCTCACCGCCCCTTGGGTGCGTCACTGCAAAAACCAATTGAAATAGTACATTCCCAGAAATTGGTTTGACGGTAAATTGTCGTTGGCATTTACCGATTACATTTGAAATGATTCAAAGCGTTGTCATAACTGAAGTAAACAGTCGTAAACACTTATTTAAGTAAACAGTGTTGTTGGCAATGACAACACCTTGCATCATTTCAATTTTTCCCAGAAAACTGAATAGGCATCCAAATGCAATATGAGGATTGAAATGTTTGGGTCAGGTTTGCTCGCAGGAAGATTTATATATTTCAGAACTTGTGCAGACCTACTATTTCAGGTTGACATTCTCATTAGAGATGGGTTGTTTACAGCAAAACATTCCGCTGCGTCAAGGCCACATTATTTTTGAGTTATAATCTCGTTAAGATTTTCTACGAACTTTTGATGCCAAGACTGATCTTGTGAGTCGGTATGACTTCATAGAAGCAGTTATTAATTGATTGGGGGCAAGTTGTTCATCAGGGAGCGTCAACTTCTACGATCATTAGACCCGTTCGTGTAGTGAATGTTTTATTATGTTATCCTCTCCCACAGGATGGTGAGATACAGTTCCAACCTTCAGGTCAGCTAGGGGCAATTTCCGGTCCGTGAGGTTCTGTTATGATACTGCTCCAGCATTCGCAAGGCATTGATCGGAGAAAGCACGGAAAACTAATGATCAGTGCAGCCGGCCGCTGGAATTCTCCGCCAGACAACAACTGAATTGGACCTAGCTAAGTGACTGTAGTATCTAAATGCGCCACCGTTTGGGCTCGAACCTTAGAACCCCCCAATGCAACGCCTCTGACCGGGAGGTCCTAAGTTCGAGTCCTGACAGCAGCAGGATTTTCGACACTAGCTTTTCAGCTAGGTCGCTGTTTGGAGGAGAATTCTAGTGGCCGGCTGCCCTGATCAGTAGTTTTCCGTGGTTTCTCATCAACACCAGGCGAATGCCGGAGCAGTACCCTACTAAACGGGCCACGGACCGCGCGCGATCTGTCCTTCCTCTTCCTTGTCCTATCCTCTCCTCTTACACACACTTACACTAACATGCACTACATTCACATATTCCGGAGACCGGTCGGGAGCTTAGAGCTTGTCCCGGCTGGGGCGGTGCCCTGCTGGTGGAAGAGTCCTGGTTAGAGGAAACCCCACTAGCCGACGGTAGGTCGGCGCCGGCCCTCGCCAACCAGCGGGGGAAGATCACCGCCATCTCCCGAGAAAAACATACGCTACACTAACGGGACTAATGACCAAATCAGTTGACGCCCCCGGAAACACGAAAAAATCAATCAATCAAAACTAGAACCCCCGATCAGAATCGCTGCGGAGTCAGTGAGCTAAACTCAGCCGGTGGTAGTAGCAGCTATCGATTTTATAACATTATTTTATTGTTAATGTATTTCATTATTACAGGCGAAATCAATAATAAAGCCCTTCAGAGTAGCTCACTGGTCAGCGTGCTCGCTTTCCACGACGCGTTCCCTGGTTCGATTCTCAGTCGGGAGAGATTATAGTGTGCCCTTTCCTCGCAAAGTCCCAGTATATGTTGCTGTGTGGCGATGAGAAAGCTCGCTTCTCGGGTTGAGAAGATCAGAACGTGGCGTGCTACCCACACGTACCCCTTAACCCACGGCCGCAAGGCCGAGCCGCCGCTGGTAGGCCCTGGCCCCGTCAGGAGCTGTTGAGCCAGTACAGACAGACAGCCAATCCACCACATCAGTAATAAAAACGGAGCAATTTGATTTTTCTTTTCTGAGAGATGGCAGCATTCCAAGATGAAACGATCTTACAAAGTACCTTCGTAAGGGCGAGACAGTAAAAACGGAGCAATTTGATTTTTCTTCTCTGAGAGACGGTAACATTCCAAGATGCAACGAGGGGGGCTGCGGCCGGGCTCGGCCTGCCCGCGGCGGTGACGACAAAGCGGACAACGGGGACAAAGCGCGGGGCGTCGCGCACTAAATAACCGTCCGGGGCGCTCGGGGGTGGTCCCCGCAGGGGGTGCAGGGGGAGGGGCCGCGCGATGCGGCAGCCGGCCCAGGTAGGCCCGCGCCGAGGAATCCTCGCCCGGTCGGAGGGATGCTTCATCACTCCGTCTCGCGGGCGCGGCGCGCCGCGGCGTCCCCTGTCCATCCGCCCACTCGCCTTCGTTCTGGCGATCGCGACTGCCACATGCTCGCAGGGACACTTCGCCTCGGCGTCCACAGCGCAGCTCGCAAAGGCAGTCAAAATACGAAGCGAAAGTTCCAAGCAGGGCCTGGATGGCCGAGGTGGCTAGCAAACGCAACGATTGATTTAGTCACAAGGCTCTCGTGTGATAACCTATGCTTTTATATGGATGAATATCCTTCTGTCCAGTGTGTGCTTCCAAATTCATCCCTTTGAGGAGCAGAAGGTAACTGTACTCGCTAGGACAAAATAATTCCTATCATGGGATATGGAAAGCATTTATCACGGGTACTAAAATTGCACAACACACTTAGATACAAAATTATAAAATGATAATAATTTAATAAGTATATCCCCTTTTTAGGATATTAATAATTTTAAATTATTTTCCTTATTTTCATGAATTATGGGTGATTCAGTAGATCCAAAAAGTTAATTAATATCTTAACGTAAAATATCTTTTCTTTGTTTTTTATTTTTCTTACTATTCAAAATATGTATGTATTGTATGATATCTATGAAAAATAAGAGCTTTAAGTAAATTTGTGGCTAGAACAGATGAAAGTGCCGTGGTAATACATCAGAATTGCGCTAAAAGCAGCACTGTTCTATATATTCTAGCGCAACAAAAAATATTGAGAAGTCTATCATCCTAAGTGAAAACGAAAAGAAAACATCGATCGTCTCTTGGCACGAGTTTTTTAATAAGATTTTGTTATCAAGTCCTATCATAAATTAAAACTACATACTGACTTAGGACTGCCCACAGTAGATAAGCGATGGCCCATTGAACTACTGTTGACCGACAAAACGACACATTTTAGAAAAGAGGTTTACAACACATGCCATGCCATGCCATGCCATGCCATGCCATGCCAAGCCATGCCTATTTGCTGTTGTTTTCCCAGCAAAGGTGTGTATTTTCTTGTAGCCCTTCATCTCTAGTACTCAAAAAATTATTTTGGTTCCAAGTTTATTAGCCATCTAGCTCCATGAGAATACAGGGAATGTACGAGTCACTGCAATAGTAAGATTGTGAAAGAGAAAGCGAGACAGTGAGAGAAAGTGAGAGACAGGGAGAGAGGACAACTATGTTATGCAGAAATAAGAGTAGAAACGTATGTATATGTCAAGTGTGTATTGCTTCAGAAAACGATAATTTAAGGTTCTGAACTAGTGGCTGTGGAATTTCATTGACATACTATATTTCTATAATTTTACCTCGACTACTTGACCAATTTACCATTCTGAAAATAGTAAACGCGGACTTTTCAATCGAATTTCGAAGACCGTTTCCGAAGAATGTGACTATAAAATATTGAATAAATTAATACCGGCATTATTGTCGAAATGCCGGTATTCGGTCCCTACTGAAATATTTATCGAACAGCCTTGCTAATGTTTTATCCAAACTTGAAAATCACGTACACTTACATTGTACCTACTTCTCTTTTTCTGTTTTCTTTAATTGTTTACATCTTGCCCACAATTATCACAAAATGTTAAAGATCAAATCTATCCAATAGAAGAAGAATAATTTTATCAACATTTAGAACATACGTTTAACGTGCTCTCCTGATCTTCATACACAAATGGTGCAAATCCTCAGGTCAAATAGGATGTGTGTGTGTGTGTGTGTGCGCGTGCGTGTGTGCGCGTGCGTGTGTGCGCGTGCGTGTGTGCGCGCGTGTGTGTGCGTGTGCGTGCGTGCGTGTGCGCGTGCGTGCGTGTGCGTGCGTGCGTGCGCGTGTGTGCAATCGAATTTATATCACGAAGTTTAAAAGACCAATCATTCCACGTCAAGAATAATAATTACAGAAATATTTCGGAAATTCGTTCGCCTCTCTGTACTTTCCATTACTGCCAAAAGGGAGGTCTGTGGCCCCATCCGGGGAACCGCGGGGCCGCGGGCGAGGAGCACCGAGGAGAGTGCAGCGCCCGGCTGGGGCGTCCACCAGCGCGCCCTGGGCCCTGGCGGCGACGGCGCGGCCTATTCACGAGCCGGAGTGGCAATTCAAATAGATTTCCCCGTAGTTGGATTTCGCGGGCCGTACATCAATTATGAATTGTTCATAATGTCTTGAACGTTATCGCCGGCGCCCGACGGGCCACGGCGGCGCCGCTCGACGCAGGGCGAAGCGGGGCTAGGAAAGGCTTGCGCAAACCTCTAGCGCTCCTCGCGGCGCGCTCCGCAAACACAGGGCTCGTTCAATTATGGATACGCGCGTAAGAACTCGCTACCGCCCGCGCCGCCACCGGATCCGCGCTCATTATTAATGGACTAGTAGAGTCCTCTGGCGGGAGACAATGGAGACGTTCTCGGCTAATTGAGCGCCCTTCATCCGACCGCCCCGCACCGCCCCCTCCACCGTTCCTCACTTTGCTCCCACCCCGCCCCCGCCAACCCTGTATCACTCTTGCCCTACAGTCAACAATTAGATTTACGATTTGTTCTCTGGAGACCGAAGAGAAAGGGAGGACGAGGCGGAGGGGTGGAGGGTCGACGGCGGGGAGGGAGGGAGGGGGTGAAAAGTGCCGGCGCCCGCGGGTGCGCACCCCCGAGATGAGGCGAAGGATAAGGTGCGTCGCGGGGCGCCGGATGTCCAAAGGGGTGCGCAGCGAGCCGCGGTCCCGTCCTGCCCTCTGGCGCTTGCTGCGCGGTTACACTTGGAATACGAGGATATGAATGATGGAAAATGCCTCTGTTGACACTAAAAATGGCTCTTAGGCAACTGATACACGTCTGCTGCAACAGAAACTAATCAAGATGAAAGGCGATGCGCCAAATGATTCTCGTTTATAGGACAGGCGGTTTTTACACGTCTCTACAGATTATGACGTCAGAGTCGGCTTCAACTGTTACAAAAAAAACCCGCAAGTCAAGATCTTAGGTACAGTAAATCATTTCGTAAGATGGACCAAAATTGACAATTGGAACATCTTGATTAGTCATCAATGGAACATCAATGGATTCCGACAGATTTCTATAAATAGTTTCAAACTCATGCTATTGAGTATTCGACCAATATTATTTTCTAGTAGCTGATAAAATAACATATTGCGTCAAGTAAACCACAATACTTTAAATCGTGTTTCACACTACGTCATAATATTAAGGAAAACAAGTGAAAATTCAGATTGTGTACAACCTATTCGTAAGTTGAAAGTTTCATTATGAAGTGAATGTTGAATTACAAATCAAATAATGGTATTGGTATTAGGTGAAATAGGCAAAACTAAAAGGCCCACACGAAACGCCAAGATTTAGACTTCAGGCCTTTTGTGCCACAACATCAAATAGCGAATAACTGTCACGCTACATATTCTAATAACAGTCTTCCAGAAATGCTTGCAAAATTAAATTCTGTTTTCTTCATTCTAATGCAGTAATTAACCCCATTCCATATTTAACAATAGCTTTCAGTGTTGTTTCCACTTAAGCGCGTTTCTTTCTTCTTTTCTTTCCCTTCCAACTCAAGTTTTGAACCTTGACAATGTCATGGCAGATATTTGAAAGCGAGAATTTCAAACACAAGAAAACATGCGCAGTTTTTCTTACATTCATCACACTATTTTGTGTTCTTTACCGTAAATTAATAAACGTGGAAAATCTAAGAGTCATAACTACCTAGAGAATGACTGAAAATATTTATCGACGCCACGTTCACACAACCGAAAACTAAACAGTACACACTAATGATTTTCTAGGTATGATTTATTTTATGAAGATATTGTTTTTTTTAGATTAACGATGATTAATAATGTTAACAATCACCTCGGCGGATTTGCCACCGTTCCTTTTACTCATTGGCAGCAATTTGGATGACAGTATATTTTTTTACTAGTATTGCAACAAAGAGTTTTTGAAAAAAATAAGGTTGTGTAGCAATAAGAAACCGCATATTTTTTTGAAAAATAGTTCAACTTTGTCAGAGATGATATTTTCAGAAACTGAAGCGATCATGGATATCATTTTCGATCATATTCTTGAACAAATTCCTCATAATTACTTATTTGTTACTTTTAGTTTTTATTCCCAAATTTCTCATTTTCTCTAGTAACGAAAGTAATTCAATATCGCAATTATTGAATAAGTGATAAATAACCATAAATCAAAAAAATAAATTTCTCTCTTTTTAACTAGTAAATGTAAAAAGGCCTTTCCAAATTCAATCGATTAGGAATAAACTGAAAACATTGCTAGGCAGAAGGTTGTTTTCCTTTAGGAGTCCGAGAATTTTTCTCAATCGGGAAGACTTGCTTCCAGACTCAGTAAAACTGCAAAGCCAATCCAATGTCACAATCTACGAGGAAATGTTTGCTTACATTTTGCAACGTTGAGATGGCAAGGGACTCGTACCAGGAACTCCAGACATAATTCAAACCGGGAATCAACATCCATGTTTTTTTCATACATGTTCCATCCAACAAAATTTCTCACTTAGGAACTGCATATAAATTAAATACGATGAATTCAGGAAAAATCAATATTCTCTCCCACGTAAGCCATGGCAAATTTCTTGTATATCCCCGTTTTCTTCTGTCACCTTACGTAAGATTTTCTTCAAGGAAACTACAATACACATCACTATTTGTGAATTGTTTCAATAATAATATTAATTTAAATTACAGTTAACTAACATCATAGTTCATCATCACAATTACGATACAAGTAAAATATATTTTAATGCTCGGTCGAAACTATTAGAATGCCAGGTTGTACAAAAAAACAACAAACAAACAACTGTAGAGTCGTAGGCTTCCGCGGCCGGAGTCGTTGAATTCTTGGCTGTCCGGGATTAGCCGCGTCATGGTCGATGGTGCTGACGTTTCGGCCATCTTGCTGTGGCCTTCTTCAGAGCTGTTCAGAACAGCTCTAAAGAAGCCACAAGATGCGAAACCAGCATCCATCGACCGAAGGCGTTGTCATTGTCAACAATATTGTAGAATTCATTAAACAAACAACTGAACTTACGCAATTATATGGATGATTGGTTGTGCACGATGAGTCTCAAATTGATTCAGTGGTGAGTTGTAGTTGACATTTACATAATTGAAATGATTGAAGGCGTTGTCATTGTCAACAATATTGTTGACAATGACGCCGCCTTCAATCATTTCAATCGAGTCTCATATTTCTGAAATAATTGCGAAATTGGAACAAAGCCAATTGATAGACTTTAAATTATAAGAACATGGAATAAACAAATTAAAAACAATTATTTATACAGGATACTCTGCCATCCCCTTCCCCCTTCATAAAAAACACAAGAATTTGAAGAATCCCAATCCTCTCTTAACAGTCTTACGTTATTTACTATAGTATATTTTTGTTTGTTTACGGCTCCTTCAACTACTGAGGTCTTAGAGGCCCACAAGTGATGATGTACTACTAGGTGATAGCGATAATGATGATGAGGTGAATGGTATGGAGAAGTGGCAGAACGGGAGGGAAGGAAAACGGCAAAAACCAAAAAAATCTGTCCAAAGCTCGATTTGTCCTCCATCAATTCCTCCTAAATTTGTTCAGGTATCGACCTCAGGTCCTAAGGCGGATCACGTAGTCAGTACGAGCACCCCCTACTGCGGATTTTATCCACAGCACCTCAGCACAGACGCAAACCACACCTGCTGCAACGCGGAGATCCTACTGTCCCGGCCGAGGGCCGCGAGCGGGCGGGGGCGGGGGCGGGGGCGGCGTTATCGCCTGGCCAGCTGCCACGCGCACCGCCCCCGCGCTGTGGGCGCGCCCGCCCGACAGGTGGCCACAAAGCAGCAGTGCGAATGGAGCGGTTGCTTCTTTCATGGGCAATTTTCGACCAGTATTTCACTTTTTTTCATTTATCGATTAGTGATTCCGGGTGCGTCAACTGCTAAGGTTATTTGTCCCGTAAGTGGAGTGTATGTTTACGATGTGGCGGTGATCTTCCCCCGCTTGGGGGCGAGTTCCGGAGCCGACCTATGTCGGCTTCCGGGAATTTTCCCCGACCAGGTACCTCCCCCAAGCCTCCAACACCGCCCTAGCGGGCAAAAGAAGCTATATGCTCCTGACTTGTCCCGAGTAGTGTGGTAGTGTAGTACACGTGAGTAATTGTGTGTAGGTACGGAGGAGGATAGGACAAGAAGAGAAAGGAAAGATTACGCGCCGTCTGGATTCAAACCCTAGGACCTCCCGGTCAGAGGCAGCACAATGATATCAGTTGATGCCCTAAGCCATCCTTGCCGGTTTGTTTCTGAGGATATAATCATCTTTTCACCAGTGCAGTCACAAGCTTACCGCCTCCAATCTGAAGCACGGACAAGTTTATTCGTTCTTCAACAAGCATTAACCCCGATCTTTCTAATAACAAGAACATATTAAATTCATTCTCACGAAAGTTCAGGAAGTCAGTTCTCGACATTTACAACTCCCGACAGCAGCAACTTTCCGTTACCATCTTTCTGAACGATGAAGTCTCCATTTATTGTATAGTGAAGGGATTATGTAATAATTAATCAAAAATAACAAATGGTGGAGAAAATAGAGATATTAACCTGCAAACTAAAATTGCAATCGCAAAAAAAAAAAAAAAAAAAGATTTAATAGCAACTGAATTTTACAACGTAGTCTGGATAATACATTGAATAAAACTTCTTTGATTATTCAATGAGCATTCTGAGCCTCACGAAATTCACATTTTAACTAGTGGTTAATTCCAATTTTGACAATATTCAAAGATTAGATTCGGATGATTGAAACTAACATTTTACAGATTTTAAAGAAATTCACAACTTTATTATCTCAAGTATGTTTGAATTAGAGCTGCTATGAATGGTCTTGGAGGAAAGGAGTACGAGGATTTTTTTTGTTGAAGTTCTAAAGAGAAGAGGTTTTATTGTACGAACGCTGGTGTCCATACAACGTAAGCTATTAATTATGGATAAAAAAATTAATTATAGATGTTGGTGCACAATACTGTCCTGCACTCGCGTGTGTGTACGAACATGTGGAAGGGTGAATCGGTTAAGTGTTATAATGAAAATGTTGGTAATGCGTTTTAGATCCCTTTGGAGTTCGATACACTCGTAAATTGTGTTCACCAACTAACTAACAACGTAAAAAGTATAGTTCTCTAAATATCAAATCAACGAGTCCGAGTCTTATCTCACTCGTACTTACTTATCGTCCGCCAAACTCGGTTATTATCGGAAATTTCAAATTTTCTCGAATTCATGATACCGTACATTAAATTATTTTTTCATTTATTCGTTTACGTAAAACAAAAGTGTAACTTATAATTGACGTTGGGCGTGCTTCACTGTTGTTTTTTTCACTCGAGGAAATCCAGCGTCTTTGTTCATTATGACAATTTTTCCTAATGATAATTGTGTTCATCGTTCTTCCAGGAAATTCCGAATAATTGATCTCACATACTTCCTACTGTAATTTGTTTTTCACTAACAATTCGTGTTACGCGTAACTGCTAAAGACACTCAACTAGAACATTTCCTTGAAATTACCCTCTTAATTAGCGTTTAATCCGAGTCTTTCATTTGGCTCTTCCTGAAAACTACATTCATAAAAACTATATCATTACGAGTATGGAAGTTAATTACAGGAAAACTTAAATATTACCATAAGGCAATCGCAAGTGAAATCACATAAACGCTCTTAGATTGCTGTAGTAATTCAAATGCCCAGAGACAGCCGGACACAGCCTTCGTATCACAACTTTCTTGGATATGAAAAATCGTCATCTTTCTCCTAGAATTAGACCCCAAGACAATCGATACACTTCGTTTGACACACTAATTGGCTTTGAAACTGAATAGATATGTTACATGCTCTGAAATGCTTTTACTAAAGCCACAGCAGAAGCAAAATAAAATCACTTTTATTGCTAATAAATAATTTTACGATACTAATACAAAAGAAAGTTTTACTTGTGAATCAAACATGGTCTTTATTCTTGTAGTTAACAAGATATAGACTTCATCTCTGAATATATTTTCCTCGCAGAGGTACTAATAAGTACTCGAGCCGTAAACTGATAAATGAGGTATCCAAATATTTGTGTATGGAAGTCGGCATGAAATTCATAGCGTATGTACCGATACATTTATCTCGACGCAATACTAAACTGAAATGCTCATCCCGGGTTGACTTTTGCTTTTCCACTCGTGGGGTGCCGATGATAAGACCACGAATTTGAATCTATCACTCACCACTCACATTCACAAGCCATCAATTAGTTGTTTTATTTTTGTCAGAGTTCGTGTATCACTTACGTAAATTGCAGTGCCTAATATGGTGCATTTTGCCACGGGTGACTGACGTGGTCTGTGACGGCTTTAATCTCTTGTCTTTGACTTCCGAACTCATCAATTGCTTCATATTGTGATAACAGAAAACAGCAAAACAATATGTAACTCAAACGCAGAAACTGTTCATCAAGGCTACAAGGTCACACAATATATTTGCGTAATTTGTACGTGTATAAACTGAATTAGTTTTACTTTGCATTATCCGCTTTTTCTCGTAACATAATAACTACTACGCTTTTGCATGAGAAAACAATTTGCTCAATAAATCGAGCAATATCAGATATTCTATCAACAGACGCGAAAACATCGGAAGGCAAACAGACGCTTCTATTCAGAGTTCCCTATTTTTTAATGCAGAATATGCACATGCAAGAACAACCACATGGTAAACAAATGTGTCTGATAATATGACTAGATAATATTCTATTTTGTGCAATATCACACTTTCAGATGTAAAGCCTTTCACAGATTTACACAATAATTAGAAAAATTACGACATTGTAATTTCCTATTCGTAAAAATGTGTCAAATAAGATTAATACATTTCTTTTATATAACAACTTCTTGTTGGAGAGGGATCGGGCCAGAAGGTCTGCTTTTTCCAACTGGCTTCCGACTCTTCTCACTGATCTGAAGCGCAGTGAAGTTAGATGTACTAATTACACAAAAGAAGTTTGAGTGTAGAGACTGTGTTGTTCCAGTGTTGTAAGACGATATACTCGTAGTAACAATATACGAATACTTTAAACAGGGAAGTTTGTTTTTAAATCTGTTATTTCATACGACACCACTGTCAAGCACACAAATCTAAATCCCAACTGTTGTCAAAGAAACATAGTACCCAACTGTTGTCACAGAAAAATAGTCCACAACATTTGCCATAGAAGCAATATATCTCACTTCCTTTTCACACTGATTTCCCTTATCTCTGCCTTCGAACTCTCATCAAGCCCTACTCTCGCAAGGCATCAAAATAGCATCCCCAAACCATCGAATCTTTCTTTTTCTCTTTGATACTTTTAACTCTTTCCGTTCGAACTCTTCAGTGCGTCTTGGAATGCACCAAAAGAGGATCGAGGGGCGGGCAGCGGCCGGGCCGAGGAGCAGCTACTATCCCCGGGTGCGCGCACCGCCGACGCACCTCCCACCGGCCGTCCCGGGGCGGGCGAGCGCTGAAAGCGACCTGCGCGCGATAGCATCTCCGGCCGAAGGGCCCCGCCCGCGCCGCCCCGCCGCCGCGCCGGCCGCTGATTCAATTATGAGGCGATCGTACAAATGCAAATGCAGGGAACGCAGCTAGGCCTCCCCCTACTCCCTACTCGCTTCTCCCCGCCTCTTGGCCGCTCCCCGGCCCACCCCGCTCCCTCCGCCCCGCCTCGCACCTCGCCCAGCCCGACCCAACCTTTCCCACCTGCTTCGCCAGGCCCGCTCCTCTTATCTCTGCTCTCTTCCCTACCTCCCTCACCTCACCTCACCTCGCCCCGCTCCTCCCCGCGTCAACTGTCCAGCATCGTCCCCAACCCTTCTTTCCGCCCCGCTTCCCCCTCTCCCCCGCTGCGCTTCGCCTCGTTCCGCTCCGCCTCGCACCGCACCGCGCCGCGCCGCGCCGCGCCCTCCCCGCGCCCACGGCCACTAATTGACCGTAGCGGCCACGAGACGCGACCACACGCGGGCCATGATAAATCCGCCGATAGCCCCTTTACGGGAGTAAATTAAATTTGTTTTATGCAGCATGGCGGCCGCCGCCGCCGCGCGCCCCGACCGTTTGCCGCTCGTTACCGCCGGAGCCTCCGTCCGGTCGCGGGCCCCGGCGATAGGGCTAATGCCTTCGTAAGTGGCGCACCACAAAAACCTCGGTGACAAATAATGGACTCTCAACAAGATATTCCCCGAGCGAGGTGTAGCTGGTGGAATTAAGCCGTGTACCTCCGGCCGCTCGCGGGGTTCTATTATTTGAATGTGGAGTCGGGGGCGGTCATCCTCGTAAGGATTAGAGAAGATCTTGTTTAGGGACGGGGAATTAACTTGTTTAATATGTTATTCGGTCCTCCATTGGAGGAATGTCACTAGTGACTTTTACAATCCAAGGAAATAACAAGTCTCCTGGTTTACTCTCCAGAAAATAATGGAACTGACCCATAAACGAGCAAATGGACTCTGTATATTCCATTCTTTTGACATGTAATGTGCTAATAAACTGAAGCGACGAAGCAATTCCTCTTCCTTTTAATTATTTTCTTTGGAGACTCGTGAAAATCCATGCAGTGCAGCCTTGCAGCTTTTCTCGATCTATTTTTATCAAGGAATGTGATTGTGGAATGGTAGCCTAAGACATACCGCCACGTGAGACATACCGCCACGCCAGTTTTTATTGAAAAACGTGCCGAAGAAATCCGAGTATTCTCAGTAGCTGGTAAAAAGGAGTTTAAGAAACTTAAGGAAAGAAAGAAAGGAAGAGCAAGACATAGAAGAAGAAGAAGAATAAGAAAAAAAAAGAAGGTAAGAAAAAAGAAGGTAAGAAGAAGAAAGGCGAGGAGGAGGAAGTAAGAGTAGGAGAATAAGGAGAAGTAGGAGTAGGAGAAGGAGGACTAGAAGGAGAAGAAGGCGAAGGAGGAGGAGGAGAAGAAGGAGGAGAAGAAGGAGAAGAAGAAGAAGAAGAAGAAGAAGAAGGAGGAGGAGGAGGAGGAAGAGAGAAGAAGAAGAAGGAGGAGGAGGAGGAGGAGGAGAAGAGGAAGAAGAAGAAGAAGTAGAAGGAGAAGAAGTAGAAGGAGAAGAAGAAGGAAACACACGTTCAATTAACTGTTCGCGATATGTAACTCAAACAACCGAAAGGAAAACCTTCTGAAGCTTTCATTTAGCCTTTCTGGAGCAACACGATCGCCAACGAAAGTAGCGGAGCGTTTGGCGACCTTGCGGCCCCTCCTTTCCCCGGGCGCGCCAGACGAGAGCGGCAAACCACAGAGGGCGGGAGAGAGATAATGAGGCGGCGATCGGCGGGGTCTGCCCGCGGGACCTCGCGATAATCAGCGCCTCACGTGCCCCACTTGCGCCGACGCTCCTCCAGCGAGACGATCCGGGAGGCCGCGCCCTTTCACCTCGCCGCTCGCCGCAACGATCGTGCAGGCCGTGACTATTGCGCTGCCTTTGATTTCCGATATTGCTAAAAATGATACGTTCATGTTTTACCACTCAATTTAAAAACACCAATGATAGAACCTATAAAAAAAAACACAAGTCTCAAACGTTAGAAAAGGCTAGAAAGACAACCACATTCGATAGAAAGTAATATTTTCGTTATCACCCTCCGTTTGAGATTTTAGTTAGTTTGTAGGTGATGTCTTGTTTCTGTTCTCAGAAATACGATTTGCGTAATCTTCAGTAGATGAGTAAATGATTCAGTAAATGAACAGAATTTATTTATAAAAATATTTAAAACAGTTTTAGTCACTTTTTCTTCGTCTGTTACGTTGTTTCCCCGATTTGCAAAATGTCCCTTTTCCACATCAGGCGTGTCCGGAGTTCCTGGCTCTGCCGCTAGCCACCTGCCGGAACACTCAGGGGACGGTTTCTGCGAAGGCGTCGTCACCAATACCAATGCATGGCATTTCAACTCGAATGATGAAAAAACAGCCACTTTTAGAACTGAAAATTATGAAAAATACTGTTATTTACCTCGTCTATAACGTTTCCTCGATATGTAGAATGTTTTCAATTAACTTCACTCTGAAACTGAATATGACAATGAAGTTGCAATATCGTGGTCTTATAGATGGAGCCTCAGAAGAAAGGTTTTTCCTTGTCGACTGTCCTTTCTTCAAATATGTTTTCTGGTAATTAAACTTTTCATTCTGCGTCATTAACATTCTTGTAATCTATGTGGTTTCAATCATTTGGCACTCTTGTCAAAAATTTACCGACAGGGTTGTAAAAAATTGTTTGTACAGTATTCTTCACAATGTTTAATACCTAAAACGTAATAAGTACCACTATCTTCATCACTTGAAAAAGTATCTCTAAAAATCTTGAAAAACGTATCTGTAAAAATAATCAGAATGGTTGCAGGTGCCAGATAACGTGCAAAATCCAATATACAACATCAATTATTTACTAATATCTTCTAGCTTAAGAAATAAGCAGCGTATTCCAAAAGGGTGCAGCCAAAGTATTGCATACGTATTTCTGCGATTTTGTAAGAGCACATTCAAGAAGTTTGTCGAGCAAAAATGTCAAAACTTGAATCGTTTATTTCAGAAACCCGTCAAACGCCAAATCTGTCATGTCGAGAAAACTGAGAAAAAGTGTGCCAGTTTTTACGATTTCAAAATATTTTTTAATATTAAAGCAGTTAATAAATGAATATTTTTCAGGTAAATATGGAGTAAACTATGTGTCTATCCTCATGGAACCACCGCTAAAGCGCATTTTGGCGTTTGACGGGTTTCTGAAAAAAATGATTCAATTATTCAGTGTAATAAAACGTTTCCACCCCTCTGACAACATTTTATACATTCACATTAATACACGTGCAACTTTGCACTGTTTTAACTGCGTGGACAAATCCCAGTACTAGTACACATCTATCGAATCATGTCACCGATCTTTAAATGGATATTTCGCAACACTTTCTGCAAGAACTTATTCTCATGACGTTACAGCTTTTAGTCGGGGAATCGTGACCTGAAATCGGCATCAAATTGCACAAACCCTACTCCAAACGTGAGCACGAGAGGTAGGTGGGTCTCGCATTGCTATCGGTTTTTCAGAACAGCAGAAAGGTCAGCAGATTCTCAGGTAAGTCCTTCAGCGTCGCCTGTCGCGAAGGCGGACACGCGAAGTTTGTCAGCGGATGGGCTCCGTGCTTTGCGACCGTTGCCAACACGCGCTGCTCCCAAACGCACGACGTTCCCTCATACATGAAGTAAAAGAAATACATACTCAAATCTGTGAAAGACATTGCTCACATTTGAACATTGCCATCATCGGATGTGAAAAGAAATAAAACGTGTCACGCTGAACTACTCGATTTCCTCCCGGCTTAGCCTACTGAAATTCACACATAGATAAAATTAACACTGTCGGGTACAATAGTTTAATCTTTTCGTTTCAGTAGCGTTTTTATGTAGACTGCACGCGACAGAAAACCTTTTATGCATTTCTTCTCAAAAAAATATTTTAGGTCTCATTTTTAATAATTGAATACTCAATCTCGTACAAAAGGGTTCTTCCCTATTTATTTTTTATAGATGAATCACAAAAATAACACAAGTATTTTCATATTAGCTAAGAATTTTTCACTAATGTTTTGTAGCCGAGGAGCGTTAAATTTTCACAGTTTGAAAAATGCCGAATCCTCGAAAGTTTTGCTATATTTTCTACCTTCACATTGCAGCTTTCTTCACTAATCCACAAAACGATCTGAAGGAAGGCCGCATCAAGGTGGTTGTTAGCAAAATTGTCTAGGATCATCTTTTGTAGACGCAATAACTTTGTATACCGCACAAACTGAAAGCAGGTCCTCACATACTCTGCTTTACTTTTATAATAGCTCAACTTGAAATAGGGATTTACAACAGATGACGACTTGAAGACTGCAATCCCCATAGAGGTTTATATCATTCATAAAGCACCGACTTCGTATTTTATTCTTTTATCAATAATATTTTCTGTGTATATTTTTGGTCATACATCTCAAAAATGAATTCATTAAAAAGCTGCGTGGATACTGATCGGAAGTCGACTAGTTTTCAACCCCTATTTCAAATGGTTTCATTATCAAAGGGAACTAATATATCAGTTTTTTCTACTCCCATTATATAATGTTGTCATTTCATGGCTGCAACCAGTTACATATTGATACTCATTATGATACAGATTTCATTACGATACAGGTTCTTGACCAGTCACAGAGAAGTTTAGAAACCAAGTTTACAAAATTAAGTATTGACAATTATTTATTGAGAATCGTTCTAGTAAATGTTTCGTTCGATTGTGTACATTAAAATTTCATTTGATATTATATTATGCTTGTGAGTTTCAAATTCTTTGATTATTAGTACTTTCTTCGTGGAATATTATTTAAAATAAATTGGATCGTAATTTCACTTTGATCCTATTTGACTACCACAGTACTCCCTCGCAGGCGGACTAGTAACCACAGCCACTTGCGGCAGCATGCGAGGATAGAGTTAGGTGGCCTCGCCTGAATCTCACATGTCAAATGCCACGAAACGATTCAATGTAAAAGTTTAACTTATAAAGGTCGTAGAAAAAGTACCTTATGAAACTCGATGCAATGGGTATTAAACACGTGTGAAGTTTACAAACCCGTGTATTAATACCCATCATTACATCATCGTTTCATAATGTACTATTATTTACTCTCACACCGCCCTCACCACGTATCCTCCTGTGATTGAGTGTGCCACGAGGCCACGCGCAACCCACGCGCTCTCCTTGCCCGCGCGCGCGCCGGCCGGGCCGGAGGGCCAACGACCCGACTGACGGCTGCGGCGTCGTTTGTTCCAGGTTCCGGACGTGCCTCAAGATGACGAACACGGCGGCGGCCAACCTGGTGGGGAAGCTGTTCTTCAACGTGGTGCAGACCAAGTGCTTCGTGCTGAAGCCGCGCAAGGTGTGCCTGCGCATGTCGTGGTGGGGCAAGTGCGAGAAGTACGGCCTGCGCAAGCAGGCGCACCTGCGGAACAACGTGCCGTACTGAGGAGCGGGCGGCGCGCCGCGCCGCGCCGCGCGGGGAAGACGGCCACGCGGTTGAAGCACCACGCGGGGAAAAGTGCCGCGCGGTTGAACCGCCGGTCGGTTAAACCGTCGATCTGTTAAACCACCGACGGTTAAACTACTGTCAAAAACCTTGGTTAAACCAAATTGAACTGCTAAAAAACCACCGATCGGTTAAACAGCTGATAAAATAAACCACCGATCGGTTAAACCGCTGATCAAATAAACCACCGCTCGGTTAAACCGCTGATCAAATAAACCACCGGTCGGTTAAACCGCTGATCAAATAAACCACCGATCGGTTAAACCCCGACGATCGGTGAAGCCACCGACGATCCGGCCGCGTCCTGTCATCACCACTTCCGTCGTCACGCCGGCGACCACGCCCACTCAGCCTCCGCCGGCGTCAGCGGCGTCGCGGCCCACGCTCAGCGACTGTTTGGCCGGCACGCGCGTGGAAGATGGATGGGCAAAGCGGCAGATTATTTTCCCTGGGGGCCCGTTTCGCGGGAAGCGCCTTCTCAAAGGCGACGTGGGGGCCAACACAGCAGGGTCTGGAAGCGTTCAGCGCGTGTGCAGCGCACCTGCGTGGCGAAGACCTCCTCCCAGGGCGCTCTCTCCGAGAACTCTGGATTTGGTGACTTGGTCGGTAGTCGCTGGAGGGGACACGACGTGGTGACTCTGCCATCTGCAGTGTTTGGAGGTGGAAGATCTAGTTTTGAACTACGTAAAATTATTTCCAAGTGTCTGACTGGAATACATTACTCCAACCAACTATTAATAACATTAAGTAAATATAGATTCCTTTAATTAAAGTCATTCAGATCATTAAACTGTAATAATTCAAAGAATATTTTCAAAGAAGATTTTACACCATACTTTTTTATTTTACTTCATACAATGTTAATTAAAGTCATTCAGATCATTAAACTGTAGTAATTCAAAGATTATTTTCAGTTTACACCATACTTTTTTATTTTACTTCATACAATGTTGCGGATCTGAACCTTTAAATTCATTTTCATGTGAACAGTAATATGCGGTACATATTAAATTAATTTTACCAAACATATTTGATCCTCACCGAGTGTTGAACACCATGCATACAGTTCACATGAAAGTTCACCTAAAGGTTGAAATCTGAAACTATATGTAACGTAAAATAAAAACTATATATAAACATTTCTTCATCTTCGTCAGTTCATAACAGGTTAGTGATCTAATTATCCTTAATTAAAGGATTCTAAGATATTTAATTGAAGTTTAAGAACAATTATATTCAAAAATAAATATTAATAACATTCTAGACCAATGTCTCTCGAACATCTCTTATGATTGTTGTCACAAATTACTGAGGAATAGATTCCAAAACCGCAATCTAATTTCAAACAACTCATTTCAAGAAAATGGTCAAATGAAGTCTCCCCTTTGAATGATCGGTTCAAAACGATCCTTCACTTCTATTACCACCACTGACAAGTGGATCGGCGCACAATAAACTACTACTTTTAGTTAAAAGAACGTGTAACTTATCAAACAAAAACTGTATACGCGGAACGCAACTCACGTTCACGAGTGAAATGTCTACGCAGTTTACGGCAAGTTTTGATATTTGTTTTCTAGTTTAACCTCAGAGCTAGTACTTAATTTATATGCAGAGAAGAAGAAGAAGAAGAAGAAGAAGAAGAAGAAGAAGAAGAAGAAGAAGAAGAAGAAGAAGAAGAAGAAGAAGAAGAAGAAGAAGGGGGAATAACCGGCGCGAAGACGCGCGACGCACGCAGGCGAATGCGAGCAGTCCTGTTATCGAACACACACACAAAAAAATCAGTATTAAAAGAGGCCTCGCAGAACGAAGGTCGCTGGGCGCGCGACGGTCAGCGACGCCTCAACGTCGAGTAAAGCTGAGCAAGTCACGAGAGAAATGGAGTGCGAGCACGGACGGCGAGAGCAAGTACCAATTGTAGTATGCGAGCGCCAGTTGCTCGTATTTTGTTTTGCTTGGATTTCGTTTTAGGCAAGGTCTTACGACGCCTGCGCCAAAACGTAGGGTAATCGCAGTTAAATCTTTTAACTAAGAAGCTTTGAAAAGCATGTTTATTCACCAGAAAAGAACAATCTTATCTAGCAATGGAATTCAAGCGAAACAAAATTCAGGAACTGGCGTTCAAATAATACACCAATGCATACATGTTTGTTTAACTGTAATGCCCGGGTTCTTAAGTTTACTGTATTGGCCCACTCCCAACAGAACGAAATGGGTGGGAATTTTCTAAGAGGCACAATACAGACTCAAGCATTCATCTTTCTCATATTAGCCGCCATGGAGTGTCACAAAAACGGTCTCAGTGATGTTTATCCGTTGCTTGGGGCGTTTCCCGACTAAGCGAATATGGGATTTCATTAGGACGGGAATTGTCGGGGTTCATTCCGTCAGGTATTTTGCCAGTGTTCTTTTACATGACACAAGCACTGTGGATTTTTCCCCTACGATAGTCCACGAAGCTCACGCGGATTAGAACTCGCGCCAATATGCTAACAAATCATTTTCAGTGCGAATATCCACAATACATTTTGTATGAAGATTTTTTCGCGATGACTTCCTAATGAACAAGCTACAGAGCATCCTATTAGCTCGGTCTATGTTTTTGTTTTGAGAGACTATCTTGTTCTGTGCTCGTATTTCGTATCCGGTCGGTTCTTGCTCGCAATTTTTACCCTATTTAACAGAACGTTAATTAAATACGTTTATTTTAATTACTTAATTAGGATACAATTGGTGTAGAAATACCTCAAAATGTTGAAGTAAAAAATTATAGATCTTTGTTACACAGCCCTTGCTTACTCACATTTCTCAGTGACTTGCTGAATTCTTTGCTCCTTGGGAGAGGCCGCTTTAAGGAAGAATAGCAAGACGGCCATTCCACATAACTAGTCGCGTTTCGTCAATATAGGCCAAAGAACACTGAAATCTTCAAAATTGTTTACTTCATCCTTATCTTTGAAATGGACGACCGTTCAAAAACTAAAGAATTTTTTAAAATCCTCTTAAGAACTGCTCACTGAGCTTTTTAATTAACTATCTAACTTTCCATCTCTTGACTACCAAGATTCTATGGACTGTGTTGAATTCATTGTACAAACAAACTGTTTCAATGATATGACATCAAAAATTAAAACATAAGATATTTAGAAATATCACAATGATTTGATTATAAAATAATTTCTGGTCGTTCATTTCAACATCTATGTAGATTTACTTAGCATCCTGCAAAACTTTCGAAATGCAACCTGCCACCATCTTCCTTCAATCAAGAATCTTCCTAAGCGTTCATTTTGCTCAGAAGTATACGAATATTTGACAGTGTTAAAAAATCTCATAAAAATCTATGACGAAAGCATTTGTATTATTAAAAAATTGTTTTAATTTTTGTATAAAATATTGTAAGTTTCTTTAATGTTTATGTATTTCTTCCTTCCCCACTTGTAAATAACACTCGAATGTTATTATTAATTAGAAAACTCTATATTATCGTTAAAATGATGTGTACGTATGGTCATTTAATATTATTTGTTTGGTCAAATGCAAAATGTTGAACATGTGCCAATTTGTCCAACTTTCCTTTGTGCAATGATTAGTAATAAGATAGTTGTCTGAAGCTTTGAAAAAGCTCGTTAACATGAACGTTCAGAGTCCTCAAAAATCTCTTAATTTTAGTTTTACATTCCTCGTCTGGTTTATCAAATATTTTGTGAAATATGTTGCATTTTAGAGGTCTACTATTTAATAAATGCATTTTCTGAAGTGAAAATGTCAGTAAATACAGTGTGTACATAGAGGTAAAATAAGTCTGTACATATGTAAACGAAGGAAGCTATTTAAGAGGGAAGCGACTGGAAGAGTCAATTGCAACTGTTGTGCATCACCCACGCCGGCAGGAGGAGGGGCGCTAACGGGCGTTGGATTGGAATGAATCTTGTTTCAAATCACTCGGGACACAAAGTTTCTAGTAACCATCAAAATATGAAATATATATCTTTGATTATTATAATAGGTTCAGAAAAGGGATAGCTGAAACAAAATTGTACATTACCCACTAAACAGAATACAAAAATTATACTTTGTTTAAATGTAGAGCATATGTGCAATTTCTTTCAGCTTTTCACGTGATTGTTCAAAGCATATATCCATAAATGCATGATTTATCAACCGTGATTAAATTTGTAACAAGTTTTAAACCTTTAAAATAAGATCTACATGAACGCCAGTCGTTCCAACTTTAGAAATAAAATTCTTCAAAAAAAATGTTCTTTTCAGGGAAATATTCGTGCCGTTGTGACTTTTATTCTCTCTTACTTAGTCGGTTTCTTTTTTTTTTAATTTTCAAGTGAATATTTGGATACACTTTGAAGCCCTGGTGCCTATGAACCTCCTCCTGCAAAAACTGGAAAAGCCCCCGCTGAAAAGGCAGTCCTTTGCGAACATCGTTTTCCCACGCATGTGCTTCAACAGCGGCCACAGCGGTTTAACATTCCGGGAACCACCTGAAAAACCATGTACTTACTCCACCAAGCGATGTCCACTAGTCTCAACCTCAGCTCAAAGTACTATTTCATTTCGTGTGAAGACCCAGTAATTTTTCCTAGAAGTATGTATGTTCCCTAAGTAATAGTACTGCGAGCCGTCCTGTACAGCGGTGGTCTTTTCCACATCATAAGCCATTATTTAATTACCACTAATTCATTACCATGTGTCGAATTTCAACACACATTTTCATGGTGATAATATATCTATTTGTATATTCAAACTGAAAGCAATAATAAATGAATACATTTGTTGTTAATATGTTTATTTCCATTCTATTACACTACCACAATCCATTCCTTCCGATTGATTATATCTGAACATTATTAGATTAGTTCCCCTTCATCAAAATAGCCGTACAAGAAAGAAAGCACGAGCACAAGCAAGGGCGATGACTTGACATTCCTTCCACAGCACTACCGGCCGGGATAACGAAGGTAAGTGTGTAATTTACTGCTGTGCGTTACGGTAAACGAAAAACGGAAATACACGCCCGTTTGTGATCTGTGAGGTCCACAATAAAATCGGACAGGCGTAATGAGCCGGGGCAGGCCTGCAGGGGGGCCAGCGCGAGTACAACGGGGGGAGGGGGCGCGTTCTTCCCCGCGTGCGCGCGGCCCAAATTGCTCGGCCGCGCCGCGCCGCGCGGCTTCTGTCACGCCCTTCCCGCGCAGCCCTGAAAGGCGGCTAACGAAGCGCCGGAGAAACGAAGCGCGCGCGCCCGCCCGCCTGCCTGCCTGCCGAACTACTTAATCTCGAGCGGCTTCCATTCCCGTGAAGGCGGGACGGGGGCGGGCGCGGCCCGCCCGGCCCCCGCGGAAAGGGGGGACGGCGGTTCGCACGATCAAAGCCTCGCCCGAATATATATTTTCTTAATAAAACCTTCGGGGCACGCCTGGCAGGAAGGCGTGGGGGGGCAGGCGGGGGGGGGCGGGGGGGGGTGGACGGTCTATACCTGGAACGCAAGTGCCCGAGGAGCAGGACGCAAGCGGTGGGTAAGGGTTAAGGGGGGCCGGCGCGTGGTGCAGGAGGCGCGGTTAGGACTCCCAGCCTCGCAGCTGAGTAGGCGCGATTGATGATCTGGGAGCTGGTGGGGAGGGTGAGAAAGTAGGCTTCCGCGGCCGTGGTCAGTATTTACTTAGCTCTCCGGGAGACACCTCGTTCTAGGCACACGAGTTAAATTTGCAAACCAGCAGTCAGGGTAGAGACTGACAATCTGCTAGGTATCGGGTTCGATACCACAGGATGACCAGTGAAGTAAAACTCACAAGAAGATATTACAACATTTAATTCGGCAATAGCTCTGTACAAGTTGGAACGGCCGAAAGATGTTATGAGCTCAGTGACTTGTGAGCGAATACGCTGCTTTGGCCGTCGTGCTTCTCAATATATATATGATTTTACATGTTTACAAGAAATTACTAGAACAAGGTTTTACAGATTTCACAGAGGTAGTTTCCAGAACGTTCTAGGATGTAGCAAGTTTATCACTGAATCGTCAAAACATATTATTGTACATTTGGAAACGTGAAGCAAGTAGCAGATGGGGCGCTCGGCTGGGCGGCGCCGTCTGGAGGTCGCGGGGTGCGGATCTTCCTTGTTGATGTTTCCAATGGAATACATAACTCACGTGCGAACGTTTCGCTCGCCATTCTGCGACCTTCCTCAGGGTGACATGCAAGGGCAGAGCATTTCGTCCTGAGGAAGGTCTCAGAATGGCGGCCGAAACGATGGCACCTGTACATAGGACGCAGCGTCTCCCGAGCAACCAAGTAAATCTGGCGGAGATGTGAAGTTAGCCGAATCCGTAGAGCGGGGTCAAATGAGCGACAATTTATTTCATAACAAATTAGCTACAAAAAAAGCGAGTTAAATTTCATGTTTTTAAACTTTGTAATGCTTACTTGACGGACCTGGGAGGGGTGGCCTTCTGAACCTGCAGAGAAGTGGGAGAGAGACGTGCGTATAGTGGACGCAACGTGAAAGGCGCCTTGCAGTGTGGGAAACGGGACGGGGCGAAGACACATAGGGAGGGTGGTTGAGAAGGGTACAGACCGAATTCAGAATCTAGTACACAATTGCCAGAGGTACGAAAGGCCAGCGCGGAGGCAAGCAAGGGGTGAGAAGAGAGGAACTGGGAAACAGGATGGTGAGAAGTGAGTGGTGTGTTTGGGAAATAGTGGGGGGGAATAAGCTTCTGTTTCAGGAGCAGAAAAAAAGATGACCAGGAGGCAAGTGGGTGGGGCTGTACTGCAAAGCAGTCCTGAAGGTGTGATACAAATTTGATTTTCTAAACTAAGTGTATAAAAGTCCAGTGGATCAATGCCGAGGATGGTAGGTGACAGCAAAGAGGGGGGAAAGGACACAAGTTTACGAGAACTGGTGGGTCACAAATGACCTTCTAAACCTCAAGCATGACAGAAATACGAAAGTTAAGTGGGAAGGGCAGGAGTTAAGGATGGGCGGTGTGCAGCTCTGAAGACATTAGAAAGCGAAGCGGGATAAATGGTCCTGGACTTAAAGCAGAGCAGCACTGTTTATCTGTATTTGGTACACAGATTCAAGAATAGCGGGCGGCAAGTGCTGCAGCAAGGCACCTATGGGCAAGCTTCGCATGATGTGCTTTTCACGCTTCGATTGCAAAGCTATCGTCGTTGCTACTATCTAGTTGCTCGCACAACTGGAAAGAATGCAGCTGCGATAGATTTACAGCAAGCGCGAAAGAGGATCCTCAAGCTAGTCTTATGATTAAATCTGTAAAATAATTATTAATCAAATAGTCAACTGTACCACAAATTCTGTATTGAAAAACCTACGAAATAACTTGTTGACCAGAAATTAACTACTAGTGCTACAAAATGGCATAGACTGTCTCGTAAAAATTAGTTTTTTAATTTCTTGGTCTGGGCTAGCTTTTCGGTTTTGCCCCTCAGCTGCTATCCATCGCCGCCCAAAGCGCACATTTTCTTAAATTTCTCCCCTAACGGTAGAAATGAAATATGACAGTATTATAGAAGAGTGTAACATGGCCCACATATGGAAATTTTCATCCAAAACTTTCGAGCCAGTTTTGCGAAAACGTCGTTAAAGCGTTTCTGTAAATACTTTTGAGTTTTCAAGAAATTTATTGGAAATCATTTGAATAATTTTTAAAAAAATTTAATTTTTGGTTTTAAATTAACGGCAGATATTTAAAAAATACATTTGTAGTTTTTAAATAAAAAAAAATTTCATATTATTTAGTCCATTTGGTGCAAGCCGTCCAATAATATTTACGAAGCAGATAGGAATAGTTTTCGAGAAAACGGTATTTGAGCGTTTCTAGAAAAACAGAATTTCGAACTAATTTTCACAGAAACTTAATGAATTTTTGAAAAATTTTATATGACTTCACTTGCAGCACCGCCACTCACAAATGTATTATTTAGGCATTGCCGGTTAAATAAATATTAAGGATTTGAGAGAGATGTAAAAAAATTAAATGTGTAATTTTTTTAAAAACAAAATACTGCAAAATGTCGTTTGTGTCATATTTTACAGAACAATACGTACCACAAGTTTTTAAAAAAATGGAGCCGTTTTTGATAAATTCTTATTTTTAATATTGCTCGTATTTTAGCAAAATTGCACGAAAACAACGACGATTTTCAAAAAAATGTAAATCACATTAATGAAAGAACTAATTGTGGAGAACATATTTCATTTGAAGAAAGAAAACATGATTTTTAATATTGTAGTTGTAGGAAGAAGCCGAAAAAATCTCCTGTAATTTCCAAAATTTCAAAGTTAACAGTGAAAAACGGACCTATGCCTCCTTTATAAGTGTATTTCATTTTATTCTTAAAAGAAATTCAAAGGAAAAATAAAAAGCCATTATTGAGAAAAGTTTGAAAATGTTGGAGGGGCTTAATGTAAAGTACGCCCAAAATTTAAAGAACGTTTTTCAAAATCGCAGAGATTCCAGTCAAGCCAGATTGACCCGGGGAGTCAAACGGAGAGGCAGACAGACGGACACAAAGAAGTTTTTAAAAGGGAAAAAGAAAAACAAGAAAAAAAACAAGAACACTTTATTGGTGTCAGGTACCCGAAGAATCATATTTCCGTTCACGTCTCAAAATCGATTTTCCTATTACATAACTTTCTCTATACTACGTTTATTACTCCGAATCTACGTACATTGTTGTTATTTTGTTGTTATTTTACGTTGTTATTTTATCATACTTTGTTATTTTATTAAATAACAATCCATTAAATAATAATTACCTAAGCCATTTATTAATTTGTATTTTTATTTCTTCAAGAAATTATTCTACTACAATTTATTAGTGCTCTTTTTAGTAAATCTGAAGATTGTTTTTCCGGAAGGAGGCCAGAACACGATTTGTGCTTGGACGCGTCATAGTAAACGGGGCAGGACGGGGACGAGCAGTGCTGAGACCAGAGCCTTGCAACTCTCCATCAAAACCGGGAACAAAGCTAGAGGGTGCTACAATACGAGGCACTGGTGTCGCAGGGTACAGCTGCAGGTTAGGCTCGCCAAATTCCGCACATAAACATTGGCTAATTTGTGGGACATACGAAAAGTGTCTTCTAAAAGTACAATTAACCATAATATACGCATACAACAAACCACTGAAAAAAGGGCGAACATCGGCGCTATCTTTTGTAACATTATAAGCCTGCTTGCGTCTCGCGAACCCTCGCAGCAGCCACGCACGTTTTTAAGTATCCTCGGCAGCAGTTTGTATTTTAGTTCCTGTAAGAAGGTGCTGTAGTAGAGGGCGCCATTGTAATTGTTCCCACCATGTTGCTTGGGAGTTGAAAGGCCCTGGCTGAGCCTCCGGCCGATGCGAGCGAGGGCCCCACGGGGCGGGCGCGCTCTCTACCTGAAAGGGAAGCGAAGGCAAGGAAAGCGATGGGGGTGATGGCGGGCGATAGCGGCGCGGGGCTTTGATGCGCGGACTGCAGGGGGCGGCGCTGGATTTAACGGGCGCGGGGGCGTGGCGCGCGTAAACAACGCCGACGGCGCCGGGGGGCGGGGCGGGGCGGGGGCGGGGCGGGGGGCGGGGCGGGGCGGGGGCGGGGCGGGGTGGAAGGGCGGCGCGAGACGAACGGGGCCCGGGGGCGCGGCCGACACCAACGAAGGAAGCGCGGGCCATTCCACGCCAAAACGTACAGTACTGTTCAAAATAGACGTTTAAAAAGAGACAAATGCAGTCGGCAAATAGTTTTCCTCTAATACTGTATTGTTATATCGAGTTCATGCCATCGAACGAAAAGGCTTCCTTAACGGCCGGCGTCCGTTAAAGATTTTAACAGTCCGCAGTTTGGTAAGAACTTTAGTAAGAAATGAGTTTTAGCTAAAGATGGCGTATGCGTACTTCTATTCCAAGAAAAATATTTTCTTATTTCTTATTTGTTTTTTATTTTTCCTCAATCGAGAATCATACGACTGCATTCCGCGGACCGTTTTTCCTCCCCTTCACTTCCCAGCTAATCCCCTTTCGCTCTTCGTTACCGAAGAATGCATGGCTCGACTCCATCCCGTTTCGTTCATCCGGTGTTTCGGAAGGAGTAAAAATTTTAGTCAAGTTTGCATTCATAAATAACCCATGTAGATGTTCTGCACCAGTTCGGAGAAAACCTCGAATACAGGCGAACATGGAATCATCTCAATTGTGTATATTAAGTCAGCGAGATAAAAAGATACACAAGATAGGTAATTCCACAAACTTTTAAGCAGTACTTTTCAACGTTGGCAGTGCTAGTATAAAAGGACAAGCAAATATTTCTTCAAAACAGACAAAAGGGGATAAATTATAATCGATGAATGTAATTCGTAGCGGCCTACGGAAAATATAGTAATAAATCTTATTATATTAAGGAGGAAAGCAGAACGGGATGGAGTCGGGACATGCCTTGGGGAAGGGGAGGAAGTAAACGGCTTGCCTCCCTCGGTAGCTCTTTGGATAGCAGGCTCGCTTTCCACGGCACAAGTTCGGGTTCCATTACCGGCCAAGACAAATTATACGTGTTCGCTTTCCTTACAAATGTCCCAGTAACTATTGCTGTGTGGCGATGAGAAAGTCCACCCTAATGTTATGAAGACCAGGATATACGGTACCGGGAGCGGTAGCTCAGTGCATCAACTGATGTCACTGCAGCGCTTCTGACCGGGAGGTCCTAGGTCACACTCCCCACGGCGGCAGGATTTTCGACACTAGCTTTTCAGCTAGGTCGAATTCAGTCGCTGTCTGGAGGAGAATTATAGCGGCCGGCTGCTTTGATCGGTAGTTTTCCCTGGTTTCTCCGATCAACACCAGACGAATGCCGGAGCAGAACCTAACAAACGGGACACGGACCGCGCGCGATCTGTCCTTCCTCTTCCTTGTCCTATCCTCTCCCATTACACACACACTTACACTAACATGCACTACACCACCACATATTTCGGGAGACCGGTCAGGAGCTTAGAGCTTGTCCCGGCTGGGGCGGTGCCTCGCTGGTGGGAGAGTCCTGGTTAGGGGAAACCTCACTAGCCGACGGTAGGTCGACGCCGGATCTAGCCATCCAGTGGGGTAAAATTACCGCCATCTCCCGAGAAAAGCATGCACTACACTAACGGGACTAATGATCAAAGCAGTTGACGCGCCCGGAAACACGAAAAAATCAATCAATCAATCGATATACGGCGAAGGTATATCTTCGTGCTAACTACACGAGCACCTTATCCCACGGCCGAGAGGGTAAGGTCACCGCTGGACGGCCAAGGCCCGTAGCGGGCAGTCGAGCCAAAGAAGGGCTTGGGAAAAGTCTGCGGGATGCAGACGGTACACCCCCCTTGTACTGTAGTTCAGGGAGGAAAAATATTGGAATCACTTCAACACTAGGATCTCTAATTTTTCGCTCGGTAAATCCGTGTTTAAGCTTCCTTCGATCTGCAACTTCACAACTCGTCAGAATGAAGGTGAACCAAATCTGCTCCACAGATGTTTAAGATAGGACCAGGCGGCGACGAGATACATGCAGATTTGTACCCGAAAATCGGAATGTCTGGATGAACGAAATTATGTTTCGGATAAGTGTCAGATATGAATATTTTGAGCAGAAACTTGGTAAATTCGTCAGGAGGAAGATTAGTTTGTCCGTTTCGGAGATCATTAAGATTTTGGGGGTACTTTACATAAAGCCCCTGTGATACTTTCAAATTTTTCTCAAAACAGCTTCAAATCTTTTCTTTAGCTCGAATAGAGGAAAGTACATTTATAAATATAGATATAGAATTATAATTATAAAATATTATTACCGCTGATAATTATTTATAATTTTAGAATATAGAGTAGACAAAATTTTCATTAAAGTCTCGGAAATTTTGAAAATTGCAAAAGTTCAAATATATTTGCGAACCTATCTTACCCCTCTAATTTTAAAACCCGAAATTTTTCTCAATGTAATTAATATATCAATTTTTGTTTTTTAAATGATGCCATGCATTTTACTTTCTCACAGTTACTAAGAAGAGAAAGTACTGTGCGCCGGAAAACGGAATTTTTTAAATAAAATTTCAATAGTTGCTCAATAATAATGAGTGACGAAGAGGAGGAAAAGTTTAGGTATTATTACTACTACTACTATTTATTATTATTATTATTATTATTATTATTATTATTAAACTTAATAGTGAAGAAAAGTGAATTTTTCAAGACAGTAATGAATACAGCACCTCAGGTACACTTTTCAGAACATTGAAGCTCTGAAGATTCTACAAATGCGCGAGAAAAAAGTTTCGGAAGTATTTAGGAATAAGGAAAGAATTTGCAAAACAGATATTTCAACATGCAGTTGAAATGCTTATCAATTTCTCCATCATGTGCCTTTAAAAGTTTGGTTGTACAGTTATGAAAGCAAGAGTCTCGCTTACTTCTGTGCCTAACACACTAAAACACTTCGGTATTGTTACGTAATTATTGGTTTGTTTTCATTTATTTGACTTGGTTTATTTATCATCAAGAAGCCATCAAATGTATTTGTATAGTGTGGGAAAGAATTGAAAAATAATGTATAATAATGGTTCGTATTAGATTTTTGCTTTCCTCTTTGAGTTTAAATTTAATTGGGTCTACCACGCAATCATATGGTTGCTTACCATGCTGTTCCCAATACCTGCGTTTTCGCGATGACATTACATTTTAGGCCAACATAACGTATAGAATACATTGCATTGAGCATTGTGCAATATCATTTCCTTAACGCAACCTGCACGTACATGTCTCCAGCGTTTCCTGCTTGTGCTTACTGGACGTTTGTGGTCGATGAATGAGTGGGTGGGAAGAAATAAAGTATGAATTAGAACATAATGGAATGAAATAAAGTACAACTAAAGAAAGGGACTAAAATTAAGATGATTAAATTGACGAAGGAAGGCGATAAAACTGAAATTAATAAATGCGGAAATAGGACGGGATTAGAAACATTGAGAGATAAGAATATGAAGAACGCGAGGCACTTCTTTCGATGATGAAAGATAAATGTAGGTTGGACAAGTAAGCAATTACTCCAACGCTCTGACAGAGTCAGCTTTCATAAAAACGAATGTGAACTAATGGGGTGGGTAACTAATTTGACTAGTCTGAGAAACGACATTTTTAGGTCGAGTCTATTATTTAATACTCACTGACAAACAAATTCTTCATAATAAACAGACATTTTACATAATATCACCTTACCCCTACACAAAGACAATGACAAAAATAAACTTTACATTTTATCGGTTTAAATATTATTTAGAGGAAACCGATTTGAATTTACCGATAAAATTCCAACCGTGTGTAAGTAAGGTATGATGTCAAATTTGCGAACAGGAAGAAAGCAACTTTCAAAAATTGAAAATTAACATATACTTGTCATAGAGGCTCCACCCCCTGCGGATAACGCCAACGGCAAGTACGGAAAATCTCTTCTCAAATGAAACGGAATGGGGAAAGGTCACTGGTCAACTTTCTCGAAGTCCATTCGCGTGCGCAGGTTCCTCACCCTACTCGAAAAACCAAGCCCTGCATGTTCCGCCCCGTCAGCACCGCGAGGGCATGGTCCTATCCCAAGGCCCGGCGCGGCGTCTGTGCGCTTGCTGGTGACATCTCACGTGCCAATTAAACCGAGCGCGCAATTGCGCCGAGGGGGGCGTGGCGCGACGAGGCGCGGGGGTGGGCGGGGGAAGGGCCGCGTGTGCGTTTCGGGGCGCCTGCGAGGGCAGTAAAGCAGGCCTCCCGCGCCCCCTCGCGGCCGAGTCGTAAAGGAGCCGTTTCGGCCGCCGTGATGGCCCGCACTCGCGGAACGCCGACTGCGTTTCGCGGCCTCGCGCGTCATTTGTGCGTGCGGCCGACGTGGCACCGGCAGCGCGTTGGCGTCGCCAAGGGAGAGAGGGTGCGGCGCAGGAAAAAGGCCGGTGGGCGAACGACGGGCACGAGGTAAACGGGTCGGCGGCCAAAGGCACTATAGGAGACACTTGTGTCCCACATCCGACACCGCTCCCAGCCGGAAGAGGGGGGTGCATTCGGTCGCAAGACCTGAGGATCTATGTGGAGGTGGAGACGTCTACCCGGTACTTGAGTCTGGCGGCGTCACTCATGTTGTTAGCTTCAAGGTGAAGGCAGTGAGTAGACTCCGTGTTGCTGGGTTCGCCCGGTGACCCACCAGTTGGGTCTATGGCGTGCCGAACGTTGGACGGGATTGGGCGAAGAACGATCCCAGAAAAGTTTCGTATTTCACAAAAACAAAAAGGTAGACGAGAAGTATGAACCCTCCTGTCAGGTTTGCACAGATTACGGCGATACTCATGTCGATAGCTTCTAGGTGAAGATAGTGAGGAAACGGGTTTGGGAGGCCCGAATCCCCCGGGCTTTAGAGTGGGCGGTCTCCAGTTGGGCACTTGGCTTGGCCCGATAGTCTGGGCTTAGAGGAGGGACTTGTTCCGACAATTACACACATATCTCGATCGCGTTTTTCGTCCAGTTTTACCTTCACTCGTTAAGCAAATAAAATGATTTGTTGCTATGCTTCGGGGCACCAAAGTATCCTCCCCTCTCTCTACAGTCGCAGACAATTGAGTTTTGTTTTTTGTTTGTTATTGTTTTCCTGCTTTTGAGGTTAAATAAATAAAATGAATTCAATTGTTTACTCTAGTAGAGGCAATCATGAGTAAAGGAGGATTCATGAAGTGCCATCTTCGAAATAGTGCTATTTTCAAAAAATCAAACTTAGAATATCGATACATATATATCGTATCCGTTAAAAACACTAACTTTACATGATGCCATAATGACCTGTCTTAAACAATCTAAATGTATACTAATATTATTTTGTATTTACAGTTTTCAATGTGAAATACTATTTTTAACAAAATAAAACATTTTTATTTCACTTGTTTAAGAGTAATAATCATTTTCAAAAGGTAAGCCTATTTTTTGATTTAAAAAAGGAGATATCATGTGTTGGTTCTCAAGCAATAACACGTAATAAATTACGAACTCCATTTCCATTTGGAGTATTTAATTACAATTAAATTTGATTATTTATTCAGCAACATAGTTTAATGTCTTCATTCAAATTTAAACTTATGTAATTATTAGAACGTTCAGTATTTCAAAAAACTTTATTGGATGCTATGGAGGCCGCACCAAAGTGAAATGCACCTCCCCACTATCCGTCACGGTAAATTAATAACTTGAACATTGAATTGCTTACATTAAAAAGAATTCAATTACTTAAATTGAAATTGAAAATCAATTTTAAGTGTAAAGTAAAAGTAATTTTCAAGTAATTACATTTATAGTTAAATTGAGATAAAAAAGCAGTTAATACCACAAAAATCTTATACAACCTCGCATATATAATTAGTTCTCTATATCAATCACTTTATTTAAAGATACGTACGTGTCTTCGGAATGATTGTGTTGCGTTAAAAATCCCTGGAGTTGGCCCGTATCAAGATATTCAAATAGATTTTGTGGCACTACATATCGCAACTTTAAATAAGAATAACGAGCCACATATCTGGAATATAATAGAATGCACTAATTAGGCATTATATCAGAAGTGTGATATAGATCAAGGAATAAATACGTATTTCAGAAGTTCTGTACCCGCACGTCTCTCCCTGCACGATGGTGGCTGAATGTAATCAATCACAAACACAATAGGTAATTATTTCTCCGCAGAGGCCTTGCCAGATCATCCAATTAATGATACAGATTGACATCCTCCCACAGCACTCGTCGGGCCTCGCCTCCACCCTCGCCCCATCCCCCCCCCGCCCCCGACACTTGGCCCTTCCGGACGCTACTACAGAGAACGGGCTCGTCTCAGATGCTATCACCAGGAGTACTAGTTCGAGACAGGCCAACGGAACGAGCTTTAGGAGGAAACTACGTCCACCGGAAAGAGGAGAGAAAAGGACGAAGAGACGGAGGAAGACAGGACGAAGAGACGGAGGAAGACAGGACGAAGAGACGGAGGAAGACAGGACGGACAGACAGAAAGACAGGATGGAGAAAGGAGGGGTAGGGGACGAAAGACGGAGAGACAGAGAAAGGAAGGGAATTACAATGTGGAGAATTATATTTGTTTGTGGGACGTAATCACAGATTATTTTTTCATCTTCCCAGTAGCAGTAGTATAACATTTGAAAAAAGATAAATTTCTCACGTTTCATTGGGTCACAATTCAAAACTTGCTACATCTCAGCCACACCACGATTCTCCACGTCTTTCACTATTTGCATTCATGTCACCGACTTGTTACTAAACATTTTCAAGGCCCAAACTATTTAAATTAGATCGGTTACGTATGTACCACGTTATAACTTAATATAATTACCACCCTTTAACAGATGTTCAAAATTGCATTAATTTCCTGAAAAAATATTTTGTATTTAACTTCAAATTTAAACCTCACATACATACTTTGCAGCAAAGGAAATAACCCTTTTTAACCTTCTTCGCTTCTAACTTTGAAGTTTTTTTTAACTCACTGCATTCGATGTATCCCCTCCGATAAGTCCTAAATTCAACCTTGACATTTCATTACAAACTTCTCAAAAGTGAGAGGTATCTCTCACTTTTCAAAGGATGAAATGACACCTTTTAGAAAAATATGAATATTACAGTAGTTCTCTTTATTACATCGTATAATAAACTATACCAATATATTACTATTTTTTTAATTCAAACATTTATATTTTGCAGTTGTATTAGATGCTTCTACGGGTATTTTTAAAAGTACAGTGGGTCTAGGTATGTCCGCGCGTGATATGTTACATTTTATGTATCTCTGGAAAGTAATATTGTCGAACAGAAACAAACATTTTTTTAAAATTATTACAAAAACAATTACAGAAAAAAATTTAACTCTTATAGAAAAAAGCTATATTTACGATTTCAATTTTAACAATTGCATTACCTTTGAACAAATTAATTTGGTATGGTGATTAATCGAAATTACAAAGATTTTAAACATAAAAGAAATAGAATATCACTTATCTTCTTACCATATCGGTACACTGTGAAATGCGATGAAATTATTCGGAAGACGGCATCTCGATTCATCCATATGCAGCAGGTCATGACAAGACAACGCTCAAGGCGGTGGGAGTAATTTTCCAATTTTCTCGAGCCAATAACCATCGGCGACAAGATCGACAAGGACTGAATTCTCAGTCTACGTTCTATATTTCAAAAAGTGGCTTAATTTTATTCGATCTCTTGCGTTAGACGATGATTAAATATCGTCTCCGATATTATTTCAGTACTTCAGATACCTTTTGTGGCTCTCACACGAATCCAATTTTTATAAATGAGGTCTCTAAGGAAAGAGAAATTCACGGAGACGGGACGAATTGCACTCTGACTTTAAAAATATGAAGGACTCGTTGGAAGAAGAAAAAAAAGGATCCAAATGTTCATGTCAATTGCACCCCGCAACACTCGGCAGTGTATATATATAAACACTGTTATACAATACAGTTAAATAACTTATAAATGAAGCGTTCTAGGGCCTTGAAACCTAGAATTTTGAAACGTTCCTCGTACCAAAATCTACAAGATGAGATATTTTTAGACATTCTGTTACATTTTCGCTGATCCGGGGCTTATTGATACTGCTACTCAATATTATACTACTAGTGTACTACCCCACTTGTTGAGAGACCTAGAGAATCAGAAACTGTATGTGATATTAAACTAATTATGTCATATTCTATGCGATTGAATTGCACGGGGTACGTCTCTAATCGACAATAAAGTTAATTTATATTGCAAAATGAAGGGTTGTACTTGCCCGATTCTGTATTTTCGCATGGACAAATTTACGTAGCTTTCCCAAGAGTAAAAAATCTTTCCTAATATTTTTGTGACTATCAAAGAAAGCGAAAAGCTAACTAGCAAAGACGATTGTATAATTACTTCAAATGTTAAGGTGCTGTTGTGAATTGTTCCAAGAAAATCTCTCTATAATACTGAATTAGCCTTTAATAAAAATTTGTTTTAAACATCAATTGATTTTTTTTTTTTTTATTTGATATTCTGTCAGTACTTCGAAAGTTGCCTTTATGCAATTTTTAAACGAATAAACACTTATTGTTGACAACACTTAAATGGAAGAATTGGAAGAGGGGTTCAACTTGCGAGAGTTTTTTTTATACTTCATAAATACTTATTTTTGTGTGACAGAAAAACTTAAATACTTATTTTTGTGTGACCGACGATGGCGGTAATACTGAAACATTTTCGTTTCTCTTGCCGTGACATTTATAAATTAAATTAGTCTAACAATTTTCTCAGCGACTGAAAAAAGGATAGAACACACAATTTAATCATAAACTTATTTATTAGAAAATTTATTTTGGTAGTGGTAAATGGTACGACAGGGGGATTAAGTTTCATGGCTAATGCCTAATTGACAGGTATGTACTTTTTAAGCATATAAAAACGCATTTTAAACAAAAATAATATATTTATAACTGATAACTTCCACCTTATTGTTTATTTTTCTTGTCGATTGTTGAATTGGCACAACGATCGCAAGTTATTACAACAATATTTTAAAGAATTATTCCTGACTCTTTCCTCTTTGAATAAACAGAAAATAAGGATTTGAAAAATTACAAAAAATACAAGATACTTAAAATACAAGTAGGCTCAACTATTATAACTAAATATGTTGCACACTTCAAACGATAGTTTCTCAAACTGTACTACGTCAGCTTATCGATAAATGTGTGTGTCTTGAGCGAAATGTGACCACTACTGACGTCTGGCGGAGACGGAAAGAAGTTCAACTCTTTACAGGTTTCGTTCCATCGCCGCTTGGCGGGTAGTGTGCGCCACTATCTACTCTACTGTACTGCTCTCTACTGCACTATTGTTCTATACTGCACTGGAACAAGATCTACTTTTCTACATTTTGAAAGAACAAATATAACAAAATTTCAAACATTTTAAAATAGTTCCGTTTCTCATACACGTATTTGAACTTTACCACCACCATACCTCTTACGTCCAACTTTCTCAAAAAATTAAAACGATGTATTAACATGAAATATTGTCGGGCTCATTCTCATATAAATGAGAATCAAAACTTCTCACACCTCTATCCTATAGTTCTTCTATTATTTATTCTCACCAGGAATTCCTCCATTAGGCGTCTTCTTTGATCCTGAATTGCCTAGCGGTATTCAAACTATCTTTTCCTCATAATCAAAGAATTATGTATTCAAATTCTACCGTCGCCATTATAATTTATTGAGTGTAATTGATACAATTTCTAGAATAATTCGAAGTCAAAGTCGATAAACTACTTCGGAGAAGTCGGATATTTAATGTACATGATATATTATTTAAAAATTGTGAAAGTTAAAAAATCAACATACGAAACAAAACTATTCGTCAGATGAAGACTAACTAATCCATACGATTAATTCCAAATATCCTTTATGTTATTGTAGAATTCCGCAATAATTCGTATGGTAATCACAACTGAAAATTGCAGTTAGAAAAAAAGCTATTTTTAAAGCGTATTATTCTTGGGTCATTGTCATACTATGTTCGTGTATCCCACAGACTACAAACATCTTACTTAAAAATGAGATTAAATATTTTAATGCAATGTTAAAATTCAATTTAATTACATCAAAATGAATGCTCAACATCCATGATTATATTGTTCGTATTATTTTATTAAAAACAATATTTCGTGAAATGTATCTACGAGTAACATGTGAATTGTAACAACACCTGACGGACAATTAGGAAAATTAAGCAAGCACTATTAGTAACTTTTCTACATTCTGAAATCTTGAATTTTGATCTGCAGACAGCAAATAACTCTTGTGCCCGCATGGATGCAACGTAGATGCAAAAGGATGGGCACTGCCCATTGGGCAACACATTCTTGGGTGTCGTTCCATCAGTCACCCAGATGTAAGTCGTAGCAAATAAGAGAAGACACAACGGCTCAGAATGAGAAATGGACCTACGATAATATCCGACATTAACCGAACAAACGACAGACTCCTATGCCCCGTCATGGCAAGTCTTTAATAAGAGCCTGACATTGAGCTCTGCTGACAGGTAAACAAACAATGCCATCCGCAGGATATACTTTCTAAATGGGCACTATTATTCTTGAAGCTTAAAGAGCATTCACACACAGGAGAAAATTCAAATGAGCTTATTAATACATAGACAGGTTCAAGTAAATTTTCAGATATATTAAGATCTATTTTGGTAACATTTAATTTTAAGAGAAGGTTTTGTATCAAATCTAGAAATATATTAAACTTTCTGCCAGTATCTGAACCTGAAGTATAAAATTATCAATTATAATGGAACACGTCCTTTAAAAATTTCAATTACGTCTCGGTAATCTTTGTCCGCTGAAGAAATACTTATACAGAAAGACCTATTGAAAACGTTTGAATTCATTTAATGATGATAATTGAGCTCTTCAGTTAAAATATAGCTGATAATTCATTCCTTTCGAAGTAAATTCTAATGATACAAGTAACTTTAAACACAATTAATTTATCATGAAATCAATGTATGAAGGCTTTCGTGTTAAACATTTAAAAACCAATTATCATACTAAGAATCAACTACAAAACAGCCACGCCCAAAATCAAACGAATTTAATATTGACGCAGATTTTTTTAATACACTTTTTTGCATCACGACACTTCAAACCAATCCGGTTTGTAGTACCCAACCCCGGTACTTTTAAGTCTCATATTTCCCGTGGGGAATCAGCAACGACACCGTCCGAATACGAGACGTGCTTCACATACATGGTCCTGCGCCACCGGACTTACCAGGAATAAACATTTTGGAGAAGTGATGCACGGTAAGTGGGGAAACCGGGAGAGGTGGCTCAGGGCATCGACTGATGTTACTGCAGTCCCTCTGACCGGGAGGTCCTAGTTCGAGTCCCGACACTGGCAGGATTTTCGACACTAGCTTCTCAGCAAGGTCGAATTTAGTCGCTGTCTGGAAGAGAATTCTAGCGGCCGGCTACTCTCATCGGTAGATTTCCATTAGTTTCTGTGATCAACAACAGGCGAATGCCGGAGCAGTACCGTAACAAGCCAAGGACCGCGTGCGATATTTACTTCCTCTTCCTCGTTCTATCTTCAACCCCTTACTTACATATACACTAACATGCACTACACTACGACATATGCCAGGAGACTGGTCGGGCATATGTCGTATACGAGCTTGTCCCGACCGGGGCGGTGCCCTGCAGGTGGGACCCTTGTTGGGGAATCCCCGCTAGCCGAGACGGTATGTAGGCTCCGGATCTCGCCATCCAGCGGAGGAACATCACCGCCAGAGCCCGAGGAAAAAACATGCACTACACTTACGGGACTAATAACCTAAGCTGTTAACGCGCCCGGAATCATTAACAATCAATGAAGAGCAAGTGGGAAACCAGCTACGTCATAAGACAAAGGTGCAACAATATTCATCTGAGCGGAACTGCACGTTCGAATCTCGCTCCTAGTTAGCGTTAAATGACCACGGCCGTTTGGATTGCTATTGATGCAGAAATTACGATCGTATATATCTACTAAATAACAGGTACGAGTTAAAATGATAGAGAAGAGATAATAAAACTAGTAATTTTTGCAAATGAACAGAAACCAGCTCATTCATCCAGAACATTGTTCACCTTCAGCTTGAAAACATGAGTCTACATTACAGCGTGCCCTAGAATCATAGATAAATTTAAAGTCCATTAATCGTTCCACAGCCGCTGTAATTATTTCTCTAGTAGAAGCAGAATCGTTAAAGACAGCCATTTCAACTCATTCTATAAATTTTCTACAACTCGCCGTTTATTTTTTTTTCGAAGGGCCATTAATACTGATGTTACAATTACCGGAATGTGCAGGAACCAAGAATGAAAACCTCGTTCCAATTGGGTCTACAAAAACTACAAAAGTCATCCTTAGAAAAGCGATCATTTTAAAGAAATACTTGCAGATTTCGTAGTTGGGTAAACGTTTTAAAATTTTTATTTAATTTTTTCACATTATTATTTTATGGTACGACAATAAATATTTGCGAGGTCGTCAATTGAGCAGTTGTTTTGTAGGCTTTCATAAACGTAATATTTATTTTTGTAGGCTTTCATGATATTTATTCATAATCATTTAATAAAAATAAATTTGATCCCATAACAAAAGAACTTGATAACAGTGACCCTCCTCAAGTGTCGCGCAAAAACGAAGTCCCACAATACATCTGTATCACGAAGAAGATTATCATGATTTTACAAAGATTCTTAGGGAAAAGCTAGTAACAGATAAGTCCATAGAAGATCGAGCGAACTGCACCAAAATGCAAACGACAACTAGTGACGACTTTCGCACTCTAACATCACACTTTAAGGAAAATAATCTTCAAATATCATTCTTTCTTATTGTATTGTTTAGATGTGGGATAGCCCTCTCTGGCACTGCGAGTCTTACCAACTCATAATGCGAGGTTTTGTATAATTGCTTGTAGATGGCAGGTGGGGTACCCCACTTACACCAGATTTTAGAACTCATTAATAGACGGCACGAGCTGTTCAAAGATCCCAATAAGCATTTTTTATCTTTGTGGGTTAGCCCCTCTCTGGCACTGAGCTCCTCAAATAGAATTAAAAGGTCATAATTGACAAGATAATCGATGAATTGAAAAAACGACGCAACGCATACTTGCATATCAATGACAAATTCAAGATTATTATCCAAATTGAAAGCTGCCCGTGGTTGATTTACAAACAGCTGCAGAACATTTGCAATCACAATTTCCTGAAGATATTGAAGAAACTATTGTTAGCGAATTATTTCATTGGAAATCTCATTTAACAATAACCAATCCATAAATCAAGCCAATGAATCATATTTCACTAGCAAATGGTTACGCAAAGAAGAATTACAAAATGTCTACCCAAATATAGACATATGTCTTCCTGTATTTTTTTGTGTACACCTGCTTCCAATTACACAGCCGAACGCTCATTTTCTTGCTCAAAAAAATAATAAAAAATTTGGGATAAATGAGGTATCAAACCACAATAAAGATTGAATAATTTTACTTCACATAAAATTAGCATACACGTATCAGAGTGCTCCCATCATCAGTGGCTCTATAAATGACATAAACAAATGTATGAAAACAATATCTACAATGGAAGCGCAAATTTACTAAATAAAATTATTTCAACAAGAAACTTACTAGTCAACACAGATTAAACACTTAAAACCATTATGAAATTGTCAATATGACGCATCTTGTGATCGTACGATGTAGAGGGCAGACTGAGGAAGAGGAAGGAGGAAAACTAAGGATGAGAAGTTAGTCAATAAAAATTTATGATGGCTGATCTAAATTGGGATTGCTCATTTAGGCATATTAGGTTGGGATTTTTGTCTAATTTTAGGATTTCTAGATTTTCTAAAATATTTATTTGTTGCCTTTATTTTCGAAATGTAGAATTTTGAAATTATTATCAGGTCGAGTATGGTTGTTTTGGATAAGGTGGTTGGCAAAGGAGTGCTCTGTTTGTTTCATGATCTTAAATGTTCATGAAGCCTACATGAAAACTTTCTACTGTTTGTCCACATATGCTGAATTCAACTATTACATTTTAATAAATATACTCACTTTTTTCTTAGTATGGGATTTGTTGTTGGGAAATAAATTTTGTAGGGTGTTGAGAGTTTTATAAGAAACTTCCTCAAGTTTCCTCAGTTCAAACTTCCTCAGTTTTATAAGAAACTTCTCAACACCCTACAAAATTTATTTCCCAACAACAAATCCCCCATACCCTTAAGAGAAAAAAGTGGAGTATATTTATTAAAATGTAATAGTTGTAATTCAGCATATGTGGACAAACAGGTAGAAAGTTTTCATGTAGGCTTCATGAACATTTAAGATCATGGAAACTTAAACAAGAGCACTCCACTTTGCAACCACCTTATCCAAAACAACCATACTTTCGACCCTGATAATAATTTCAAAATTCTACATTTCGAAAATAAAGGCAACAAATTAAATATTTTAGAAAATCTAGAAATCCTAAAATTAGACAAAAATCCCAACCTAATATGCCTAAATGAGCAATCCCAATTTAGATCCAGCCCCATCATAAATTTATTTATTGACTAACTTTCTCATCCTTAGTTTTCCTCCTTCCTCTTCCCTCAGTCTGCCCTCGTACATCGTACGATGCACAAGATGGCGTCATATTGGACAATTTCATAATGGTTTTAAGTGTTCAATCTGTGTTGACTGGGTAAGTTTCTTGTTGAAATAATTTTATTTAGTAAATTTGCGCTTCCATTGTAGATATTGTTTTCATACGATTTTGTTTATGTCATTTTATAGAGCCACTGATGATGGGAGAACACTCCTGAAACACGTGTATGGCATAATTTTATGTGAAGTAAAATTATTCAATCTTTATTGTGGTTTGATACCTCATTTATCCCAGATTTTATCATGGAATACCACAAAATCTCCGCTGCCACCACAGAATTTAATAAAAAATTACTTAAGACCGACAATGAATGAAGGACGACTTAATTCATTAGCCATTCTTTGTACTGAAAGCTTTTTTATGGAACAAATAGATTTGCACAAAATTATTACTGAATTCGCTCGACAAAAAGCTCGTAAAAAGTTTGTATCTTGATGTACTGAGACTCTCAGTACATGATGACTCTCAGACTGTAAATATATTTGAATAAATGAGACTATTTTATTATATTTTTTTCATTTAATGTATGCAAAATGTGGAAAAATTATAATTGTATTAGGGTAGCAAAATTCAATTGGACTAGGAGTGTCAAAATTGTTATCGGCCCATTGTCGTTATTAGAAACTTACCCCGAAGTTTTTTTGAAACAGCTATATTGGAAGAATAAATTTCTCAGGTTTACCCATCAAAGAAAGTGAACAGGATATGCAAATCACGAACACCAATTTTTCTTATGGCAGTTCTGTTAGAAGACTCAGACAAATGCAGAGAAATAATGTCGCTTCAACCATTCTTACCCTGCGTCATCAAAATCTTCTGTATAGAAGCTAGAAGGCGCCGGCCGGGATCAGTGAAATGCAGAATAGCCACGATTTCGGCGTAACAAAAACATTTGTCGTCGCCAACCTTACGGCGTAAGATGCACAGAACCACATCACTGGTCGCAGTGCCCGTCACCTAAAGATAGGGTGATCAGATCCTCGTTGATGAAAAATACTATAGGACACTTGGACACTTAAAAGGACACTTGGTGAAAAAAGACAACAGTCCCTAATATTTTAAATAATATAAAATGTGACGAATAGTGTGTACAAGTTACACTACATTTTAACGAATGTATTCTGACAGATGTTATGTACCCATATTCAAAAAAATTAACGAATCTTTATGTGAAACAGACCTTCATTTGGAATAGGTGCGTAGGTTCCAGGTATGCAAACTTAACATTCAGTTTCAGAATTCTTCCTACACATTTTGAGCGCCAAATATTTGCTGGCTAGGGCATAGTTAAACTTGCATGTCTGCTTTGGCATTTTAACTATCTCAATATATCTTTGGCAAATACGTGTCTAGCAAAACAAAATTCGCGTGCGTTTCATCCTCAACAGAATAACCAACAGTTCACAAAAATACTAAGAACAAGAATGAGTGAACCTCAAGAATTGCACAAAGAGAGACTATTTCGGCGACAGGGCTACCATCTACAGACATGAGTCTAAAAAGGTGTCAAAACAAATAATTTCAAAATATCGTGTTCTCAGACGAGCACTTTACAAAAGGAGGACACTTTGAGAGATTTAAAATTCCGCCCGGACCCCTAACAAAAGCACAGAAAGGAGGACACGTCCGAATAAAATAGGACGTATTGTCACCCTACCAAAGATGTACAATCAAAATAAGTTAACTGCCCTTCCAGAAATCTGGAAGCAAACCAGAGAGCAAACGCGCGAGACTCTTCCTACAAAAGATCTCTAATAGCCCATCGTAATATGCCGCTAATATGCGACAAATCTCTTCTCTACCGCCACCAAAATATACCTGCTTTTCCGCATTACCTCGAACATTCCAAAAGGAACACATTTACCTTCAACTTTTCCAACAGAATCAAACACAGTTCTTTCTCTCCCAACACACTCTCCACCGTCCATGTACTTATCCCCTGCACCATATGTGAATAACATGTGCATATATAGCTTTTGAAATGGAATAACATGCGCCATCTCTGAAAATCTCCTCTTCAATTGTCAACCCTCGCCTCGCATTGCAAACTTGCCCGTCCCATTCCAACTAACTGCCCCACTACCCTTGTCATTCAATCTCTCTTGACTCCAATTACTATATCCCATTTGCAAAACACCATTGAGCAACTACGAACTAATATTGTAAACCAAATAATATATTCTCTCCCGTAATTGTTAAGCAACGTCCCAGGCATGACACTATTTTTCTTAAACATTTTTCAAAAATAAAATAAGTTGAAAAAACAATGTATCTTCACGATCCCATTCCTCTCCGACATATCCCCACTCCACTAATGCCAAGATGATATATGTACCAACCATAAGGTGATATCAATGATGTATATACATCATTGGGTGATATATATAAGCAAATAGAAACTCTGCAGGAGCCCAATCGTTTTTGTTTTCACAAAGTTGAACAATAAATGTTGTATGTGTTTGTATTTTGTTTCTCTGAAATAATCACTTGTAAAGTCTTAGGGTTGATGAGTGAATAATTTTTTTTAATCTACGAAGTGCCAAGGAATAAAAATCACTCGGCCAAACTTAATCATGGCCAAACACCCCTTTCGGCACTATGCATGAATAACCACATTTATTCTCAGCATCTTTACACAAATACTCGACGATCAAAAACACAAATCACAAAGAATCCTTAGAGCGCAAGAACAGTAACCATTCGACAAAAATTGTGCTAACCATTGAACCTTCCATAACCTCCTGCTATAGAACTTCTACTTCAACGGACAAATTAATAATAGCGCTCGGGCCAGGTACTAGAATGTGAAATGAAGTAACGAATAAAGTTATCAATCACAAAGCATTAAAATAATTTGTTATATATTTTTATTATTAATTTTGATCGCCCAAGTCGAAGATGTGGAGGTCGCGGCGAGGCTGTAGCGAACGCACGGAAACCTTGCCCGCGAAACCTCACACACCTTGCTTATTATAATTATGTATTCGTGGTCTGTACACGTACTACCCCTGCCATCGAAAGATTTCTCTCAAAATCCCCAACTACCCGTCGTCCTCTCCACCTCTCCACCGTGAATTTCCCCGCCTGAGCGGCGCCAAGTGCCGGTTTAAACGACCTCCGTAAAGTGGTAGTGTTCTCTACTTCGTCCAATTCGGGAACAGAAACACTCAAAAAGTGCATCTCCATAAAAATCTTGACAACTTTTTTCATTACTTAATCTTACAGTACTAAACATTTAAGAGAAATTAAAAACTACTTACCTCTGGATTTTTCTTAGTTTTCGTTTGAATAACACTAAAATATTACCACGGAGATAGGAAAAGAGCACAAGTAAAATCCAGTATATCCAAGATCAAGAAAGTCCTTTTTTGTTTTGTTCATACTATACCCCGTCTGCAAGAGTAAATGCTCTTCCTAACAGTATTCTCCCGGGGATAGTTTACGTTCTTGTTGGCCAGCGCGAAAGGATGACAAAGCTAATCAAGATGTGCATTTATATGACCGGTAAAATCAGTGCCATCAAGTAAAAATGACATTAAAAGTAATTAGTCTACATAAAAATGTTTTCTTTGACTAGTCATAAAAAATCTGAGCTCCATACACATTTCCAATTATCTTGCCCTCTTCCACTATGAAGATTTGCAACGTGTCTTCAGACAAATCAGTATTTCACACGAAAAATATCGCAATTATCAATAACATACATCTCCAACTATCTTCATAAACATTGTAGCACAGCACACACATATTAGTTATTAATTCTCGTATCTTACAAAATTCACCTCACTAAGCGAAACCGAAGAACATGTCAGATCACTTCCACATTATTACACTGGTACATTCTACAGGCCCTTTGCAATATATTCCATGATAACGCCATAAAATACAAGAATAAACATAATCTTCATCATCAGTCTTCAGTCATCTCACGAAGGAAGGATGACAAATGTGATCCCAAATTTCGTATTCTGTAATTGTTCATTCATGGAGTAATTATTACAGACGTAACTACCTTCATCTTTTTCTTCCTTATGGTTATTTTTGCCTCTGAATTTTAAGAAGACTGGCACTTTTATATTACAGGTTTTGGCCAGGACAGTTCATATTGAACTTATGCAGTAAAGAAAAATATTACATCACATAGATCAGAGTGCAAGTAGTTACTGTTTTAAAGTTGAATACATTATTACAAACCACATTATTGTAGTTTCCTTTATGATTAAAGTGACCAATCATCCTTCTTTAGGTAGGACAGGCCTTCTTTTGTATATTCTGCCCTTCTTCAAAAAGTCTCCTTCTCTTCAATATTTTAAAATTAATATGTTAATATAGAGTTAAACTAATGTGTAAATCAAGTGAGAAGACATGATTGAATGTTGATAATCTAGCAGCAGCAATTGCCATAAAATCCAATATGAAGGATATTTCTTGCTTCAAAATTTCCAATTATATTCTTAGAAAATGATATATTGACAAAAAATATTCATTCAGTGGAAAAATAATCATTTAATTAAATAATTAAAGGGATGTAAGAAAATTAGTATGTTTTTGTTTCAATTAATAAAAGTTTTCAATAATTTACTTTGTACTTTCTGCTTAAATTGTTTTCATTCTCCTATTCAGTGTTAAAAAAATTGGTCACCTTATTTATGATAAAACTAGTAAAATTCATCCATTCAATTGAAATGTTGAAATTTAATCACAATGGAAAAGATTATTAATAATTATTAATAAAAACCATATAAAGCAATATAATTGTTGCAAAATGTTAAAGCAGGAGAAAGTATTCTATTCCCTTTAATATTTTGTTTACAACAGTGTTTCAGATTGATTATATATTCAATGGTTACACCTTAGTATAAAACATGCAGTTTTATATTGAGTCAGTTATAGGGCCTAAAAACAATTTATTTCCTAAATTGTTTGGATCTGAAATGAACTGTGTAGTTTTGTGCAAACATCATGAATATTCAGTAAGTCAGGTTACTTTAGATATTTAAATAAACTCTGTTGAACGAGTGCGATTGCCAACTTCGTAATTATCATTAACAAGAGGTCGTTTTTTCTTGTGTTCCCAACCAAGGTAATTCCATATTTACTATCTACCCTCCAGAACTTTCATCTCCCTTTTTCCCCTGCAACCTTTTTCATTACGTAATTCAATATGTAATATGTAATTAACTTCCTGTAATTTAAATTAATTACTAGACAGACTTCGCTTGATACTTTGTACAAGTCTATAAGCAATAAAATAATATTATTATTATTATTATTATTATTATTATTATTATTATTATTATTATTATTATTATTATTATTATTATTATTATTATTACATTCCTGTGAAGCAGTACTCCCAACAATAGGTTATTTAAGCAATTTTCTCTTGCAATTTTCTGAAGTATATACAATACCTACCTTTCATACCTAGACTCAGCTACCAATAAGAGGAACAAATTAAAACAAAAATGAGTGAAAGCTCAAAGAAACACAGTCAATCTTGTCAGGAAAGGAAAAGTCTCTGTTTAAAATTGATTTAATTGTATTTCCTTGTATGTCTGAAATTCCAGTTTGAAGGTAGGTGTGTTCCTATACTTGTATATGTGTATTATTTAAAGATATTTAAGATTTTTACAATTTTATCATAAATGCTATATTACGTATTTAAGTAGATAATATTTGTATTCATAAAAACTCCATAACTACCATCTTAAAAACTTTGTTGTTTCATTACATAATATATTAATGGAATCTTAAAACTTTCCTTCTATTTAATGTAATTTAATGTCAATTTTACTTAAATTAGCTATTTTTCATGGATCACATTTCAGACTCTCCTAGTTTTCAGTTTGCAGAAAAAACAGCTCTTGATTTAGGGTTTCTAATTAGTTCTCAGGAGCTGCTGTTCCTCTTGTCTAGTAATCAAAGAAACAAAAGAAAATGAACAATTTAAAACAATAGGACTTGCACTTCCTAATTAAAAATCTTGTTAGATATATTATTTGAATTTTTTATATAAAATATTTAATTCTAAAATGCTTTGTTTTATGTTCTCTTTATTCCCTACCTCAAAATTCAGTGTCCAGGTCTCAAGCTCATTTGATCCATTTAGGATTCAAATAATGTTAGGAATGTTGTGTAGAAAAGGGGGTAATAAATAAGCCAAAATAAGATATGTCAAATTGGCAAGTCATGGGCTACATGCTGCCTCCGAAATGAAATTTTCCAACATACAGGAACATAATTTGCAATAAATATTTCTAACAAGACCTTCATACTCAAATAATTGCTAACCTAAAATCTTGACCTATTTGCAATGTAAATTAAAGGCAAATCCATGGCAAAAAGTCTGTAGACATTGTTGATAATTGTTAATTAGTCTGATACAATCCATTAAAATTTCATCTACTTACTAAAGATTTTAAATTCAATTGCAATTGTTAGACAGCAGAATGAAACTTAAGTTTAAATCTTATAATTTTTTTGCAATAGCTTCAAATTAACATAAAAAACAACAACTATAAATGAAGAGCTAAATGTAATATATACAGAATTTACTTCTGCAAACATTGATAATGTGTGAGAAGTTAAAAACAATAAGTACTACATAACAGCATGTCGTGCAACCTATGTGCAGTGTGCTTTGACTCATATTCATTAATTACTCTTAAGAATAAGGTTGTGTGCTGAATTTTTTCACTTCTCTGCTCTAAATGATGGTCATAACTAAGAGTGATGACCTAGAAGAAAGATAATTACATGTACAAGATTAAAGTAATTTTCCTCTCTTTGAAGTTAAAAGGGCAGCTAAATTGACTACTTTCTACTTACATGAAGTTTTGTAAGGTAAGAACAATTTTTGTTTCACTTGAATATTTACTTACACTGTCATTGATAAATAGGCTTCTTGTTTACTTTTATATCCCACTTTCCTCTCAATACACAAGTGAAAGAAGATATCAACAGAAGTTTGTTTGTTGTTATTTTCTTTTTCTCTCTATTTATCTTTAATATTTATGTTGCTTGTTCACTTTGCCTAAATAAGCCTTGATTACCCTTATCACTCTAGGTTATTGTGAGCAATGATGGCATTAATTTCTAAAATTGTTTAAAACTGTTGCAAAAATTCCACATCTATATCTATAGACGTTTCTGTTTAATATTATTAAAGGCACTATCATCTTCCATATATGGAGGTCCTAGAGAATTTTTTTAAAATTTACATTGAATTCATAATTTATATTTGATGTCCTTGGAAATGTACAATCTTTTTAGAAATCATTTCATTTTTTCATTTCGAAAACCTTATTCAATCAGAATAATATATGATGCAAGTAAATTAAAGCACATTATAACTGCAGTCACTCATTTTTAAGGCAATCATGTTTACAGCAGTGCCCTATCAATTGAGAGAATATTCAATTGGTATCGAGGGTGTAAATTGGCAATTTTCTCCCTTCTCGTGGAAATGGAGGGGGGGGGGGTGAATTGAAAAATTATATGTGAAACAGACTGTCCTTACTTATACATTGTGGTCTGAATAAATCTATGGCTCTAGGAAACCTTTCCTCACTACAAATGCCTTGATTTTAAAAAGTGTGGAAATTCTGAATGAGAACCTAGATATGGATTATGTCCAGGTAGAATGCAATTAATACTTTTTCATATACAATATCAAATTGTCAAGTGGGGATTCTGAAATGAAGAACATCATCTTAGAAACTAATTATTTTATTAAATAGAATACAAAACTGTTGAGAACACACTTCCAAAACTAATATACATAATGTTTGATGTGGAAGACTATTCTGAGTACAGGAATGATTTGATTTTGTAATCTTTTTTTTTTTGATCTGACATTCCAATAAAGAATGATAGTATATTCCACATTAGCTACTTTCATTACTTGTCAAAAGTATCACAGATACAGAATGAAGTCTTAATTTTGATCTAACAATTATCTTTTTTAATTCCTCTCATGCTTTGTGTCATCATATGACCAAAACCATCTAATTCCAATTTCACTGAAATGCCAGACATCAGGTTGGCCAAAATGAAACGTATCCGAAAATTTACTCAAAGACCATTGAAAAGGTTGGGGCTGCTTTTCATAAGTAGCAACATCATTTTCTACATTATCATCACCATTCTCATTCACAAAATCATAAGCAAGACTTGGACCAGAGATTGCCTGAAAATCAAGCTGTTGGGAATTACCCGATATAATTTTGGTATCAATAGCTCCAGCAGGTTGTGGATCAATGTTATTCAGATCGGCTCGAGGAGCAATAGCAAATAATGGGTTGCTTCTACTCAATGGATCAAAAGAAAATTCATTACTTCTCATTAAATTAAATGCTGTAGAAATGTTTGTGACCTTAAAATGATCCCTTTTAAAAATTCTGCCTATAGGAGATCTTGCGTGGGAATAGAGTAATCCATATTCTTTTTCCATTTCTGTGAAATGCCCTTTGATGAGAATATCCTGTAAAGAAAGAAAAATCTTTGAATGAAAGTATTCTTCATTACATTTGTTTTATAATTACAAATGGTTACATCTAAATGTGTTGGTTGGAGCACTGTAAGTCATTTACTAATGCAATTGTAACAAGTAATTCTCATTATCCCAATTATCAAGTCTAAGTTCTATCTTTGATTATTTTATAAATAATTAGGACAATTTGTTATTCCGTTTGTTAAGCAATAAAAATTAATTCATTAATTCATTCATTCATTTTTAACAAATAAAGAGTATCAAAAATCTATTTGATATTTGTGAATTTCCCCCCCCACACACACACACACACACACACACAACAGATTACACAGCAATGAAAAGGAGTATAATTGAAATATGAAAATAAATAATTCTTTGAGCATCAGAACATGGCAATTGTCAATCTATTCTCAAACAATAAGTTCTTAAAAATTAAAAATCAGAAATCATTAACTTGAGGTTATCTTGCTCAATTTTTAAACACATCTAGAAAATCACCTTGCTTCCCTTTTTTATAGTGTTAATGTTTATTAGAACATGATCTCTTCCAACACTTTTACGATTATCCTTATTATACTTTTTTTCTTATTATCTTTCATTCTTGATTAGATTACAATTCTATATTATTGGAAAAATATTTTCAACCTTTATATTTAATTTCTAAATCAACTTCTATTCATGCAAAAAGCTTTCAAAATTTGATAACAAACTGTGATTTGTGTAAGGTTACAAGAAATCAGTTTTACCTTATGGAAAGGTAGTCCACCGTATGCTGCCCAGTAAGAAGTGCGATGGAGAAAATTTGTTTGATCTGAAGAGCGATGAAAGCCAGGATATTGTTCCCAAACCCACAGTAAACCTTTAGGTTCACGAACAAAACGTTTCTTTCCATGTCTAATTTTGTGATCTTTTGTTGAAGGAGTTTGAAAAATTAATCGGTTGTAATCAACTACTAGCCATTGCTTATTTCCTGTTCCACTGTTGAACCTTAGCATATTGATTCCCCATGTTCGACCACATGTTGCAAGTCGATTAGCACTCATTACACGTGGACCAAGAAGCACCTGTAGAAATAACAAGGAAAAATTATAATATAAGAATTAATATGTGTCTGTTACGAATTTGAATAAGAGTAGGCCATTAAAATAGACATACAATCCTTTTATTCTCATAACAACAATAAAACTCCCAATTGTACAACATTTTGACCCATATTTGGGGTCATCTTCAAGTACAAGATGAACGCAAACAAGCGTAGGTCAAAATATACATAAGAAAAAATTATATGTAAAATTGATTTATAAAAATTATAAATTGGTAAACAAAATAAGCTTACTTCAGCATGGTAACATATAATTTATTATAATTGTAAATTACACATTGCCATGCTATATTATCATTTATATATATAATAAATTATATGTTACCATTCTTGTATGTTGCATTATATAACCTTAATATTATTTATCATACTTTTAATTTTCATATATCAATTTTACATTAGTTTTTCTTATATATTAGATTTTGACACTACACTTGTTCAAGTGTTTATCTTGTACCCGAGGATGACTCCAAATGTGGATCAAAACATTTAACAATTGGGAGTTTTATTGTTATTTGAGAATAAAATTATTTTATGTCTGTTTTAATGGTCTACTCTCATGAAAAACAATAATATTTCAGGAGGATTATCCTCATTCAATATTTTTGAATTGACTGTTTGCCTCACCTTGCCAACAGGATCAATAAAATTCCACAATGCTTCATTGTAATTGTTAATTGTTGTTCCACTAATCACCAATTGATGCTTGGTGGCTTTGTCTTTTGATCCAGATATTGAATAGAAGTCATCCTGAGAAAAGAGTACAGCAGGATAGGAAGAGAAAGAAATGACTTTTCCTGGAACTTCAGGAGAATTTTGAGTAGATGTCAAATGATAATGAAATTCATATTTTTTCATTATTCTCTGCATAGCCTGATACCTTTGAAAAAGCAAAGAACATTCATTCAAAATATGCTTCTTTTACATATTCATGTTACATCACATGCCCAGCATTTGCAAATTAATTCATATATAGGTAAAGGCAACCTACCTTCCACCAGTGTTATGAGCAAATATCAGACGATGGCTGCTAGGTAAAAGTTTAATGAATGCTGAAGAGAAAGAACCAATAACAGAAGAAGCAAATTCGTCATCTTTAGTACCATTGAATTTCTGTTCCAGTTCAACTAGGTCGGGCATAATATTCATCCATCTGCAAAAACATAAGTACAGTTTTGCATTAATACCACATTAACTTTATTTAAAATGTGTGGAAAGATGAAGGATTTCCATCCAGGTTCATCAGAGCTGCAATAATATTGCACATTTTCTTTTTTGATGATTTTCAGATACTATTTGCTTCAGCTAACAAAATGCCACTTAATCATTGATCGAATAATATCTTTTCTCCTTTTTCGACAACTATAGTCATAGCAAGTATTCTTGTAAAATAATTAACATTTTCCCCAGTTGCAAACATTTATTAAATTTCAGTACATAAGATTACATTATCATATTCCTCTTTAACAGGTTGATTGCCATGCAAAACCATATGGTCTCATAGGGAATTTTTTTTCTCTATGAGACCATATGGTCTTGTACATTTTTGTAAATAAATTTAATTCTATATAATATTATATAAATATTGGTGTAAGTTTCTATGTTCTAGCATACATTATAGAAGTGTCAATACTGTCGGCACAGAGACGTGTGCGAAAAACCTGTACAGTACTGAGGTGTAGTATAGCAAGAATGCCCTTGGCAGTGAACATGTCAATATAATATTCACCCTAAATTTTTTCCAATTTTAACAATGACACAAATGCAAGTTGTGAATTACAGCAAGAAAAAATTTTAATTTTCTAAAACAATTTAAGAGCTCAGGTGACATTAAAATTCTGTATGAAAAATTAAAGTTCATACAAATGCTTTGTATTTTTCAGCAAGTAAACATTTTAGTTTAAGGGATTTAAATGGATTATATAAATATGACCACGAGCCTGTTGAACTATGTTGATATCACTTTGCATGAACAGATGCCAGGAGACAAATTATATTATTACAACTTCTATACTTTTGAGGGTAATCATCTTGTACATCCAAGCCTTTCAATTGTAAACAATGGGATATCAAATTTATTTTTATCAGTCTTGCATTCTTTTTTAAACTGCATTCATAATTTTTTTTATATTTCTTTAATATTTATCATTGCTTAAATATTTGAAATTTGTAAGGAGAATGGGAGAAAATAGTCTTCCACATCTCAGTTTTGATTGATAGGGTGCAAATTGTTTTCTTACATGAAATCTTCAGAAGGAATATCCAATTCTGCTCTACTTCTTTCAGCTCCATGCCTAAAGCCATGTTCAAGACCCTGAAGTTGCATGATGTACAAATGAACCTAGGGAAACAGTAAAAAGATTTAGTGTGATAAAAATTGTATTCCAGTAAAAAAATAATTTATTTGGAGAATTAATTAAGCACTTTATATTAAAAAAATAAATACTACTGAAATTCTTTAATACCACCATTTTAAAAAAACGGTCTTTTACACTGTAAAACAATAATGTGAAATTTTTCAGTGACTTACACATAATCATGTAATAGCCAATGGCTCTACACTACTGGTTGATTTGTATCATGTTTGTCAGAGATCTTTAAAATAATCACAAAATGATCCTAAGAGATTCAAAGATGAAAACAGTTAATATTGACTTTAAAGCTTTTCTTCCAACATTGCACCTCATTTGCAACAATGGTAGTCCACACACTAACTTTGCTACTGACACAACCAAAACCAATTTCAAATTGCTACAGTTGCTACCTAAAACATTTAATTTTCTTTGCAATTCTCTAAAATAGTAGTTAAAAAGATTAAAGAAATTGGAAACTAATGTTTCTTGAAGTTTCTCCTAAACATTGTTATTTTGAAATAATTCATGAACAGGTAATCTAATTGTTTAAATTAGTGAATGCTCTGTAAATATCATAAACTCATTTTTCGAAATAAAATCAAAATATTAATATTGAAATAAAAGAGTTCAAGGCTATATGATCAAGAATAAAAAAGACATAACTAATTGAACATTTAATTAAAAATTAAGAAAGTTTATGAAAAATTATAATAGTACCTGATGCCAGAAAGGATCCTTGTCCTCCTGTTGTTTTGAAGTTTCTGCTGTCCATTCCCAATTTTCTTTCACAAAAGCACGTACATCATCACAAAATTGTTCTCTTCCTTCACATGTAAAACGAACAGTGTTGAACCAATGCCAATAGATTAATTGCCATGATAAACTTCCTTCCAGAACACCAGCAGCAAACGCTTGATACCAGTCAGGACTGTCAGGACTAGTTTGAACTTCAAAAAAAGCCCACCTGAAACAAAATGTTCAAAATACAAAAACTGAAAGAAAAGAGAAAAATATCAAGAAATACATTGATGGACAACAAAAATAAATTTATAAAATTACTTATGAAAATAAATTATATTTGTAGTTACAAATAAATTTGAAGATTGATTGAATTGCATCATACCTCTAGATTTTCCAATAAATTTGACTGCTTTAAAGCAAATTCATAACACAAGTTAATGATTTGGAAAATAAATATGCACAGCTTACATTTTATGAATTGAACAAGTAAAATGATTTAATGCATTTTTTTTTACATACCCACTATTAACAATGTCAGTTTTGTAGTGGGCTCTTGCAACACCTTGTGGAACTTTATTTAAGTCATTTCCTTCTCCCCAGTAAGAAACTTGAAAACCCAATTCTTTAGAGTAAAAAACAGTTGCAGAATAAATTCCATCTTCAAGGGGTCTGAAATGGGAAAGAATTTAATTATTTATTGAAAACATTGAAAGTTATTCATTCATGAATTATAATTCTTACTTGAAAATTGTTTATGTCAAGGCAGGAAAATATGAAAACTTACTGTTCACTTTCTCCAAAGATGTACACAATAATCCCAAGAGCAACCATTGCTCCTAGGATTATTGAGATCACCTTTGTCTGATACCAGGATGCACCAATTACTTTCAGCATGTTGACGAATGTTGATAGTGATGATAATGAAGAAAAGTACACTGTGAAGGAAAAGTAATTCACTAGATAAATACGAATATATATTTTACTCGTTTTGGACTTTCAATACGGTGAAGATCTTGACCGTGACCTCGTATGGCGCAGTGAAAACGAAATGTTTACATTGTCAGACCCCATACGATTAAGCAGAGCTTGTGAAATTTAGTGTTGCGAGAGGGCTATAAACAAAAACTACGAGGCGGATACGCTATTTTTGATCAAGAGGTTGTGTTTTTGGAATATCCGCTTAGCACACAACCATCACGCAAAAATTCTTGAGATATTCTGGAACATATTTACATCTAGGAAAATGCGTAACTGACTCTCATATAATATACGCACTACGACTTCAAACAGTTTGACCGGTGCGCGAGCACTTGGCGCTCTTCGCTCTAGTCTTAGAAAAATAAACATGGAAAGCTACAAATAAAATTTAAAAAAAAAAAAAAGTTTGCCGTCATAAAAGTAACGTTATATTTAAATAAAAGATACGTGTATTTTTCTAATAATTCAGAAAATTCAACGTAATTAAATGCCAATAAACCAGTACCACTGACACCCTTTCACGCTTCATTGAAATGTTACGGTACTTAATATTACAAATTTCTAATAAGAGAAGAAAGTTACCAGTTAAAAATTACACTTCATGAAGTCACATTGTTTATACAGGAAAATTCACTTACCCAAGCTACGATGCACCCAAGCCCGAGAAGTGGCTACGAATTATTGAGTTTGGAGCTCCCGCCCAAGAAGAAACTGCGTTGCAAACAACGAAACATCGTAAAACAAATGAAGGGCTCGTCGGAAGACTCGCGGGGCTATGTGCAGAAGCGCGGGAAGGGCCTGTCAGAACACTTGACACTCGAGGGCACGCGACCGCCTCGAGAGGCAGCGCCTCGACGAATGCGGCGCCACGAGAGGGATGGCAAAAGCGGCCTCGACTTCTCCCAAAAAAAAATTTTTCGCCAATGGTCCCTATTTTTATCTCGCGTACTCCCGGAGGGTAAAGCGCCATGCTCTGGTCAGGGTGATGTTCGTCGTGGGTTCCGAGGATTAAACCGGCAACGACATCCGCAGTTCGCCACAACAAAATCAAACACGACCCATCTGCGCCGGCCGGCGGGCGGGCGCGCGCACGCTCGCTCTCGCTTGAAACGTCCGCGTCCACCCACGCTCGGCGCCCGCCGGCGCCCACCCAAACAACGCGAGCCGAAATCGCGTAAACTGTTACCGAGGATGTCGCGTGCTCTGTTGTGTTCCCGAAAATTCCGCCTCGGACCACACACGAGATGACACTACGTTCCCCCAGAGCTCTCCGCTCGCTAGACGTCTCCCAAAACAGCTTGTTTGCGCTTCCAACAACAAATCACGCGCGGTCCAAGTCGCAACACAACAAACAGTCCCGTTCGGTGTCACTGCGCCACACCACCACAACCACAACAAAAACACGAAACTCACCTTGGAAAGAATGCCAAGAGCCCCAGGATGATGTTGCCGATGGCCGGGACTCGTTAACTTCCTAATCGTTCTCAACCCATCGAATAAGGTAGCTAGTGGTACCTCCGCTAGCTAAATATTTGCGTTCTTGCGGCTCGGCGCGCACCTGAAACAAAAGAACGCTAAATCAGTCGGGGCTGCTTGCACAAGGGCCGTAAGTCTCCGGGCGGGCGCCATGTGCCTCGGGGGGAGTCGCAGGGGAGTCGGCGGCCACGGCGCGCGCCGGAAGAGCCTGATGCCTATGGATGGGCGCAGACATGCGGTCACCGCCGCAACCGCCCGCCCTTCATCTTCTCGGCCACTCTATTGCGGGGCGCCCGAACTGTTGCTTAGGAGGACCCAACGATTCTCCGGTCAAGGTAAGGGAGAGCGAGTCATCTAAATAAGTTGTCCAACTGGCGGCACGCGGGGCTAGTGATGGCAAATTTTACCAAAACATCGAAACATCGCTACAGGGGTTTCGATATCGATGAAAACATCGATGTTTTAATTATAGACTATTAAACATGCTATTTTCCTATCCATTTTTAATTACAGTACTAAAAGTACTATTTTATTGTTTGATTACCATCATTTTAGTAGTATGTTAATAAAAATTATTATGGAATGTAAAGAAAAAAATAACAATAAAGAACATCGTGTTTTGCAACTTTACCCTTTAGTCACTTCCATTCGTACACCACCGAAATAAAACCACCTAAAATTTCCTCAGATTGCACAGGCGAACTGTGCAGCATGATAAAGAGGATGATATTGCTGTGGATTGCTGATTTATTTTAAAAAATTAAAAATTAAAAAAAAATCTATGTTTTTGCAACAAAGTATCTATGTGAAGAAATATCGATGTTAATATATCGATGTTTCTGGTGGAAAATATCGATGTTTTAAAAAGATCGCTGTTTTTTCACCATCTCTTCGCGGGGCATACGCGGCCCGCGGTGCTATTTATTGTGGCCCGCGCAAGGTTATTAATAGGGGGCGGATTTTGACGACTTAAAACCGCCACAAATGATCAATAAACTGCTCTTAAAATGCTTTAAAAATGCCTTAAAACTAAAGAAAAATGAGGTAAAAAATCTTATACAAACCAGTTCGGATGAACAACTCAAGCTGTTGGCTACGTTACTGATGTAATCGAGGCTTCTTCCATTCGTTCGAGTGAACTCAGCTTGCAAACTTTTGGTTTGGACTGTTCTTTACCAGGAAATCTCTGTCTTTAGTTATCCCGAAATCGGCAAACCGGCAATGGCGCTGATATACGTCACAAGAATTACATACTCACAACGACTGTCAAAACAATTTCTGAGCGAACAAATAGAATTAGGCTACTGAATAATTCTGAGAAGAACATTTGTTCCATCTCGTAAATATTATTTGAAGGAATTATCATTAAAAAGGACATTAAAATCGATGAAATCAACAAAAATGCATTAAAAATGTCGGAAAAAGGTAAGAAAAGACTTGTTAGTCGAGATCGACAAAAAATGCAAAATAATGACCTATAAAATTGGGTTATTTCCTTTTGTCATAACATAAAATGAATTTCTGAACTAAATCGCATTTTTCTAAAGTGAAAAGAAAAAAAATGACATTTCATTAGAATTCGCCCCTAGTTATTAGACAAATGTGAAAGTGCTTTGCATCCATGTCGGGCGAAAACATTGCGCGCCTACCGCACGCGCTTTGCCAGGGTAAATACCCTCTTTGATACAAAAATACGTTAAGTTAAGATTTAAGGATTTTTTCTTGTAAATTCAGAAATTCAAAATCATCCCAATGTATGTAACTGCGTTGTGTATTGTGAGCTTGATATCACGTGTAGTCCCCCCTCCCGTTTCAGAGCAGCCGGGCAAACTGCCGATATTAACAATATGGGATCACGTGTGGAAATGAGAGACATGATGTGGCCCCCAACCATATTAAAGGTTTTAGTTGTGGCCCTTGAGACCTTCGAAGTTGGACACCCTGTTCTAAGTCATGGTTGTTCAACTGGCGGTCCGCGGTGCCAAATATTGTGGCCCGCGAAAGGAAATTCGAAAAAAAAAAAAATCTTGAAATGCTAATCTTGCGAAAAAGGTTCGAAAAAATTGATCGTCTTGAAAGCAGTTTACTGTTTTATAATAATGCTCTTGGAGCTGCCATTACCCATCAATCCCCTGACTTACAACTTAAGTTGTGTGATCTTCAAGCTGACATGTTCCCAATGACCTGACAAGTAGAGAGACGTTTTCTCAAATTGTTGTCTAAAGGGAGATTCCTAAACCTACGAGATATTTGACTGAAAATAAAAATCAATATTCACACGCATCTATTTATGTGAAACTGAGGTTTTCGTCATGAAGTCCTTAAAAAACAACAGAAGCAACCTAACCGATTTTCCCTTGCTTCATCTCGTGAGATTGTCTACAACTCAACTAGAGGTGGACACTCCGTTGTTGGATGCAGTCGATCGACCACAGTGTTCACATTAAGTGCTTCTTTTCATTGTTTTTGCAATGTTTGTCTTAGCTCTTGAAATGCTCTAAACATTTTCCATATATGTAAAAAATATTATTCGAGCAATAAATGAAAAAATACTATATTCTTGTTTTGTTTATACTTAACATTTTTCTTATGGTTACTTTAAAATAATTTATTACTAAATGGTCCACAACAATATGAAATGTTTTACTTGTGGCCCATGAGTCCTTGCAAGTTGGACATCTCTGTTCTAAATCATTTTCTCGTTACCAAAGCCACTGCCAACTTATTTACGCACGAGTTTGTTGAAATCCTAACAACGGGAGTTTCTTTTTATTGTAGACATATCCTTTTATCCGTGACGATGTTAGAAACCAAGTTCAGAAACTTACATTCCTTTCCTGAACAATTATGAAATGATCAGCATTCACATGATAATATGGGCTAAGTAGTAGTTCGTCTTTACTTGCCTTATGCAATCGTGGCAAAAATCCCCATCCTTATGGAAAATTCGCTCTCACAATCCCAGTCCAAGGCTGACTCCATCTATGCTGCGGCAAGTGAGCTATTGGAAGTAAGGTTTTATTTATTTATTTATATATTTCATTAACAGGTCTCAATGATGAAGAAACTCGTGACGTAAATTATTTTATGATTCAAGAAAAAATTAATAAAGAAAACAATCAAGCTTTCTTTTCGTCATGAATCGTGCTTCTTTAATTTGGTTTATCATTAATTCATTAAACCACAGTAAATTTGTGAAAAGAACTGCTTCTGATGGTAAGGGCTCCAAGTTGTATAACTGCATCTTAGCTCCCAAAAAATTCACATCACAAGAAAAAACATTACTATATTTTTGGATTCAAAGTATTTCTGGTACATTCTACATGCAACGTCAATGAAAGCCGTGAATGTAGCCACTTAGGACCAATTTCTGTTGCAGTTCCATTGCCTTCGGAAAAAATTGTTGTGACAAAGCAGTAAAATGTTCGATAGTTCTGTTCCTAGCAACAGCTTTTCGTCAAGTGATGTTCTAGTGGAGTCCAGGCAAATGAAAATTATTGCCATTCCACTCAGTTCCTAATTTCGTTAACGAATGACGCGCAGTTAATCCGTAGTAATGGATGATGTACATCGAAAATGTAAGAATACTCTAATTTAAAACCACTATCTCCGTAGTAAATATAACTGAAATGTAATTTACACATCCTAATTACTAAACTACCACTAACAGCTATTCTCAGTAAATATTACAACTATTTGCAAATGAGAATGGGAATAATTGTAGCAACTTTCTTGACAGAGGCACAAAATCAATAGTTCTGAAAAATGAACATGATATCCTCAGTTCTGAAACTTGAACAGGACAGCGAAAGATGGAAGATCTTATTACCTACGAATAAATCTTACAGAACGGAGTGTAGAATGTTTTAGAAATGTGTTTAAATACAAGCCGCATCTCCAAAAAGTGCAAAATCTTGCCGGAAATCGACAGTCGAGTTCAAATATTATCTTTATTGTTGCCTCACCTGTAATTGATGAACATTTACATTCAAATTGCAAGTTATTAAGTAATATTGTATTAATAACTATCCCAGAAGCTAATTCAACCGAAAACTCGAAGAGCCAAGTTACGAATTCGCTGAAGTGCTTTCCGTTTCAGAAGTTACATCAATTTAACGTAACCATAAGAACAGTTACTTAACAGCCGGTGTCCATTCAAGATGGCAACAAATGAGAGATTAATGGAAACAAATGAGCTGCAGCCAAAGATAGCTTATTTGTACATTTATTCCAAGAAATGATATTTGTTTACAAAATTTAATTGAAGAAGTTGGCATTGCGAAAAGTATTGGACGACACACTGCCCGTAACACCAATAACAATTTATATTTGGTGTTTATCGGTCTATTGGCGTTAATAATATTTATTTCCGTAATACAGTGATATATTTGCGAAACTGTAATCTTCCTGTTTGCAATATTGATGTTATATTACTTATATGACCGGACACGGGTGGATCCAGCCACCACCTCCAGCCACCACTCTAGGAGGTGGTGATCCAGCTGATAGTTTTAGAGAGGGGTCATCAAAGATTTGTTAAATAATAAACATTTGTTATTATATTGTATATTATTTTTGTAGTGTATATGTGATGTTATACAATATTTTTTAAATAATTACACAATTCTAACAAATATTTAAATCAATTTTGCCAAATAAAAGAAGATAACAAACGAAAACTCTAGGACTTCTTTTGGAAGAGGGGAAACCATAGCCCCCATGCCTCCCCCGGCCGCCACGTTATCTGCCATTTGAAAAGAATGACAATACTTCTTTTTCCCTTGCGTCCAGGTAACATTACCATTTTGGGGTATTTGGAACTAATATGAGAAGAATTGAAAGGTAACCAGTAGTTTCCGAAAGTTTAATAAACAAAACGTTTTATCAAGGTACAATGAAGTATAAACATTCATCTACAAAATTCACCTCGAAAGTGAACATTTCCTTTCATTAATTAAGGCGCTGCTCGACATCGCCTCCAGCGGCAACCGTTGTGCCACAGAAGGAACCGTCGTCCGTCTAGCCACGGACGACCGTCGCCCAAACAGGTCATCATCGTCCTCAAAACGGCGGATGGAACGGGCCGGATGGATCCACGGCTTCGAGTACCAGGTCGTGATACTCTCCGACTCGTCATCCGACTCTCTCTTCTCTTCCCGTTTACTCCTCGAGCTGCGTCTGCGCGGTTTCTTCGAGCTCGCCGAGAGACTCCGGATGCTAGGCTTGTTCTCCACGAGAACGCCGCACGCCGGATCCCCAGCCCCGCCCAAAACGGTCATCCCCCTCTTCGTCGAATACGACACGATCACCAGCACCCGCGGATCGGAGGCCTTGTGCAGCAGCACCACGCCGAAGGGGAACTGTACGCCACCAGCAGCGAACCGAAGAACTCGGGCGGATGCTGTGGAACTTTTCCCGGAGACCAGCACGAAGTCGACGCGGAAGGCCGGCCGGGCGTCGTACAGCTCGGCGTGCAGGCCGAGCACTTGCTCGCCGGCCGGGCAGGCGAACTGCGGCCGCTCGATGACGTACGTCACGTCGGACGCCGTCCGGCCGACCGCGCGCGCGTGCGGACGGAAGGCCGCTTGCGCGGTCGCGACGAGCGGCATCACCACCAGCTCGAAGTACTCGCGGATGTACGCGCCGCGCCCTTCCGTGAAGCCCACGGGCTTCGCGTCCGCGGACGAGCAGCACGACACCACGCCTTCGCAGTACTCCTGGATTCTCTTGAGGCCCAACAGCTCCGCGTCCTCCTTCCGCGGGGGCCGAAGCCTCTGCACGACGGCGGCGGAATGCTGCTCGATGTCGGATTGCCAGTTGCCGAAGAAGTAGTCGATGAACAAGCGGGAGATTTTGTGCTCCATCCTTTTTTTTTGTGTGTGTGTGTGTGCTGAGAGATCGGAAGGTGATGGTCAGTAAAATCACGAAGATGCTGACTGAGAGAACTGTAATTTAGAAATTTTGAATTATTGCCGTTAACTAGTGCCGAAAAACTGCATGACTGTTGCCACGCAACTCGCAACATACATTGTTTTATATAGATACGAATGTTGGAAAAGCCAATATTCCCAGAAAAAAAGAATATGTTCCATGGCCAGTGTTGGTTTCTCAGTTAAAGGGAAAGGAGGAACGTTCTCTTCGTCTAGATGTAATTACAAAATAAAATATTTGCTTTAATGGAAAATTTACAATTTGTGAGTTGATAACTATGAAGAAATTTATTTTCTCATAGATAACCTACGCGCGCTTTTATGATACATTAAAACAATCATAATCAATGGAAGTCGACCTTGAGGAGGAACCCTTTCTTCTTCTCCTCGCCCATTAAAGTCCCTGGATACAGAGTAGCGCATTCTTTTGCGCCACAGGTGCCGCCATTTTATATCCAGTTGAACTGCGCGGTTTTGTGGGCGAGTTAGGAACCACCAATCTACCAAAAACCAATGATCATGTACTCGAAATTCCCCATAATGGCTTCGCTAGTTTTCATGTGTCCTCAACTACTGAATGCTGCCTGTTGGGGCTATCGAGTGAAAGGATATAAAATGGCGGCAGTCGTTCGGGTCGCGCTACTCTCTGTATCTAGGGACTCTTAATCGCCCATAAACCTCCCCACTCCTGCGGCGAAAAGTGGAAACTTTCTTAATAGAGCTATATGGAAGAAGTGGAGAATCTCCTCCCTTGAAAGGACATATACTGGAGTGTTTTGGAACCACAAGAACGCACCATGGGAGGTGAATCATGTATCACTGTTAGGCTAGAGTCAGACTAAAGGGTCAGGTGTGGGCAGACAGAGTAGGCCGATGTAATCTTACAATTTGAGGTGTTAGAAGACGCGAGAAAACCGAACTAATAGATCTTTCTCTCTTACCCCATCGCAAGTCGACGCATGTCTTATATTTTTGTAAGGTTGCATTTGAAGTAGGCCTACTTCATTCTATTGGTATCTTTCTTTGTAAGGAAGATCCACGAGTCGCCGCTGACGAAATTTTGGAGCAAATTCGCAGCTGAAGTTTTCGCAAATTGTTGAAGTTTCGAACATCAAACCCTCAGTTAGAAGCCTACGAAAAGCTGTATACTTTGAATGTTTTAAAAAGGGTATACTATCATCTAGGAGCACGTTCAGAATTATGGTGGTTCTCTGAAGTTTCATTGCTGATTTCTTTGCGGTTTGCTTTGTGCTTTTTCCTTGTGTGTTTGCATTCGAACATATGCGTTCGTGTCGACTTCCATTATCTTTTCGAGATACCGAAGTTCGGCGTTAGAGGTTATTTTCGTTCGACATTATTTGTTTTTGCCCACTTCATTAGATCAGCACTGTGTTGGTACGGTAAAGGATCTTCATACCAAAAAGATGATTATACTACTTATGGTTCTGAATTTATTCGTAAATTATATAGTTGATAGTTTGCTGGGAAATTGTAACCTCTAGTGTATTCTTTTAAATGTCACTGATGTATTAACGATGTCAACGGTAGAGATGAAGGCAAGTAAATTCTGAAGAGGTATTATTAAAAAGAGCGAATGAAGTGATAATGTTAAGACGGATATTTAATGCTTACTTAAAAAACAATGGATTCAATGTCAAGGAATCGTTTAAATTCAGACACGTTGCGCTAAAAGCCATAGTTCACACAGCGCAATACACGAATCTGTATCGCATGAACATTCCTAACAGGTATGAAAGACTAATTCGAGAAGTGAACATTATATTTACTATTTGTATCCATAGAAATTGGGATTTTTAATGTTAAATAACATTTTAAAACTTCATTTCTAAAAATTACTTTTCGCATGAATGATTAAACCGTTTCACTTTATCTAAAATAATTCAAAACCTTTTCTTCCTTCTTTACAGCTAAGAAGCAGCTCCATTTTAAGTAGCTTAATTTAAAAGGAGGCAATTTGCGAACGAAATCTTGTAACAATTGTTTTCACAGTCTTCAAATAATATCGTTGGCTCAATTTTGTGTAAATAATATGAAGAGAAAAGCTTGATAGGTTGATTTTTTTTTAATTTGCATTTTAGTTTCCATTCATATCACAGTATGTGGTAAAAATGTGAGACAGATGCTCAGGTCCCGACATTGCTTCAAAAAACTTTTGTAATTTTACTTAAATGAAGTGTAATTAGTAAATTTTGAAACATTTTCTCAAAACAGTACTGCAGATTGAGCGCATTGCATATCAGTTCATATTAAGCCTCAGAGAGCAGCCTTTGAAAAAGAAATCCACATTCTAAAAAAAATGTTTTTCTTGAACTAATATATTCGCGGAAGGGGATCGAAAGTGAAATTGCCCACACCCCAGAAATACTTTCTGGACGAGTCCTTGGTAAGAAACTCGTGGAAAACAGCATCAGCGCAAAGCAGGTCCATCAAGCTGGACAAGACATAGCAGATTCAAATACGAGAAATAGCAAGAAAAATCATTTATTTTCCTTCATTAGTAATTTGATAGTTCACAAATTGGCACTACTTTCATTAGATTCTGTTTTGGTGATTACGACAACTTGATATAAAATTGGAATTACCTCGTTTTTTTTCTAAAAAAGATGGAAGGAATATAAATTAGGAATTAAATGTCGTCACTCTAGAGGATTATGCCACGGTGGATTTTTGGCTATCTTGTTGGTTTCTTCATTAGTAATTCCGGAAGCGTCAACTGCTAAGTTTTTCCTATTCCCGCAAGTGTAGTGCATTTCTCGGGAGGTTGCGGTGAGATCCAGCGCCGACTTAAGTCGACTTGCGGGGACTTTCTCCAATCAAGTATCTCCCACTAGCGTGGCACCGCTCCAGCCGGGACAAGGTCTACGTTCCCGACAAATCTCCCGGAATATGCGGAAGTGTAGTGCATGTTAGTGTAAGTGTGTGTGTGTGTGTGTGTGTGTGTGTGTGTGTGTGTGTAAGGGGAGAGGAGAGGGCAAGGAAGAGGAAGGACAGATCGCGCGCGGTTCGTGGCCCGTTTGTTAGGGTACTGCTCCGGTATTCGCCTGGTGTTGATGGGAGAAACCACGGAAAACTACCGATCACAGCAGCCGGCCGCTAGAATTCTCCTCCAGACAGCGACTGAATTCGATCTAGCTGGAAAGCTAGTGTCGAAAATCCTACCTTCATCAGGACTCAAACCTAGGACCTCCCGGCGAGAGGCGCTGCAGTGACATCAGCTGATGCACTGAGACGTAGCGGGGTAAAGAAAGAGGGACGCCTTAGGTTTTGCCCGCGAAGGCCGCCAGTGTAATAATAGGAAATTAAAGCATAATTTATAACTACATTTCTAAAAAATTGCGTTGATGCACTGAGCTACCGCTCCCGGTTTTATTTGGGACTTGTTGCCAAATTTCCCCTCTCCGGCCCCACTGTGCGCCGTTAGGGAGCATGTGGTCGACTCCCGCTCCCGGTCATCCCGTTCCTCAACCTCCTCGCGCAGGGCCGAGCCACTTAGCGGCTCTTGACGCGTGGCCCCTCGCGACCCACCGCTTCCCTCCGCAGCTCCTCGCACGCGTACGCGACCCGCCCACGCAGACGCGGCCCGTAGTTTTCTAAATGGGGAAGGCTGTAAATGCATTGCATTGCATTGCATTTGTGTTCATAATCTCTTCCGGTCACGAAGACTACAGTCCTGTAGACTTCGCGCTTCCGATAAAGGCTTAAGAGAGTAGCGCTTGTAACGTCATAGCATTTCACTAGTCGTCGGACCGCACAAGGCGCGGGCCGGGGCGTGGGAGGGGGTGGTCCAGGCGTCGGGCTGGCGGTGCAACCGGAGCGGTCGCTTCGAGGGTGCAAGCCGGCGGGGGCGTGTCTGGGAACATCCGGGGGTCAGCTAGCGCAGAATGATGTGTGAGGACAGATCGTCTGCAGCTGGTCGGCGGGCCCCATTGTGCGACCGGCCCAAAACTCTGTAATGAGGTGACGCGGTCCGCGGGTCTTCAGCGTGGGAGGGCTGTCACGTGACCTCTCGCTATAGACGCCGGTGGAGTGTTGGCGATTGCCATTCGAGTTTGGGTCGAATCGCAGTGCGGAGGCACTGGTTGATCCGTGGGGGGTGATTGCAGGTTTGCGAGGGTGGCTACAGCAGATGCCGGGAGCGGTGCTTCAGGTTAGCACGCTGGGGTACGCTGGGTCAGGCTGAGGCGGCTTGCCTGGTATGCTGGTATGCTTGCCTGGTACGCCGTTCATCTGTTTCCCACATTGCGCGACCGCTAGTGCTGATGGTAGTGCTGTGGAGTGCAGCAGTAGTTTCCAGAGGAGGATGTAAATATTGTACTATGCAGAATATTAAATAAACCTGTACAAAGAACTCGTGTCTGTGTTGCTCTTCACATCACGACAACGTCACACGCTCCTACCGCATATCGGGAAAAGTAGTTCATGCGAAATGCTACTCGCTGAGCTGCACAGTAACGCTATCTCGTGAGCACACCCTCCTTCAGACCTTACGTCCCATCCTCGATGGCAGCCTGGCTGCAGCCTTCGTTCGCCGGTAAGCCTGTGCAGTGAATGCATGACGACACGCCTCCACGTTTTACACAGGCCTTATGGCGGAATGAAGTGGGAGCCTAACGCTTTTCTCTTCCCTGTCAGCAGCTTCAAATGCGTTACGTTCGACCGTTAACGAACTGAGCAAGAAAAGTTTGATACGATTGTTATATAATATAACTTACAAAAATAAAATATATACATATATATATATATATTATATATATATTATATATATATATATATATATTATATATATATATATATATATATATATATATAGGCTGTACCGATTTGGTGAGTATGAAGATTAGAGCCAGGAGACGGACATAGGATACTGTTCATCCCGTTCGACAGCGTTCCTGTGTGAGAACGCACGTTTTCGCGTGATTTCGCACATTTTCGCGTTATTATTTCTAACTACAAAAATAATGACTGGTTGAGTGAGCGAGCAATTTTAGCGGCTAAGAATAAAGATGTACTTAAACAAAAATCAATTCCAAACAAAAACCGCTCTGCTACGTAATAGGTTTTATAATTATCTATTTAATATCAGCGCGTTTTTTTTAATTCTTCATTGTTTGAGAGAAAAACACAAATCTGCAATTGCTTTATTATCGCGAGTGCAACAAGTATAGTACAATTTCTCACAGTGAGTGCGACGCGAGAAAAAGATGGGACCGGCTGTTAAGGCGGAACAGAGTTCGCCAGGTCAGCTAGTTATTAATAAATAAATTTATAAATATATATTTAAATTTCTTTTAGGCGTGATTTCTCTAGGAGAGGCTCCGCCTAAAGCCTTTAATTACGAGCGGCGCCTGTGTCCACGTGAAGGCTACTACCCGCCGAGCCGCGCCTCCCACCCCACCCCTGCCGCCATCGCGTGGAGCTCCACGCGATCTCCACCCCACCCGCGCGAGCGCGCCGTTCATCTGTTTCCCACGCGCGACATTGCGCGACCGCTAGCGCTGATGGCGGCAAGACTGCGGATTTCTACGCACCAAGCAGTTCTCGCCTCGGAGATCACAACTTCGGCAACAAGAATCAGCCAGGTTACCGAACAGGCTGAATAGGTTGCAGCCTAGGGCGCGCAATTTGTAGGGGCGAACGCATTTCACCGGATTCAAAATTTCACAAGGCGAACTTTTTAATGTTTTTATAGAAATATTTCTTTCAATATTTGTAACAAAAGAAAGTGCTAATTAATCAAATATAAATCCATTGATATATGCAGATAAAATGAATGCAAAAATTTCGTATATTGATTAAATCAATATCGTGATGAGAATTATTTATACGTATACGTATAATCAATTATTCATACGTACACAATATTTGCGTCAGCAACAAATACCGTACAACAGTTTTTTAATCAAAATATTATAAATAGCTTTAATGTTTAAAAAAATTAAAAAGGGCGCTAAAACATTTGACAGCCTAGGACGCACATACGTCAAAGTCAGGCACTGAATAGGGCGCACATAAGTCAAAGTCAGACACTGAATAGAAGAATTATCTTCTCGCAATGATTTTTTTTATTTCCCTAAATCAGCGATATCGTGTCAATTTGGTTATTTTTCCCGAAGAATCTGTGATAAAGTAGTTAAAAAAATATTTTTGGAGAGTAGTTACAAAAAAATAATGATGAATTTGCTAGGCTAAGCTAACATTTGATGATATTTTGAGTATTCCTAAAAGAATCTGATTTCACTGGTTGGCGTGATTCTCGATTTCCTTAATGCAGGTAAATAAGAATTCCTTTAATGACTATATTTCCATGTGATTAATTTAACAGAAGGGGTAGCTAAAGAAGAACATCATTGCAAAAGTTCCAGCCGTACATTCATTGATTGATTTTTTCGTGTTTCCGGGCGCGTCGACTGCTTCGGTCATTAGTCCCGTTAGTGTAGTGCATGTTTTTTTCTCGGGAGATGGCGGTGATCTCCCCCCGCTGGATGGCGAGATCCGGCGCCGACCTACCGTCGGCTAGTGGGGTTTCCCCCTAACCAGGACTCTCCGACCAGCGGGGCACTGCCCCAGCCGGGACATGCTCCCCGGGGGGGTGTGTGTGTGTGTGTGTGTGTGTGTGTGTAAGGGGAGAGATAGGACAAGGAAGAGGAAGGACAGGTCGCGCGCGGTCCGTGGCCCGTTTGGTAGGGTACTGCTCCGGCATTCGCCTGGTGTTGATAGGAGAAACCACGGAAAACTACCGATCAGAGAAGCCGGCCGCTAGAATTCTCCTCCAGACAGCAGCTGAATTCACGTAGCTGAAAAGCTAGTGTCGAAAATCTTGCCGCCGTCAGGACTCGAATCTAGGACCTCCCGGTTAGAGGCGCTGCAGTGACATCAGTTGATGCACTGAGCTACTGGTACCGGTAGCCGTACTTTTACATGGCCTTCGGTTTTGAACACTGAACTTCCAGGTACCTACGATATACTACGCTGTTCAGCTTCCTTTGATGCCTTAACACCCTTAAGGCCGTAAATACTATTCCGAAAACAGCGGTATTCCTTAGAACGTTTCTTTGTGTCCCTTTTTCTTATTCCAAGAATATCTCTCTCCCAAAAATGTAATCTGCATTCTACACCTTTACTTGCATCAAGTTAACGATGGCCACCAAGTATTAAAATAAAAAAAACTCTTTTGGAATTAAAATAACTCTGAAATAACCGCCTGAACGGTGTTACCTTTTAATAATTATTTATTACAAAATCTTTCTCTTCTGGTAGCAAAAGGCTAATAGTTTTACCGTGCGATGGAACAAAATTACATGACCGCTGAGATTGTCGGAAATCAAATCACTGTCAAGCTGTGAGCGCCTGAATGTGCCACGATATGAATCGCTTCACGTCGTTCTTGTGACCGCTGCAATTCTAGTTGACCTCCATCCATCAGATCGACTTATTACTCATTGCCCGACTCACCGTCTCCCAAGCCGGTTCTCCTCGCTATCCAAAGGGGAAGATCTCTTGTATTACTCAGTTATTAGCCCATCTCTTTCTTATGCTTGCTCTGTCTAGGGTGGAACAACCAAAAGTAACATAAATAAAATACAACGTTACTCAAGAGTTTAGCACTGCGGCTTCTTTCTTGGCAAACCTCAAACAAGACAATGCAGTTCACAACCCAGTTAACACCACAACTGACATCCTTAAATTTATGAGCAAAAGAATGTTGACCAACTGGAATCAAGAATGGACCAAATACAAAGCCAGCCACCTCCATAAAACGCAATCAGATTTCTTCTCAGTGTATGTAGATAAACAAATGACTAGGCGAGAACAGGTAGTGCTATCCAGACTTCGCTCCGGACATACTAATTTAACACACGCACACCTGTTTCACAAACTACCCGCGCCCCTCTGTGACTTTTGTCAGGTTGAACTAACGGTATCTCATATTTTGAACGCTGGCCCTATGTTCCAGGAAGAAAGAGATGGCCTATCACTGGAGCAACAATTCGAAGCAGTTATACATTCCAAGTCCTATCAACAGGAATTCATAAGATTCTGCCAGAACATTAATATATTTAATAAAATATAAGTGTAATGTAATGTAAGTAATGTAATGTAAGTGTAATATGTAAAATACTGAAAAGTCGCTAAGAACCTTTGGTTGATGCGACTATAATAAACAAAAAAAAAAAAAAAAAAAAAAATACAAATCGTACTAAATAAAATTTTAATGCGTAACTTTAAAGCTTGTTTGGTGCGCTTCAAATAAACAAATCAGAAATGAACTGTAAATAGAAAACTTAAACATTGATATTAGAAGAATATCTGAAAAAAAACTTTTAAGATAAAAGAGGATGGTGCCAAAAACGGAAGTAAAAGCGAAAGTAAAATCAAATGATGCCAAAAACCTCACTCTAGATCATTCAGCAGAAAACAAAAACCAACATAAGGTACCCAAAGGACACACTACGACCACCTTAGATAACTTTCAATAAGCATACAAATTAAAAATAAAGGATCGTTAAACACTCAGGCATCCCATTAAACAAAAACGTTTTTCAAATTCAAAATAAATTTTAAAAAAAGTTAATTAAGACAAGCCTACCAAAAGTAAGAGGAAGCTTCACACAAAATGAACTCTCCATCTGCTTGTGCCCTATACCAGTTCATCGAACATTGCACTGCAAAACTGGAAAATCGTATGATTGACCAGATAGTAAATAAAGACAGTAAACAAAAAAGTTACAACGCAGATGAAGATTTTTTACGTGTCTCCACAAACCCACGTAAGTCATCCGTCACATGCCATCAATTGCTTCGACCATTGGGTATTATTCTGGAAGAACTTGTTCCCATTGATTTCACAAATTTTGTTGAACTTACGCTGGGGGCTGTTTGGCTCTGTATTGTTTAGTTCTGCCAACAGGAATTTACATTATTTAGAGACTACATCGGAGCAAACTAAACCACTCTTGGAAACTATCCCTAATCTCCAACTGCACTCCTGAACTGACACTTCGGAGGCATCAAGTAGAGCTGCATCATCCAGCCCAATGGCTTGGTAGATGATATCATGCTGAACATTCGATGATGCTCAACAGTTTTAGAATCTGTCACTAGAGTTCGCTCGCCTCGACCGACTATTGCACGTGCAAGTTTTCTTGATTCACGAGCTCCCTAGTCATCACCCAGCGCTGAATAGCACGGCCCGGTCAGATACTTGGGTTCGACACGGAACGGTACGTACCAATTTACAATGCAGGTAACAACCGCCTCGTACTTTCAAAACAATTGTAGCATTCCTTATGGCACGCTTTGCCTTGTTAAGTTCGTGTAAATGATCTTGGCTGTCCAGGTGACGCCGCGTCGAAGGCTGTGTTGCCGACGTTTCGACCATCTTGTCGTGGTCTTCCTCAGGGCTGTTGTGCCCTGAGGAAGCCCTGTTGTGCCCTGGCACAACAGCCCTGAGGAAGACCACGACAAGATGGTCGAAACGTCGGCAACACAGCCTTCGACGCGGCGTCACCTGGACAGCCAAGATCATTTACGTGACTGGCCGCGGAAGCCTACGACTTCACTTGTTAAGTTCATGCCCACAATTGGTACGCCCTTTTAAGCCGTGACGTAGCCAGAGCCCTCCTTTCCCCGCACCGCCGCTGCGGAATATCAAGAAAACTTGCGCGAATAGTATACCATGGCGCCGTCAGCCGTTCCTCGCCTCTAAGCCTCTCCCGCGAAAGCGAAAGCGTGTTCGCACGTGCCGCACGGCTCCGCGCCCCGCGCGTGCCTGCCGTGACACCTGCCTGCGAGGGACGAGGTCGGCACGCGGAAGGCCGGGGTCACCCCTCTCCCCCCCTCCAGAGTTTCCTGCGGGTGTGGCGGTCGCCTTACACATTGCCACCTACTAGATACTGCTGGGAATGGAAGTTACGGGAAACTGAAGTTAAAAAGAAAACGTCATTCCGTTGTCAAGCAGGAACAATATTCACTTTATCACTGGAATATTATTTGCACATGTTTTCGGTTCCTCCAGGAAGCCCCTCAAGTTACCTCGCTGAAAGTGTCGGTAAAAGATAACCATTCTAAGTACGATTGCAACGGTGCTTTTTAGAAAGTTCTGAAAATCCGCTATGCTTCGAATTTCTCTTCCACGCTAGTTAACACGTGCCAAATTGCCACTGACTATGAAGTTTAGTTGATTTGTTCGAAAATTGCACACAAGTTTCGCAACTCTCCTAGACAATTCTTTTCCATGTGATCGACTACCTCGGAATCTTAACTTTACTCGATTGACTGATTGTTAGTGATTCCGGGCGCGTCAACTACTATTGGCAGGAGTCCCGTAAGTGTAGTGCGTGTTTTCCTGACGTGGCGGTGGTCTTTCCCCGCTGGATGGCCAGATACGGCGCCGACCTACCGTCGGCTAACGGGGTTTTCCACAACCAGGTATCTCCCCGCAGCCGGGACAAGTTCTAAGTCCCCGACCGATCTCCCAGCATGCGTGGTATTGTAGTGCACGTTAGAGTAGTGTGTGTGTGTGTGTGTGTGTGTGTGTGTGTGTGTGTGTGTGTGTAAAGGGTGAGGATAGGACAAGGAAGAGGAAGGAAAGATCGCGCGCGGTCCGTGGTCCGTTTGTTAGGGTACTGCTCCGGCATTCGCCTGGTGTTGATCGGAGAAACCACGGAAAACTACCGATCAGAGCAGCCGGCCGCTAGAATTCTCCTCCAGACAGCGACTGAGTTCGACCTAGCTGAAAAGCTAGTGTCGAAAATCCTGCCGCCATCAGGATTTGAACCTAGGACCTCCCGGTCAGAGGCGCTGCAGTGACATCAGTTGATGCACTGAGCCACCGCTCCCGGTTTAACTTCACTCGAACAAATTAGTTCAAAAAGTATTTGTAAGCCGTTTTAAATAAAATTTTAATGGCGAGCAAACATTGATATATTTGAATTAGTAGATTAAGCTGTACATTTAAAGTACGCTTCCATTAGGTTATCATCTCCAGTTGTCCAATACTTTCTTTTTGAATGTCATCACTCCATAAGGATGTCAAGGTTACTAATGGAAATTTATGTAAACTATCGGCATTGTCTGATTCACGCATACTAATTGCCTTTTTATATTGTCCTTAAGACGTTCTCTGCGAGTTTCACAATTTATCTCCACTCATTACTCCCCATCCACTGCCTGAAAGGACAGCAGCATTTAGAAGAATAAAAACAATTTATCCTGGAGACATTTCGTCTAAAGCAAGTGCAACAAACAAACGAATCCTTCCCCTACTAGCGATCATCTGAGAAAACTGCAATTTGCGACTCCAAGGTTTCCACGAATCCACGACTTCACGGTTTCCACTGGGAATGTCGTCCTCACCTGCTCCTGCGTCGAAGATGGTTCCATGAAAGCCCTCGGAATGAATTCCGAGAACAATCCTTCCCCTGGGACAGCGCTCCAGCGCTGGAGGTAAGTGCGTCCGCTGCAGGAGAAGGATACCGGGTGGAGGGTGAGGGAGGGTGCCGACAAGTGAGAGTCTCCAGCGTCCCTCCCCATCAACGCATGCTTCAGACCAATTCATGTAAATACAATCACATTAGCCGTAATTGGTCGAACGCCCGGAGGGAACAGACAAAATTCTGGCATTGCGCATTGCAGTGGTTACGCTGACGTGACGCATCGTGAGCCCAGGATGACATGGAATTTTGGAAGTGGTCAGACGGTAAGTGCAATTATGGCACCATTATCTTTGGAATAGGTCTTTTTTTTTAGGTATTCCTTGATATTGTGTTGTATTGACCATGAATCGACATTGATCCGTTCGTCTCCGCCTCGGGACACCTTTTAACTTTGTATCAATTGACGAGACGTTATTTGGTCCACCGCCGACCTAGCCAAAAAGAAAACGGCAATTTACATTGAAGGCCCACTCAATTGATTGATTAATTGATTGATTTGTTTAGTATTTCAGGGCGCGTTAACTGCTGTGGTACTTGCGTAAGTGTAGTACATATTTAAGCACGGGAGGAGATGTTTGTGATCTTACCCCACTCGATGCCGAGATCTGGCGCCGACCTACGGCTACTAGCGGGATTTTCCTCAACCAGGTACCTCCCAGCAGAGGGACACCGACCAGATGGGACAAACTCTAAGCTCCAGACCGTTCTCCCGACATGTGTGGTAGTGTAGTGCATGTTAGTATGAGTGTAAGGGGAGAGAATAGAAGAGGAAGAGGTAGGAAAGATCGCGTGCGGTCCGTGCCCGTTTGTTAGGCATTGCACCGGCATTCGCCTCGTGTTGATCGGAGAAACTACCAAAAATTATAGATCAGAGCAGGCGGCCGCTAGCATTCTCCTGATTTCAATCAATCTAGGTATACTTGAGTTTTTGTAATCTGGCGGATGATAGTTCATCAGTTGTTACGGTTGGTTTCGTTCAATCGGGAGCTTAAACATCACCACAGTGACGTCACAATGTGACATTTTAGCTCTCGATTGAATGACACCGTAACAGCTGATGAACTGCCAAACGCCAGGTTAGAAAAACCCAAGTATAGTGTCGAAAATCCTGCCACACCGCCTGGACTCTACTCCTAGGGCAGAGACACTGCAGTGCCATCAGTTGATATTCTGGACCACCTACGCAGGTGCCACGCTTTAATCTTCGCCTCTTGGGCCTCGTGGGAAGCCCATCTCCGCCCTGCCGCCCCGCCCATCCTGCATCCTCTCATCACTGCACGTGTCGAACGTCCGGAGGCAAGGGGGGGGGGGCGGTGGACCTTGGGAGCAGAGCGCGCGCTCTCGTCGCGGGAAGCTGCGCTCGGTGAAGCCCCGTGACGTCAGCTGACGTCACCGCTCGCGCCGGCGCGGAGCGGTCGCGGCGAGCAGCGGCGGCGGCGTTTATCGCTCAGACCCACGGCCGCTGCCGTGCACTGCCGTGTGGGTTCGGGTGCGCTTCACGTAGGTAGACCGAGCGCTTCATTCCAGAACATTCGGCACATTTGTTTTCGACAAAATGTGTGTATAACTGTTTTCCTCTTCACTCCAGTATCTTTGTAAACGTGTGGTCAGTGCCGGACTTTAAACTTGTGTGCGCTCTAGGCTGACAAATGTTTTAGCGCCCTTTTAATTTGCTTTTTTAAACATTAATTCTAGTTATAACATTTTGAATAAAATATTGTCGTACTACATGTCTGACCGACGCAAATATTGCGTACATATAAATTATTGATTATACGTATACGTGTAAATAATTCCCACCACGATATTGCTTTAATAAATATACAAGATTACACTACACTACAGGTAGTACACTACAGACAGTATTTTCCGAATTTTGGTGCTCCGTAAGGAATGAGTATCCGGAATTAACTAAGAAGACCTCGAGTGTTCTGTTTCCTGTTTTCACTTCTTACCTTTGTGAAACAGGTTTTCCAGCCATATCAGTGATCAAGACAAAATATAGATCAAGAATAATATCCAGAATGAGATGCGTATTGCCATTTCAATATTAGTGCCGAGATTCGATTAACCTTGTGATCACCAAAGATGCCCATTCATCTCACTGACTTTTCTGAACAATCAGTATGTTTTTTTATAGTTTTCCTTAGTTTTCCACATTTTGTGAAACATTAAATAAATTCAGTACTTACAGAAGTATATAGTGCAAATCACTTACAATCATTTTGTACACTGTACGTATGTAATCTATACAGGATGATCTTGCTTCCAGGGGGCGGGGGAATCAACAATTTAATCTTAATGAGGGGAGGCGTGTGCAGAATTCATCTGAAGGGAGCCACGGCAGCAAAAGGTTTGAAAACCACTGCTCTATAAATTCAAATTATTCGATTTTGAATAATTAGCCTGAGCTCACTGTATTTCCGTAATCGACCCACTACAGTACGCTGCTTTATAAGTCCATTTCCGCGTTTGAAATAATAGTGGAAGTCTCCTGCTTTTAAAAGTAAATTTGAAAATCTTAAACAAGTACAGTGACTGATGAGTGGTTTATCACCTTTTAGTATAAAATTCTTAATCCCTTCTTCACATTTGAAAAATATAATTAGGGTTTTATTACTCACCCTTTCCCCCTGCTTTCGGAGAGAAAAAAAACACACCTCTCAATGTTCATAGAAAATCCAAATAATCGTTAACTATGAACTATCGACACGAATGATTCCCACATAGATAATTGGTTTTGTGGTTTGCATTGCCGCAGACTGTGTTCAGGACTTTATGACTTTGACTTTCATATTTGTCCATAAAGTTATACAAGCGTTGAAAAATTTGATGACTTTCAAGGTGATAAATGTTCAAAAGCTTGACACAAAACAAAGAACGCCATAACAACACGAATTACGTCAGCCAAAGAGACCAAGCCGCAGAGATGCACTGGCCCAAACAGAATGGGTTGCGTCATCTAGCTGTAAAAAGCCTCGCTCCCGATGCATCGGAAGGGGTTTGCTGCTCGTTTGAGGACCAGCGCCGAGATAATTGAGATGACGTCACACGGCGATTATGTTGCATGGAAAACGACGAGGGGAAAACCAACCTGGTATTTTTATTCGGAATTGTGGGAATTCTGATATGGTGTTGTTGACGTTCAACATATTATGTTGACGAAGATGACCTTATTTCTTCTCATATTTATTCCGGATTCGGGGAAAGGTTTGAGGGCTTAATTGAGTTTCACAGCGTTATGCATGGATCTGCCTGCTATATCGTGTGGTTTTATTCTTCCGGTTTCAAAGTAGCCGGGCAAAGTACTGAGATTAACAAAACGGAATTCAGATGTGGATAGTCTGAGTAATGAAAAAATAGTCTTCGACCATATTAAAGGTTTCAACTGTGGCCCGTGAGGCCTTGCAATTTGGACATCCCTGGACGAAACTATGAAGATCCTGCCCGTAAGAGCCGGAAAATTTGACTTAACACTTATCCACTTTGCACAAACAGATTTATACAGGTTTAAGCTTCAAATTGGATTGTACGATTTTTGAAAGTATATTACTGAGAAATACGAACTATATACTCTTCTCAAATCTTCCGTTCCCCCCCCTCCTCTCCCTTTTACTAATTAATACCGGGGTGTGAGTGTACTGTCAACTTTGAGGCAGAAAGTTGAAAGAGTTTCGGTCTCTTTAGCGGGTCCAGGTCGCAGCCATCGTGTCGCCGGCTGTTTGCGGTCATCCACCCCGCTGGCGGTCGCGGCGCGGCGCGCCGCCGCCTACGGTTACGTCTCGCTATACGTCAGTGCGACGCGTTACGTCACGCGCCGGCACGTCATCGCCGGGCGGCGGCGGCGGGTGGCCTGGCTACGTGTGGGATGGGCCAGTGCGGGCCCGCGGCGGCGTTCCTTTATCGGAGCGTTGTCATCGCAACCGCCGCCGCGTCCGGGTTAACGCCCCAGCCTCAACCTCACTCGCAGACGTTTCACGAGAAGTCCTTTCGTCTTCGCTCTTTCCAACTCTTGAATTGCGAGAAAGCCATTTTCTGATTCTAGGTATATTTAACGTGTTGAAGTTCATTCGGTTTCAATAAGACAAGGGGCTTAAATGTGAATGTGAAATGTGGAGTTCCTTAGCTAAAAATACGATCTCACGCTACAACAGCAGGTTTACGTACTTTGTATTGATAGCCAGATTCGTCTGTGTTCATTAAATGTGAACAACTGGTTCGTGTTTCGTTCTGATATTCTTCACGTGCTCTGTAATTTTTAACGCCGAGCAAGCTGCTTCTGCCAATAGCATGTCGTTCTAAATAGTAAGAACAGGGGAAAACCCACGATATACATGATCCCGTCCACCCGTGCGGCTCGTGCCACAAGGCCACTGAGAACTGGAACCCGAACAGGAAGAGCGTGTCGGCACGGAGTTTGGACTATCTCGATGCATGGCTCTCCTTGACAATACGTGACTTCTAACGCCGTCCCTCTAACTACAAGTACCTTGAGGACAGGGCCAAAAAATTAGACGCACGAATTAAGCGTTCAGACTAACGGTAATTTGACTTCCAGGTTTCCCAGTTCACGTAGTAATTGCAGATTTTCGGACTACCTTGTGTGTGTATCCAGAAGTACCTACATCAAATTCTAGCCTTCATTCTTTGTGCTCTCCAGCAACGGTGAAAAGAAGGAAAAAAGTATTATGTAGTCAATATCAAGAAATGAGAACTCCCTCTTAAAAGTGACTCCAATAATTCTCTGCAAACCAATCTCACAACTAATTGAATCTGCTCTGAAACGTTTTACTGGAGCGAGGTCAGAAAGTTTAGGGGAGTGGTATATGTTTAAGTCTAAATAAACTTCAACAATAACGTAACAAATGGGTTATGCCAGTCTCATTTTTCCATTTCAAATACAGTGAACCCTCGTTAGCACGACTCGCTTAACACGAATTTCGCCGTAACACAAACAAAACTATGGCTCCTGCAAGTAATAGTTTTAACATTTCTTTACACTCGCGTCAAAGTCTGCGGAATTTTTATCTTATTTTTTATTAATTTTTATTCATAATGTTTTGTTAATTTTATTCAATAAGAAAATAATTTTATATGCTAGTTATTATTAAAATGTGAATCCTGAAATTGACAGAAGTGGCAGTAAGATAAATTCCTACGTGCTTTTTAGACCGTCAGTGCGTCAGAAATTGAAATTGCAAAGTTCACTTGTAAGTAAAATAGTTAGAGGGAGGGTTTACGGCTGGAGATTGACGAAATCGAACACTGTCTAAAAATAATTTGTGTAATTCTGCAACACGCAAATTGGTCTGTGAAACCTGACGGAAATTCCTGGAAATTTCGTTCACGCATGCAATGGATGGCTTCAACGACAGGGGTCTGACCTACAAGGTCCTACAGTTCCCCTTAAAATATCTGCAATACATGATATATTAATAAACGTTTTATAAACACTCTTCAAAAATACTTTTTCAATTTATTAAAACAGTATTGACATGAAAAAAATTAATACTTTCGAGACTGGTACAGCTTAAATTCAAAAAATTGTTAGAGCAACATTAAGTGATGTATAAATAAAAGTTTTAGGCACATGTGCCAAGTGAAGTTCGGAGTTTTTGATTTTCGGCGATTGTTTATTGTACCATTCTCCGAATAAAATTTGCAATTTTTATAAATACAAATGTACAGAATCTAATAATTAAATCCACAAATTAATTGTTCATTGAAAAAAAACATTGTTTTAGTGTAAACAAACTGTAATTACACTTCATAAAATAGCCCCACCAAAACATATTCGGGAGCCACTTTTGTTCCCAGCTGATATTGAGAGATTACTATAAGACAGGACAGCTTTTACAGCAACTGAAGGTCGCTGTACACTAATTTTTCAGTACATTATTTTAAAGTTGGCTCATTTGCAAATGACTTTATCAGTATCTCTTGCAATGTCATCGCTCTTAATGTCGTACGTTTCTTTCTCAACCTCTCAAATCAGTCACTTGTTAGGGTATCTTCGTTTACGCTACACAGTAAGGATGGGCAATTATTAAATAATAATCGATATCTGATTTATGATTAGATTAATTTGCATCGATTAATCGTTCCGAATTAATCTATTATGCTTGCATATTCTATTAACTTTTCACATTTTTAAATGATGCGTAAAATCGTTAATTTTTAATTTGTAAATTAATTAATAGTTTAATAGCTTTTCAAGCATTGTAATTGTTTAGTAGACAGTAACACCAATAATTGAAACCTCACGATGTACTTGGTTGAGGACAATTCCCGGAAAACTGCTATTTCTGATTCTTATTTCATACTGAATATAATACCATCATTAAAATATTACAACATACATAGCGTGTTTTCATTTTATTAGTTTTACTAACACGAAATTAATGACTCATGTTTGTCTTACAATGTTTTGCAGTTGGAGAGAGAAGAACAGACGAGAAATTCGGTTACTAAAATTCAAAAGAAGAGATGCCCTTTCATATTTTGCTCGTCTTGAAAATTAATATTTGAATTAAAAACATCGAACTAAAAATCTGAAAAATCAATAGATATGTAAAAATAAATAAAAGATAAATTTATTTAAACTGCAATTAGGTGTAACTCGGTGGCCGTTAATTACTTAAATTATATAATAAATGTCATGCAAATAATATTATAATGGTAATCATAATGCTAAAATGATGATGATAATTAAAAATAATAAAACTGCTGATTCTTCAAACATTAAATTACATTAAAATACAATGTACATTTATCGGCGTAAAAATTATCAATTTCAATTTTTTGAATCATCGTACAAAATAATCGATTGTTGTACTAATCGCGATTAAATCGCCCATCCCTAACTCGGCAGGCTGCTTTGAGGGCTGGCGTGGCGGTGAAGAGCGAGTCTTCTCCGAGGGCCAGCCTCACGTTGCCTTCACAGGCGCCGCGACGCCTGCTGATGCGCAGACGCCGCTATTTATACGCGCTCTTGCCGCGACTACCGACGCGCGTATTTTCGTCAATACGCGGGTGGCACCGCTCACTGCGGCTCACCCACGCCCGAGCTGACAAGGACGCCCGACAATGTGGAACCGGAACTATCAATTCGCACCGAAACTGGCATTTTAAGTGCAACCGTGAGGGAAACACGTTTACGTACATACTTTTGTTTTCCTTGCTGTACCCTTGAATATGTAATATCGATGAAGATGTGATTACGGTATCGAAGAATCCGGATTATCGGCATCAATTGTCACAATTATAAAACCGCGCCAAGAAAGCTGTTTCCTTTCATAATGGCTCTTTAGACGGGTTGTCTGTTAAGTCATTACAAAAATTCCTTTACTGGTCTCCGCATACATGCCAGTAAATATGTGTGAAAAACGTAAATTTTGAAACTGTATTTTATTAGAAATGTCTTGGAAAGTAAAACCACAGAAAAACATACGCGGGAAAACTTTTCTTATTCGGCGTCTGAATACATTATCTACACAGATCACCATTAATTCATCCACGTTGTCGATATAGTGTTACTGACTTTTCAATTCCTTGTTCTGCTGTTGGTATCTACACATACATCGTAATATTCCAAACCCCTTTATCCTAAAAGGGTCGTTTGTAACTGCTTCCTCGAAAGATGACAACAATCTCACGCTCGATAGTCACCCGCCGATGGCGGTTCAGGTAAGTTTTTTATACTCCAAGAGTCAACATTCGGGTTTTTACTACTAGCGAAGAGGCTACGGCTTCGTGAGTTCAGCATTAGTCATTCACTTGTCGCGGCTATTCAGGGCACTTTTGTTACCGACGGACATTCAAGAATGTAAAGAGATTAAGAAATCGGCACTGAACTCTGCACTAATATTGCATTCCATTGCTTCATGGACCCCATATGAGATTCATTGAATTATATGATGTTGATAAACGTACCGTATTAGCTACGTCAATAACTCCATATCCACTGAATATTAATGCTAATAATTATTAAAATGTCAAGCTTTACTACTCTTTGCAAGTGTTAAAAATGAAGCTGACTTCGTTTCACTCACTCACGCTTCTTTAACCATTCACTCAATCTCTCGCTCGCTCAGGGGGGCACAAATTTTTCTTTCGGCACGAAAATATATACTTTATTAATTAAGAGATTATTGAAATTCTTCTGCGCATTCTATCCAGTTTTCATGCGATTGTTATGATCTATATAGAATTTTGGCGCATAGGTATTACTTATTACCTATTATTCAATTTTTGGCGGAGGCAAATGAAGTTGCATGACAGTTCGGTAGATGTTACAATGCTATTTTTATACTACACCACAAGTCATTTTTGCAATCATTTTTTTGTAATTTCACTACACTATAAAACCTTCAAATAAGTACTCCGTAGGTCATATTAAGAAAAAGGGTTTTCCAAGGGCAAACGATGCATTTGTTCACCTATACTACAGAACTGCACTCGCGCACCCGCACTCGTAGACGCACGCAAGCGCATACATGCCCACGCGCATACTCGCACGCATACACACACGTGCACAAATGATAACACTATTTCGAGCGTCTCGTACACTTAACGACCTGTCGCAATACTAACACGATGTTCTCTTCATGCACTGCATGCATGTTCTCCTCCATCAACAAACATCGGTATTTTATTGAGTAGAATCTTTCGCGCAAAATGAAAATTTTGAAATATTGAAACTTAACGAATAAGTCTTGCCAAATACGGCGAGTCTCACAAAACACCTTACCTCGTCCGAGGCAACGTGGACTCGCGCGGAGCACGTCAGGCCCGAGGTCCCTGCTGGGGAAGCGCTCCCGATCCACATCCACCGCAACGAACCGCCACTCGCCTCCGAGTAGCTGCGCGAGCCCGCCGCGCGCAGCATTTGCTGAGACTGGCCGGGCGCCGGGCGCGGGGCCCTTGGCCGCCCTTCGCGCGCGCCTGCTCGCGAAACGCGCCGACGCCACGCTGGCAGCGAAGGCGACACGGAGGCGGGGAAATGCCGAGCGGGGACGGTGGCCTGGGGCCGTTGGGGCGAATGGGAGAGGCAAAGACACGGGGGTAAAGGGTAGGGCGTCAGCGGCGCTGGGGCCGGGCGGGAGGGGCGCCTGGGATGCGCGGGAAAGGGGGGCGGAGCGGGGGCGGAGCGGGGGCGGAGCGGGGGCGGAGCGAGGGGCGGAGAGGGGGAGTTGGGCGGGGGGGGAGATGGATGAGGGGAGCGGGGCAGTTGTGAGGGGTGCGGAGCGGGACGGACAAAGGGCGATTGCTGTCAGACTAAGTGGTGGTGATGGTTACGGCTGGTGTGGCATTAGCCAAGGTGGCAATAGGCGCGCGGTGCGGCACCGCCTTTGGCTCCCCGCCCCGGCGCCGAGCCGCTGCGGTGATTCAGCGTCCGGCCTTCGTCCCCCGCGGCGGACGCGGATTCCTGTGGTCGACACCCCCCCCCCGCTAAGCCTCATGTGGCGCGCGCCTACCAACAGAACGTGTTACTATGTTCCTCACCGCTCACTATAAGAGAAGCCCCGAAGAAAACTTCGCAGAATTTACATACCACGTTCGTCCGCCACTGATAATGAACTCAGCTAATGAATTTCACTAGTATTTTATCTATATAAAATACAAAAATGTTTCAGAGCATATGACGTTTTAGAATCTAGTTCATATCATCAGATTTTCCTACGCATTCGATCTTATGAGATATTTGCAACATGACACAGTTAGTAGCCACGAATTGTTGGACTTGATAAACTCATACATTAGTTTCAATTTTGACTCCTTGTATTATTTCTATGCGATAAGCTATAGATAACAGCATTGCGGAAAATTCCCTGCAATAAATTGTTCTGTTTGGTGACTGGTCCTATCTCGATGTCATCGCGTAGTATTTTTCCAAAATTCCTTTCTAGGCCGTACCAGTGCCAGTTTTCGTCATTCACCGTGGTTAATCCCCTAGCATGAACCTCGATCCACTTAGTAATATCGATTAGTAATATCTTGCAACTTAAGCACGCTATATTATCATGCCGACTATAAGAAGATTATCGTATGTATTTTTCACGCGAACAATTTACATTATATTTCTCCTGATTAGAAAATTTGTATAAGTTTTTTTATGGTGGAGAATCTGTAATAAAGTTATGAACGAATTACTGTGCGTTCCACAGATTATGATTATCTTCTAATATAACATTGTCTTAATGCTCTTCACTCCTGAATACTACGGCATGATTAATAAACATGCCCTCTGTTAATACTATGTATATATTATTAACAGTCTGTTACTATACTATGTAGGGCTAATTCCAAAAGGCTACTCTTTCCAAGGTATTCAAACTTGTGTCAACAAAAAGTAATTCAAGAATTAAAGTTTGGCGTTACGTAAATAAATGCTACTCGTTAGCTAAAGACTGTTTATTAGCCGACGTTCCGAGAGAAAGGACGCATGTATTGCAATCATGAAAGGAAATTCTATTTTTATTAAACATGAATTTAATTCCCATGTGTAATGAGCTATAGATGGTGTGATATGAGAGAGGGGCTAATGTGCTTGGGAAGCTTTGCGGGAGAGCTCAATAAGAAGCAATTGCTGTTTTATGCGTAAACTATTGGGAGAGCTTCTGAGCAGCACTCATTGATTGTTTGTTTTTTCTGCCGTCCTCCGAGATAGAGTATATTTGGACTTCGTAGATAGAACTTGCGGATTCAGTGGTAACGATCAGCGTACCGGACTATTGTACCCGAGTTTGCGATTTCAAACCCGATCGAAGCCGCGGATTTTTAAGGGTGAAAAAATTCTTCATACGCCTTCCTTCGGAGGGGAAGTAAAGCCGGCTGTCCCATGTAGTAGATTTACTGCAAGTAAAAGATCAAGCCTGTAGTTCCGCCTGTTTCGTCGCCGAAGAAAATACCTCCTTTCTCAGCTAGGTGATGAAAGGAGCGTAGCGAAATTTGCGTGGTTAGATGGAAGAGCGGGCCTAATGGCCCGAGTCTCGCCACGTAAAATAAGACATTAACTAACTAACTAAGAACTTCTCATACCTGCAACACTTTTAATAAAACGGAGAAGTTTACAGTCGGAGCTCGAAAATACGAAGGGATTTATTCGTATGATAACATCGCCTAACCCAACAACGACACTGCAGTGCTATATCTACAAGGTTGTAGCAAATTACAGCGCCTCGATTGTCTACCCTTGTTTAGACAGCGACGATCTCAAACAGAAGTGCATTTGCTCTCCGCCAACACATGTTGATAACGCGACGCAGCGCGAAGCAGAATAAGAAACGGATCTTCTAGTTCTCTGCACACAATTTACATTCGCACTCTTGACCTTATCAGCCTTCCCTGACAGGCGTTCGTACTAACTCGAGTAATTCGTTTCGTTATAATCTTCAGTTTCCAGATAAATCGTAGCGCGATTTAAGCTTCTGAACACACACAAAAAAAAACGAAGAAAGCATATATTAGGTCGATTCGAAATGTGAAAGAATGCGGTTGAAATGAACCGGTTACTTGGATTGGGGTTAATCGGCTGACAAAATGTGTTAAATACATCCTACTGTATTAATGTGCATCGAAACGGTAATCGAGGAGACTACATATTTGAAGACCTAATTTTGATAAAATGTTGCATCGACAAAACCAGTGAAATTTGTTCTTAATCTCACTCTTTTATATAATTCTGCGATAACGTGAAGGTCAAACTTACATTACAAATATATGGTACCAAAACATCCAATTCAATATAGGGCCTATTAATTAGACTCTTGTACATTGTTGAGATTGCACATAAGAGGTTGGGCGGGGAAGGAGGGGAAGAGGGTGTCGACGGACCAGTCGAATCAATTAATTTTTATAAAAAAGAATCTGTAAATAAATGAAGATATAAAGTTTCTTTCGAATTTAATCATTTGAAATCCATTTAAAAAATCATAAATTTCTTAAGTTATTAGAAGGGGGACGATTTGGGTTGGTAATACAACACAATAGCAACGATGACATTTGCAACATGCATGAATCCACGCCTGGGCAGGAGGAAGAGACGGTGCCCTCACTCTCGCCCTTCTCGGCCCACTGTGCGGCAGCGGGGCAGAGGCGGGGCGGGGCAGGGCGACGTCGCCCAGCAACAGGCCAGTGCAGCGCTCGTCTTGTCTTGGCCAGCAGCGGCCCCCGCAAGCTCGCCTCCGCCTACATCCACGCGCAGCGAATCGCCCGTACGGCCGCAACGGGAGACGGCGGAGACACCGGTGTTGTCGGCGGAGGCGGTGGTGGCGGCGGTGGTGGAGGCGGCGGTGGTGGAGGCGGCGGTGGTGGAGGAAGCGGTGGTGGAAGCGGTGGTGGAAGCGGCGAGGGCGGTGGGGGCGGGGGGGCGGTGGAGGCGGCGGCTGGGCGGCGGAGTGGCGGCGTTGGAAGCGGTGGTGGAGGAGGCGGCGGTGGTGCGGGCGGCGGGGCGGATGTGGCGGCGGTGGAGGCGGCGGCAGTGGAGGCGGCGGCGGTGGAGGCGGCGGCGGTGGAGGAGGCGGCGGTGGAGGAGGCGGCGGTGGAGGCGGCGGCGGTGGAGGAGGCGGCGGACGCGACGGCGCCAGCGTCGACGCAGCACCGCACGCGCCGCTCTGCACAGCGCTGCGCTGCGCTCCGCGATCGTCTTGTGCAAGTGCGCCCACCGACAGGGTTACGGTTACCGCTGCATAGACAAAGGCGCCCCGCGTGGCGGCACTGGGTCGAAACAGGTGGCTCTAATCAACTACTATCGCTACAGCGGCTCTCACGAGGAGGTTCTCACGAGGCGGCTCCACTTTCCGAATTAGTTATACAGCTGGTTCGAATTCAACCACTGTCTGGCGGAGAAAAGTCCACCGACCGCCTGCTCTGATCGGTAGTTTTGCGGAGTTTCCGCATCAAATACCAGGCGAATGCCTGAGCAGTACCCTATCAAACGGGCCTCACAACGCGCGATCTTTCCTTTCTCATCCTTGTCTTCTCCTCGCCCTTATATATTCGATTTAAATTTACTTGCACTACATTCCTAAACATGTCAGGAGATCATAGCTTGTCCCAGCCGAGGCTGGCCTCTCTGAGAGAGATCTGGAGGAGAGAAACCCCGCCCCTGTGTAGATTAGCGCCGGATCTCATGTTTCAGCGGGGGAGGAACACCTCATTTTCCCAGGACAGAACTTGCTCTACACTTACGGGATTTATGACCATATCCGTTGACACGACCGGAAACACCAAGTCAATTTCACGAAACTCATGTTATCAAACCTTCATCCGAGTGAAGCAATATTATTATTATTATTATTATTATTATTATTATTATGAAGAAGAAGAATTTGTGGACACCTGCATCCATGGCACAAGCTCCACTGTCCCCAGCGTGGAAGCTGCACGAGTCTTCCGAAGGCTGGTGAAACGCGCTCGTTGCCGTTTCTCAAGTGCAGAGGCGAGTGCCGGACCAGCATCCGCCTGCGCGTGCATTTCTATTTCGAGAAAACGTGCACTTGCGTTTTAAAAGCACGATCTCACACCTCACATTTTAGCATCAACGATTAATCTGCACGAAAGCAGAAGAAAAGGAATGCCAAGTGTTCCTGTATCAACACGTATACACTCCTGCTGCAATCACACCAAAATTCAGAGGAAGGTGAAAGATTGTTTAAAGGAACTTGTGCACATTTGAATACTGAAAATGGGTAGGCACTAACTGTAAATATATTGTGCTCAAACACATTACACCGTTTTGGCAGCAATTCATGACAAACTCCATCTGCCCAATTGTTAGTCAACAAAGTATGTGTTACCTATTTCGTTCATCATCGCCTTTCTTCCCACTGTGTTTCGTAGTTCACCTATAATATCGTTAAATTTGTCTTGAAGAGCAAGTTCAGTCGTTTTCGTAGTTCGATTTCGAAGCTCGGTCGTTTAGACATAAAAAAATCACGAAAAGTCTAACAATTGGTCGGCGCAAATGCAACACCTCTTCCCGCTGTGAAAACCATTTGATAGCTACAGAAGCATCAAAATGTACAGGAAAAACACCAAAACTGTTATACAGAAACAACTTTGCCAAATATAAGTCCGTCTTTGTGAGGAAATAGTTGTATCACAATTTAGTCACATTATTGGTAAAAATGTATTCTGTCTTACATCAAACGTATACTGCGAATGGTTATTGCCAGGTTTTCCGAAGTTACACCAAGCGTTTTATTAACAAAGGCCGTCGGTGATAAAGTCACAAAGTAGATAACACTTCAAAAAACTATTTGAAAGATACATACCAAATTAGAGAACACCTTACTAAGCAATTAGTTTTACCCACGTTTATCCACTAGAAATATGATTACAATGCAGAACTTGCGGGACGATAACAGCTGCATTATTTCTTTCACGAACAGGTATTATAATAAAATAAGATATTGATAGATCGAAACCTGAGTCGACGTACCTACAGAAAACATCTCGATAAGCGGTAGAGAAAAATTGTGATCCAAAATAAACAACCACGCCTCTTAACCATAACATTGTACTTATGCCATATACCCTTCTCTTATGCCATAACATTGTTCGGCAAACATTTCATTAAAATGTTTTCTAATCAATCACAATGATGAAAAACTAAATCGAAAGACGAGAACTAATGACAGTGAATTGAAACTGCTACTTTACAATAAAAATACACTACTCACAATTTTACTTCCTCTATAATTCAAATAATTCTGCACGTTCGAGATCTGCTGTAACATTGCCTCTTCAGCTTTAAAGCCACATGATTAGATACACACGATCTTCCGAACTCAACAGTGATCGCACGTCTGCGTGCAAATGAGGCTTGCCGTTCGGTACAAGAGGCGCGCAGAGCTGCGACGGCAGTGGAGGTGGACATCACGTTTAAGATGACAGTAACGTACTTTCAAGGTGTTAAGGTCGGCGAAAGCCAGGAGCTACCAGGAGAAGCTGTACAAACTTCCAAATTGATTGATTGATTTTTTCGTGCTTCCGTGCACGTTAACTGCTTTGGTCATTAGTCCCGATAGTGTAGTGCATGTTTTTTTCTCGGGAGATGGCGGTGGTCTACCCCCGCTGGATGGCGAGATCCGGCGCCGACCTACCGCCGGCTAGTGGGGTTTCCACCTAACAAGGACTCTCCCACCAGCGGGGCACCGCCCCAGCCGAGACAAGCTCTAAGCCCCCGACCGGTCTCCCGAAATATGTGGTAGTGTAGTGCATGTTAGTGTAAGTGTGTGTGTGTGTAAGGGGAGAGGACAGGACAAGGAAGAGGAAGAACAGATCGCGCGCGGTCCGTGGCCCGTTTGTTAGGGTTCTGCTCCGGCATTCGCCAGGTGTAGAACGGAGAAACCGGAAAAGCCGTTTTGGCCGTCCGGCGGAGCGGGCGGCGTTAGCGATGTCGCGACGGCGCCATCGACGCGCTGGGTATGTGCGGGCGCACCCATGGCCCCTCACGCGACCGAGTCCCCTCGACCAAGGCCCAATGCGGGTGAACACGTTGAAATAGCTACCTTTACTGCGTAATTGGACGCGGAAACTTGCGCGGTGTAGCGGGGTAAATGATTGATTGTTAGTGATTCCGGGCGCGTCAACTTCTAGGGTCATTATTCCCGTAAGTGTAGTGCGTGCTTTTTGTCGGGAGTTGGCGGTGGTCTTCCCCCGCTGGATAGCCAAATCCGGCGCCGACCTACCGTTGGCTAACGGGGTTTTCCCCAACCAGGACTCTCCCACCAGCGGGCACCGCCCCAGCCGAGACAAGTTTTACGTCCCCGGCCGGTCTCCCGGCATGTGTGGTAGTGTAGTTACTGTTAGTGTAGGTGTGTGTGTGTGTGTGTGTGTGTGTGTGTGTGTAAGGGGTGAGGATAGGACAAGGAAGAGGAAGAAAAGATTGCGCGTAGTCCGTGGCTCGTTTGTTAGGGTACTCCTCCGGCATTCGTCTGGTGTTGATCGGAGAAACCATGGAAAACTACTGATCAAAGCAGCCGGCCACTAGAATTTTCCTCCAGACAGCGACTGAATTTGACCTAGCTGATAAGCTGGTGTCGAAAATCCTGCCGCCCACGGTACTCGAACCTAGGACTCACGGTCAGAGGCGCTGCAGTGACATCAGTTGATGCACTGAGACGTAGCGGGGTAAAGAAAAAGCGACGCCTTAGGTTTTGCCCGCGAAGGCTGCCAGTGTAATAATAGGAAATAAATGCATCATATATTACTACATTTCTAAAAAATTGCGTTTTCGCATAATCATAAAAAACGCATTACTTACGGGTCGCTAATAGTTACGTTATTTCTTTCACGAAAAGGTATTACAATAAAATCAGATATTGTAGCTCGAAACCCGAGTCACCATACATCCACAGAAAACATTTCGTACAGTTAAGAAGAAAAAAAAAGTATGATCCTAACAAAACAATCATTTTAACAAAATTGTACAACATAAAATAATTCTTATTACTTGGAAAGCTGCTGCATCTGTCTTAAAAGATATTTCAAAAGTTTAATGTCGTTGATATCAATATGGACATTTTTTTTTTTCAAAAATTGACACATTTACAAAATGATATGTATTAGGGAAATGTTCAATATAATGCAAATAACACCAAATATGTTTATTATTAGTACTGATGTTTAAAAATACTTATCTGCTAAGGAATTCATTTCCTCTTACTATCTTCTAATATTCGAGGAGTTCTTGAAAATAAAATGAGATAAGGAAACAACACATGAATGAGGAAATATTAATAAAACATTATAATTTTTGAGTACTGAACCGCATTTGGAAAATATTTCTGTTATTCAACAGATAAGATTAGTTCGTTTAAAACGCTATATAGTATCTTCTGTCCCGAAATAGCGAAGGTGAAGTAGAGACAATGGAATGCATTTCTTTTTATTATCGGGTAAAGAATCAACTGATTAAAATTAAATAAATCTGTATTTACGTCATCGCCAGTTCCAGGAAACTTAACTCTTATACATCATTCATTCACATCCCTACAACACTTGAAGCTCCTGGTAGAAATGCATGGAGAGAGTATATCCTAAGTTATTACGAAATCAGGATATCCGTTTAGAGAGAAGATGAAATATAAGAAAACTTGAGTACCTCTTATCAAGCAAATTACGGTATGATTTTTTTTAGAGATGTGTAAAAATTCAAAAAATGGACATATCATTACATTTTTCCATTTGCTTCAACTGTGCGAATTATACTTGTTGAAATATATTAATATAAAAGAAATGCTGAAGACATTAACCGAACATGTTTTTTATCGTTATGGTTTCAGAACTTACTTGCAAATGCCTTCTTTACATTAACGTTTCTTAAAAAAACATTAGAACAAAAGAAACTAAGTTATGATATTCCCTTCAAAATATATTCATCAATATTTGATTATATGCAAAATGTAAACTGTATTACACACTAGGCATAAAATAAAGCTGTAATGTATTTGCATATTCTCTCTAACAAAAGTAGTTGAATATTTTGAATACGCGTATCTTTGAATAACAGAATAGTAAAAATTATTTTACAATAGAAAGAAAATGGTCGCAGCTGCAAGTAGACATGCAGACCGTTTAAGAGTTATCTACTAGGGAAAATCTTGCTCCCAAAACCTCCAAGATCAGAGGACTTTGTTATCAATTTACTTCAAGGCCATTTAAATATATCAATGTCAGGCCGTTTCGGTTCATTAAAATACAAACCTATTCAAGCGGAAACCAAACTATATGTCCCATTCCAAGATTAAACCAAACTATTCTATAGGGTCAGAAACAAGTATGAGTTGAAATATGGTCAAGTTCTTAGGAATTTACTTAGAAGATTACCATGGAAAATGCATCATTCGTAACCACCCGAAAAGAACTCTGAAAAACATAAACACACCACTCTTTACCAGAAAAATAGGATTAATATTTACAAAGCAACAAGTATCCAGAGAGGATCAATAGAACGAAACTTTGAAGTTTAAATTTTTCCAACTTGGAAATTTTTCAAAGATTCTTATCGCATCTACCGATATCAGCACCCTATGCACCTTGGCACGTTATAAATGATGCCTTACAAAACGACGAATACGCAAACAGAAGGGGATAGAATCGAAATCCGAAGCGTCTAACAGCAACAAGCACTTAAATCCACTCGAACTACCTACCAACGCAAGTTTAAGATGGCGTAACAACAAGGAGACTGGATAGATTTAAGTCAATCGGAGTCGCCTCAACTACAACCAAATGTATGTGAACAGCAGAATACTCTGAAATTTGGCCAAGGTGTTTACAGTGAACAACTTGCAAAAATACAATTTATGAAGAAAAAACAATAATGTTTGTTGGATAAGATAACGTGTTATGTGCGTTGTGATGACTCTCGCGGTAAAGCAATCCCGGAACACTCGTGAGGGCTTTGACGTCGTCGAGTAACTGTGTACGCTGCAGGAGGTAGAATCGAGACTGTCGCCCAGTTAATCAAATAGGTTAATGAATTTCAAACTCACAAACGGGTGATTGGGGGAAGGATGCATTATCGACGACTGAACAGCGCAATATTTTCCAATCAGCTATTCACTAAATTCCCTCGGTTTCTTACAACACTCTTGGCATATCATCTCTTTTTGATCAATATAATAGCGCTTTGATGTGTTACGGCTCTTCAAGAAGCCGATGATGAACAGGTTTGTTCAGCACCATTTGGCGAGTTGTTTCCAAGACAAATTTTTGTTTCCACGATCACATGCGGTCCATGACCCTTTGTATATTGTACTGCTCCGGCGTAAACCTGGTATTAATTCGAGAAACCAAGGAAAATTACCGATTAGAGCAGCCAGCCGCTAGAATTCTCTCCAGATAGCACGAGGTTGAATTTGATCTAGTTCTGTAGCTGGAGTCGAAAATCCGTCACCACGGGACTCGACCTGACGGCGGCAGGATTTCCGACACTAGCTTTTCAGCTAGGTCGAATTCAGTCGCTGTCTGCAGGAGAATTCTAGCGGCCGGCTGCTCTGATCGGTAGTTTTCCGTGGTTTCTCCGATCAACACCAGCGAATGCCGGAGCAGTACCCTAACAAACGGGCCAAGGACCGCGCGCGATCTCTCCTCCCTCTTCCTTTTCCTATCCTCTTCCCCTCACACACACACACACTTACACCAACATACACTACACTACCACATATTCCGGGAGACCGGCCGGGAGCTTAGAGCTTGTCCCGGCTGGGGCGGTGCCCTGCTGGTAGGAGAGTCCTAGTTAGGGGGAAACCCCACTACCGACGGTAGGTCGGCGCCGGATCTCGCCATCCGGCGGGGGAAGATTACCACCATCTCCCGAGAAAAAACATGCATTACACTAACGGGACTAATGACCACAGTAGTTGACGCCCCCGGAAACACGAAAAAATCAATCAATCAATAAAAACCTCGGGACTCGAACCCTACGACTTCCCGGTCAACGACACTGGAGAGGCAATGATACGAGTAAAGTCGCTGAGCTATTGTAGTCGGTCCGTTAATCAACTTTCATGTGCATGCTGAGGGAAAGGGTTTCCCCTATACGTTTCACCTACAGCTGGGGTCTTCAACCTTTTACACTTGTCCCTTCGAGCTCATTGCTTTCTTGAAGGAACCTCATATTCAAGCAGCAGATAAAATAGTTAATCAAAGCTTTTTTCTGCTTAAATCGCAAAAGTATTCTTGTCTCTTTATTTAATCTTAATACAAACATCTTAATAAGAGAATGAACAGTGAGGTAGCGAATCAGGTTTGAATTTATTTTCCGAATACATTAAATAGACAATTAACAAATGGACAATTGATTAAATGATAATATATAAATAAAAAGAAAATTGTGTACCCAATTTATATTAATATGGTAATTTTTACTTTCGTATAATATTAATCTAATATTTTAGTAAGACAGTCCCCGCTACCCCATTCCTACATGAAAAAATACTTGTGCAAATAATTCCCATTTTACGTGTTTTGGCTGAGCAAATAGTTATCACTTGTGGAATCTGTGTGAACGTTCCACGGAACCCAGATTGAAGTCCCCTGCCCTACAGCATTGCAAGTGCGTGTGTGAGCGCGATCGGGCAAGCTGCAGTACGAGCCGCCGGGGGGCGGTGGGACGAGTTCAGGGGAAGGGGGGCGTGCTGACCGAACGAAGGCGTGAGTGATGAGTGCAGGTGATGTGAGCGGGTAGGGGGCGCCCGCGGAGAAACGCGCTCGTCTGCTGACCTCAATTGCCGGCGTCGGCGCCGCGGGGCCTGTGATTGTTTCTCGCGGAGCGGAGAAACCGTTCCAAGGTTGCCACCTTTCGTTGCACCGGAACCTCTAACAGCCTCCACTTCCTTCTCAGCGCCCTGGCTTCCTCGTATGTGGTGATGTTGATATCTGGTGAATTATATGAAATCGCGCATTTTCTAGTTTCATCCTTTTCGCAACAAATGCCATGTTGTTGATGGTCGTTATTGTGGTTTAAAGTCGTTATTGAGCTCATAAGACGCAACCTCTTATTCGTTCTTCAATATTCATATCGAACACCATTGATTCTTGTCTGCCTATCCGTGAAATGTATGTGCACATTTTCTCCAACAATGTATATTAGTTTTAGAATATTGTTCATTTCCTGTGTAGACAGTCCATTTAATTTCAGTCAAGTTTTTTAGGTTACTAAAAGGGCCGCTCTAGAGTTTATTGACTAATCTAAAATATGTTAAAAAAATTAAATACTATTACAATAATAGGAATGTAAGCAAAACATATCCGATGATCCTAGAAATCATTCTTTACATATCTGGTGGTTGAATAATTGCGTGCAACGAATAAGAAATTGTGGTACAATGACCGAGCACTTTAACGACTCTGTATGGTATATTCTTGGAACTCTCATCGGTAGTAGATTCGTAGAACATTGCGTAAGTTATCTATGACTCAACTGTGGGCAGGAGCCGCGCGTAAATATTAAGCTCGTGCACCTTGCGCACTAGGCGATAAAAAACGGCGCCATTCTGATAAGTGCCATCCCGTCTACGCCGTTTTCCCTGAAGGCGTTTCTACATGGGCATATTACCTTTGCGAAATACTTTCTACTCTCAGACGCTTCGCTTAAAAGTGAAAATGAAACATTAACCTACATGCGGTCTCTCTACCCGGGAGTCAGTATTATATCTCTAAAAAACCTTGTTTGGGGTTACTATAAAATGTGTCGCTGCACTACTTTGAATAATAGGACTTTAACTCTGAAAAGATTTATGTATCTTATTTTTTTCTTACAAATTGCCACCGCCACTGCAATTTAACTTACGTGCACGCTCTCTTCGCTAATTCGTATTTATTTTTTTAAATTACTACAATAACATTACGAGGAAACTATCTCGTGTTTTCATACATCGCATCCATTAGCCTCATTTCAAGAGAAAAGCGGCGAGCGCAAAGGCTTCTTGCGGCTCGTGCGCACCACTGATGGGGAGGTCGTGGGTTCGATCCCGCTAAGGAGCCAGGAGCTTGATTTGTGTGTTAAAGTATCGGAAAGTTGGTGGGTATCACTAAGTTGGTGGACTCCTGACGGAGTGCAATTCTTATGTTATCTGCCTTACTCAATGGTTTCCGTGGTTTATTTCGACACTTCCTGCCGAATTCCTGTGCAGCACTCTACACAACGGGCCATGGTACGCGCACGTTTTCCTTCCATCAACATCATCGTCGTATCATTTGCTCCAAACCGAACTAGGGCTACTCTCATTTGCTTTATTCGTGGTTTCTCCAATCAATATCAGGCGAATGCCGAAGCAGTACCCTACCAAAGGAGCCACGGATCTCGCGCGTTCTTCCCTTCCTCTTCCTTGTCCGAACCTCACCTCCCCCCCCCCATGCACACATACACTCACACGTACTACAGTACACAACATGCCGGGTATTTTGACCTTGTCTCGGCTGGGGTGGTGCCCCACTGGTGGGAGATACCTGGTGAGGAATATCCCGCTAGTTTATGTAGAGGTCGCCACCACATCTCACCATCCAGCGGGAGAAAATCATAGAGGTATACCATGCTCTATATTTACGAGTTTTAGCAGTTGTCACGCTCGGAATCGCCAATCAATCATTCAACCAAACGAACTAGGGCGCCGAGGGGAAGAACATCCCATTTAACCTCATCCTAATTCATCCCGTCATAACCGGCAAAGCCGGCGGCGACGTCTTGCGGTTTCGGCGGCGTTTGTGCGGGACTCGCTCTAGGAAAAGAAGAAAAAGTCGGATGCGGGAGGAGCCTCTTCAGTGTTACTCAGATCCGCCTACGGCCAACGCCACCTCGTTCGCCCGAAGGTCAGACGTTGACGTGAATACCTGCTCGTTATTTTTGCTGATACGGAATAACGCAACAGTATGACAGACGCCCACAATTTCTCAAATTTTATACGCATTCGTGGCACTTTTGGGGGTCACCGAAAAAGCAAACTTAAAGGATTTCTTCATTGAAGAAATTTAATTAGAATCTGGATCTAATTACAAATTAAAATATAATGAATTTTATGTTACACATTAGTTACTTTGTAATATAGAATAATTATTCAAACTACACTGCTTTAGAAGCGTAGGAGAGAGAAAACGTACGTATGGAATAATATAACACTAGGTTCATTAAATAGTTAATAAAATATAACTAGCACAATGGAAAATGTTAAATCATGTCGTATCTCTTCAAACGCATTATGTGTTGACTCGAGGTTCATACTTTTGATTTCTTGCACCTTACATAATCGTCTAAGGAACAGTTCATGATTACACAATTTCAAAAACCGTATTTGAACTTTGTCGCCAACCTTGCCAAGCTTCATAAGAGGAATGTCAAAACTAAAGCAATAATTTGCAACGGATCGTTCAATGAAGTTTAACCGCGAGACCTGCTCGCTTTGCCGTCCCAATTCCTGAGCCTCGGGTCGACACCAGCGATAGCCACCAGAGATAGAGCAGTGATAAGTCGGCGTCGCGACGCCAACGCCGCCGCCGCCGCCGTCCTGGGTGGAATGAATGAAAAACTTCCCGGTCGACGCACCGTCTTTGTCGCCGCCGCCGGCGTCGCGACATGGCACAGCGCCAATGACCGGCACCGCTGCTCGGTCGAACCTTCCCCTGCGACCTTGCTCGCCAGGTGTCCGTCTGGCTATTCCCGCCCGCGGCCCCGCCCCGCCCACCACAGCCCAGACCTAAACCCGGACTTACAAGAGATTATTCTAATGAAGGCTGCTGTGAAGGATTAGAATTCTAGAGAGCGGCGGGGGGGCTTTTTGTCGGCAGGTTGCTGTACATAAGACCTGCCATTGCCTAGCTTAACTGCTCAACATTCCTCGATTCGGTGGACTATGAAACATTATGAAAGTATGTTTTAATTGACGCTCTGGACAAAACTTCTAATAGCATAACTTTCTCTCCAGGATATACGAAGAGAATGTGTAGAAAACAACGATACTAAAATATTTTTAATATTTTTTTTTTAGAATTCTATATAAGAATTAATTTATGACGAATGATAGTTTGTGTTTTTGAAATGTAGCGATAAATGAAAACAAGAATTCAACGTCAGTAGATAAACGTAAAGAATAAAATTTAGAAAAAATTTTTGTCAAAAATCGATGTACAGTAATCATCCAAGGTTTGGCAACTATTTTAAAATTCGATTTGTTCCCTATTTAGGATGAAATTATACACGAGGAAACAATGGTAACTAAACGGCGGAAATCGTCCCTAATGCAGTTCGCTAGTTTTTACAATTTGGAGTAAAACATTCGAAAAAGAATCGATCCAACTCTGACTCAGGGACATGGGGCACCATTGAAACTCATCACACCCTGTTTTCCTAGTTACAGTAGTATACATACCCTATGATTACATTTCACCAGTAGGTTTGGGTGTCTGCAAGTCACAAAAGTAGTAACTGGTTTTCGTTGACCCCGCATGGGAAATAAAGTCGCAGTTGACATTTACCTCAATGAATACTTTTCTAGTTCCCGTGCCAGAAAAACGCAAATGGCTGTCAATGAACTGATAACAACCATTATGAAAATAAAGATCATAATATTGTAATAAATGACAATAAGATTTTTACGAACCGATTAAAAATTATAAACGTTTGATATTTTTGATAGAGCATCTTGATCAAGAAATGGAAATATATTTCCTTTTCATTTATTTTGATTTAAGGCAAAAAGAGGGAAACTTTACTCAAACTGTAAACAGAAGATGTGTTTGCTGTAAATGAAACTGGAACAAACGGCAAACAAAAGAACTTTTGCGCCCTAAAACTTCCTTCTAACACAACTTCCTGCACACTTTTCCCTTCTTTTGTTTCGACACGGTTTGAGAAGATGAAATGCTCCAACAGCTCATTGGGTATCGTTTTCGCGGTAAAAGAAAGGTGAAAGTATTTCCGATAAGAGCTAACGATAGTAATTTTAGCCCCAAGTAGCAAACTTATAAACCACGCAAGATAACGATATCTCAGAGTACATGTCAGCCGTAAGTACGAAGTGAAAAAAATTAAAGGTCTGAATAGCGAAACAGAAGGAATAAAAAAATCGCGATTAAAAAAAATTGTAATCCCTTATCATTTCAAACCAAGAAAATGAAATGGCCTATTCTCATCTAATATGTAACGCTCAATTGACGTTTCGATACCCATTTCCTACTTGACAATAAGGTTCCGACTTTCGACCTTCGCAAGTATCAAATACTATCTTGCTCCTGTAGCAAGCAAAATTTCAAACGAATTTTTCCTGAAATACTTCGTTCTCTCGATTTCGCGATTCTCTTTGCCCTAGTTTTTTCGATCTCGCGGCGTACAAAGTGGATTTCTTCGTTATTTCTGATTAGGAAATTCTTCCCTCTCCAAAAAATACGCATTTTTCATCCAATGTCAACCTGAAAAATGGAAAACGGAAAAAATACACATTTTATTATCGTGGTAGTGTCTAACCATCATTCACTGCTGTATAAAACTAGGGATGATAACGTATTTCATTCCTATTAGCGAGACCCGTACGAGAACTCTTGCATGTTAAACCCCACCGCAATTTTTCCTAAGGGTATCGTGAAACTGAAACATATGAACATATAGTCCGTTACGATCCTAGTTCCCTCCACAATGAGGTACACAGCACTAGTAGATCACGGCATCACGTTAAATGAATGGTTGCACTACACGCATTAGAAACGATCTTCATCGGTATCAAGTAAATATTAATAGAACTTATAGTTGTTGCTACGAGAGCGAATCTCGAATTAATAATTATGCAAATAAACCTCGTCAGCCTGCGCAAATCACGGTGTACACAGAAAACGTAAATATAAGATGGAATAATCCAAGTCTTCTAAGCGTGACGTCCCATAGATGGCCACCAGTACCAAGGGCTCGTGGAGGAATATACCGTGGATTCTCCCATGTACATGTGGTATTGGTAGTATCGAGATGCGCCGAACCGGCAAAAAGAATTATAGAATGTCCAAGAATACCTCATTCTTTAGATTACGATGTAAAATGTGTTTCTTTGAGGTTGGCCTCAAAATTTTAATTTTTAAGGCCCTAGTTCGTTTTGGAGTTAATTAATAACATATCTGACCGAGTGTTGCGGTTTGCATTTAACACGAATATTTAGATGCGTTTTTTAAACAAATTCTTCGTATTTTTAAAGTCAAAGTGCAATTTGTCGCGTCTCCATGAAATTTTCTTTCTTTACATACCTCATTTATAAATATTGGTAGCGTATGTTAGCCGCAAAAGGTATGTGTGTGTGTGTGTGTATTACTGAAATATAGGAGACTATTAATTTCATTCGAGTCCGATTCCGTATCATTTACACGCAAACCAAAAATAAATTACATACTCTGCCTCACTCCTATGCAAAAAAACTATACACAAGGCGAACTTCCTCTTATTCCCTGAACTGAAGACAGCGTATGCGAGTTCGACATGAATCACAGAAAGCCTTCGAAGCTTCGTAAAGCGCACACAACCAACAACCTTGTTTGCTGCCTCCATGCGATTGTAAACAGAATCAAAAGAAAAGAAAAGAAAAGGATTGTACACACAGAAGGAAAATCATGGAGATGGAAGAATCGAGATCCTAAATCATCTTTTTTCCTTGTCCTTTCTTGAACCGCAACTCTCCTCACTATAATGAGTAATAATCTCAAGATATGTTTATCAATATTTACTTGTTCATGACTTTCTACCTACGTTGAAAGTTCTAGTACGAATATCAATGTATTAAAAAATGGTTAATTAATGGTAAAAAAAAGAAGTAAATGCAGGAAAAAGTATTTCTTACCTGTGTTAGGTAAACACTGGAACAATGTTTATTAGTAAAGAATAATATTGTTGTAGCTTCTTCTCTCTATTGAATTTGAACGAATATTATTGTCCCAGAATACCGTTTCATCAATAAGAAGTGCAATGACATCGATTCGCCGACATCGCGTTGGAAATCCTTCGACGTCCGTTCGAGAATAACTCATCCTTGCCTAGCGGGATGTTTTGGAACCAAAGTCAACCGATCTGAGAAATTTCCTCACGTAAATAATAAAGGCAAAAAGTTTATCCTGGAAGATCGTAGCACGAGCAATCACATAAACAGAGATAGGACTGAGGAGGGGTGCGTATTCAGGCCCATCCAGAAGCAACCAAGGTCTCTATAATTTGCGACATGTCCTCCCTGAATAAATTAATAATATAAACAAAATAAATCAAGGTCTTTCACATTCCATAATGAAAATTTGATGAAGCTTCGTGAAACGACCCATGTCGATTTAGTGTGTATTATTTATCAAATGGGGTACATCAAAGTATTTAAGTTGTGAATCTGCAATTATTTCGTAGTCCGAAGAGTCCCAGATTTGAGTCCCGTCAGTCGCATAATTTTTGGCACGAGCTTAAATACTAAGAGGATAATTATCGGCGGCTGGGCACGCTGCCCTCTTTGGTGGTTTCTGAGGTTCCCTATTAATTCCACGATATCGGAGGAGGAGCTCATACAACGGGTCACGGATCGCACTGGGAAATAGGACGTCGATCCTCCATTCCCATACCCCCCCCCATTGTAGCAAGACTGGCAAACTGTGACTTCGAGGACCAAACCACAGGGAGAATTGCAGCTAGGGATGGCAAAAAAATCGATATATAAACATCGATATTTTGCTTTCGATGTTTTCTTCACATGGATATTTTGTTGTAAAAACATGGATTTGTTAATTTAAAAAAAAACAATGAAGTTTAGGCTAGTTGTAGAGTAGCAGCAATCTACAGCACTATCGTTATTCGTCATCCTTTTTATCACGCTGCACATTTCGCCTGTGCAATCCGAGGGAATTTTAGGTAGTTTTACTACGATGGTATATGAATGGAAGTGACTAAAGGGTAAGTAGCGAAACACGATGTTCTTTATTGTTCATTTTATTCTTTACATTCGTTCATTTTTATTAACATACTACTTAACATGCTGGAAGCCAAACTATATATATATATATATATATATATATATATATATATATATATATATATATATATATATATATATATCTTTTACGTACTGTAATTAAAAATGGATAGGAAAACAGCATGTTTATTAGTCTATAATAAAACATCGATGTTTTCATCGACATTGAAAATCCTTGTATCGAAACATCGATCTATCAATGTTTTGGTAAAATTTGCCATCACTAATCGCAGCGCCCAGGAACGACGTCAGTTCGCCAAAAAGGAAGTTCCGGGAACGGCATCGGTTACGAGGAAAATGGACAGCGCGATCTGCGAGGAGATGCTCGGCGGGGCGGAGGGGGATCCCGGCGGCGCCGTGACTCACCGGCGCCCGATCTCCCCCTCCTCCCCGCTCCCGGAGCGGCGCCGGCGCCGCGGCGCTCGATTGCGGGGTCTTCCACGTGTTGCGCAACGCGGGCGCGCGCGCGCTGCCAAACAGAGAGCGGCTCCGGACCGCGCTCCAGCACCTTCCGCAACCGAGCTCCACGCCCCCCGCGTTCAGTAACGCTGGCACGTGCCAAGCCACACGGCTCGCTCCCGAAGTTCCTTCCCATTTTTGTTAATAAAACATATCCCACCTTATATCGTCCGCAAGAAAAGTGACATCTCAAATACGTTTTTTTTCCTTCAATTTTTTTTTTAAAATTTTCTATTTTTACAAATAAAAATATGAATCATAAAGATAGTGTACAAGACGGTCGATATAGACTGTGGTAAAGCGCGGTGTGCCTGCCAAATAAATGGCTGCGCTGAAGCAAAAATTTTTCTCCTCCAAAATGATAACTTCTTAAATGTTACTTTTCTTGGGCGGCAACGATGTATGATCAGTTTTGGGTTATATCATCCATTGCAAATATTTGAGTCACACAGTAACATTCGTAAATACAAAGTCACTTGATCTTTCATGTCTGATAGATTGGAAAATGTCTAGATGTTTCAGGCAGTTTAGACTAGAATTTTCTTTTGTTCAATTATTCCTGTAGCTTCTCGGGAAATGAAATTTTGACTAAGGTACTAAGGAAATGATTGATAAAGATCTACCGTAATGGTATTTCTTGCCTGCCAGAAGCCTCAAATAGCGAAAGTAATAATTGTCCTAATTCTAATGAACATTATGAAGGAAGATGGAATCGCATACATAACTGAATTACTGTACAGTTCTGAAAACTTTGATACAAAGAACTGAAATTGATGTAAAAATGTCATTCCATAAATTTTAATACCTAATTACAATTTGAGAAATTTGAAACACAATGACAAGCCAAGATTGCAAATTGCATTGCATGCAATCATTCAAAAATAAACAATATTATGGTCATTTCATGTGATGTATTGCGACTAAAAGTAATCAAGTACTATGCAGTAACAACTCAGTGCAGGCAACTACAACAGGTGATTGTATCTGTTTACAGAACATAGAGCAATTGCACACTAGTTGCACAATGTGATGAGAATTTTAAGTACACCTAATTCAATTCACATTCAACCGAAAAGTTGCACAGCATTTCTCTCTCAAACAATGGATTTTGTAACATCCGTCAATTTAACATTTTTTCTTACGTAAGTTAAATTATTAAAACAATCCCAACACAATGAAGTAGCGTTGTTCCTAGCTTTTTATAGCTTTCATTGAAAACAAATAAATAAAGTCTCATTTTATTTTGTTTATTTGTAATTGTGTCAGAAATATTTCTGCCAGAAAAGAATGCAAATGAATATTGACAACGGCCTCTTAACCACTGAAAATCTCTGGTACTAGATAAACAAAATATACCGTTTTAATATCTATTGAACTCTTTTAGCAACTCAATTCCCACACACGTTAAAAGTGTAGCAAGCGCAATAAAAACGACATTCTTTCAAATTACTTCCGTTTAAAATGTTTGGTAAAGGCAGGGGGAAATGCATCAAGCGTGCAAGAGCTGAACCCAGGCGAGCGCGCGAGGGGCGGGCGGTCCATTCAAACGGCCGCGCGTGGGTCTGTCTGGCGCGAGGGCGCAAGGAGGGGGGGACGGGGACGCGGTGCACTCACCTTGGGGCCTTCGATACTCGACCTCGAGCGGCGCAGCTCTTGTTCCACGCGGGCGACTACATTCCAACAGCGAAGGGGGCGGCGGGCGGTCCTCTGCAGGCAGCAACTCGGAGGGCGCGACGGACAGGTCCTCGCGGGGCGGTCGCGGACGGAGGCGGAGCGGCGGCGGAGCCCCCTCGCCGACCCGGCCCCGCCGCCGCTGCCCCCTCCCCCCCCGCCGCGGGCCGGCCAGACGGAGACAGCATGCGGCGGCCTGGCGCTGCCGCGCGGGTCACGTGATCGCCGCGCCCGCACGTGGTCGCTGGCGAGGCGCCGCCGGGCCGTGTTATCACCCTCTTGTTATACCCGCACCGTGCTCTTCGCGACGTGTCGCGCCCTTGGCATTCCGGAACCCTCCTGCGCACCCTCTAACCTCCCTGCCTGCTAGCCCCTCGCATGCTTCCCGGGGTCGTGAACTTGCCCCCAATGACAGGTCCCGAGGGGGAATGGTCGTGCTCGCCCGGCATTACTCGTAGATACCGGCTTTCTGCTTATTGTTAACAATAGGGAAAGGAGCCTAAGAAGCAAATCATGGTCGTAAAAGGGGGAAGATTCTGAAAACACATACAAAAAGGTTAAAAAAAGGTGTGGTTCAAATTACTGTATTAAGATTTAAACCAGTTACATGAACGCAGTTTCTAGAATATACGTAACATTTTGCACCAAATTTTTCTTCTTTTGAGTCCATAAGAGGTGATTCGTAGTATTTTATCCAACAGTGTTGTGGATAGAAAACTTGAACAATTGCCAGTACTGACTGAACTTATTTTTACCGCGCATCGCGTAGTAGAACGCATTTCGCAGGTGAGTCAAACTGAACCGAACGAGCACTTGCCCGCGATGGAACCTGTGTGCTTTGGAGGGCACAGGCAACTTCCAATGGCGTAAACACGATGGCAAGAGTAAACATTTCTTCATGTCACAGACAACTGCATTTCCACACACCCTATTAAATGTCTTGATTTGCCTGTCTGGGTAGCACTTTAAATCCAGGGGGAAAGGGTTAAATTGTTACAACACTTGAAATTTAAATTTCACTTTACCGCTGCAGATTGACCATTGTTGCTGGAATATAAACTACTAGTGGTAGACCGAAATTAAATTTTATTATTTAATATTGTTTTCTGGTTAAATTATATTTTGAAAGAGGTTCACGAAGAGAAAAAATACATTTTTTCTGTCCAATCTTTTAAAAACGCAGAAAAGAGTGGAGAAAAAGGTACCGAAGCATAAAAAAAGAGGGAAAAGTTGGCGTAATGTAGTAAGCTCACGAAATTGTGAAAGAAGCTGTTGAACAAATTGTGATCATGTCGCTTCATTTCATCCCCCCGAATACACATATTAAACTATCCGTACGAAAAAAGCTATTTGAATAGGTGCTGCCCCTTAAAACCGTTTCCCTAGGTATCAACACATTCCTTGTTACAATCTAACTCTCGCGACATTGCGCCTTCTCGGCCATTCGCGCTGTTGACATACCAGAACTCCGCCCCTCCCACCTTCATTCCCCCCACCCCACCCGTTTCCTCCCCGTCCGCTTTTAACCAACGGTAGCGAACTTGTCACCGATGACAGGCCCCAGCAGAGGTTGCTTCCCGGTTCGGGGGCGCCGTTGCTGACGCGTCGTGTTGTCACATTCCGCGACAGCCTCCTGCCCTCGACTGTGCGGTTCCTCGGCCTCCCCGTCCTTGGCCCAGCCGAGACTTCCGCCCCTCCCCTGCTTCCTTTGACTTGCCCCAGCCTTCACCTGCCGCTGCGAACTTGCCCGTGACCCTCTGTCTAGTCCCCGGGCGGCATAACCATCAGCAACGCCTCCTACAAAAACAAATAACAATGACTTACTGAAGTTCATTCAGAATTTTATCACAATAACTCTTTAGTGCAAAAATAAACACTGTAACAAAAATAATATTGGGAATAATACTGTTATGACAAAACAAATTTTAGCTATATCACATTAACCTAATCTGTTGTTTTTAAAAGGCAAATATTACGTTTTGAAATGTTCATTGTTGTGCCTATTTTTTATTGGAACGAAATTTATAGGATAAATAGTTTCTCCGCACCTCACAGCGCAACTGGGGATTTAAAGAGGCTTTTTAAAAGCCGCTTCCTTGCAGGAATAAAAAGTAATAAATGACAAATTTTACAGATGTTCTACCAAGAACTTAATTTATTCGCTTAAAACAAACTATTTATTATATTCATGGAGTATCATTTTCAATAAATAACTTTATTGTCCACCATATACCACACTTTATGAGAACTTTATATATTTTCAACTGCTTTTTCGGTTCTCACAGCTCTCCTTTCATGTTCTGGATTCATACCCCTCAACTCAGCAAGGCTTTTAAAATTTCAATACATCACAAGAACTTTATGTGCTCAAGGAAATAATTATTCTTTGACTGTAAATTTCTTTGCGCCTATTACGCATTATAGTCGTTTCTTTACAGAAATGTCATTAATTGAATTGCCCTTCGGGACTACAATTCTCCTCTTTTATGAATTCTGGCGTTTGGGTCTTTCCTTTTAAATCTTAGATTATTTCTCTAGGTTTAGTATATTAAAGTCGATGACTGTAGGGTACATTTTTAATTACCTCAATTTTTACTATACATTAAGTCCTAGTATACTTGCATATTTTCGAGCAGACTTGCATATTTTTTGTGCAGACGAATGGTATTTTGTTTGGGAATCTGGTTTGAGTGAAAGTCAATTGTCTAGGAGAATGTCTGACCCTAAGAATTTATTCACGAATCTTTGTTTTGAACTCTCTTCCTGATACACCAAGCTCTGCTACTCAATTTGCCACCAATGTTTCACATTTCACATTCTATGGTAATAGCGACTTCACGAACTATAGATACCGAGTAGGATGGCAGTAATACTTCGAATATACATTTGTACAGAGAAAAGTGTATTAAATTACATAAATGCTTAAAAACCTGCGTTATTATATTCCTTGCACTCATAACCATATTTTGTCAGCTCCGCTGATTTATTCTAAGTCGCAAATTTCAAAATCAATACCACATTAGCAACGAAGAGACTTCGTTAATAACAACATTCGGCAACTTAGAACCACGACGCAATTATATTTATTCCGAAAGTGAATTCCTTAAAAGCATGCGAATAATTAACAACGTACTCTTCTAGGTTGCGTAGAAAAACTTTTGTTTGAAATATCTAACATACGGACTTAAAAAGTAACGTCTTCTTAAAGGTCATAAAACGTTCTTATGGTTATAATTAATAAAAAAACAATCGTGCACAAATAGTAGTTTATGCAATTAGTTTATAATGTTAAGCTTTATTGCATGAGTACATGTTTTGAAACCGAGCGACGTTAGGAGCGAGTTTTCAAATTTGTACGAATGCAATAAAGCAACATTATAAACGAGTTGCATACGCTATTTTTTTGTATAACAGCATTATAAATTTACAAGAGAATCAAACTTAATTTCGCGAAACAACTTTCTTCTGACGTCTCGGATGCTTGACATCCAACGCCCTCTGGAAATCAAATTCAAGATGGCATTGTTGACATCCGTGCGAGAAAACGGTGGTCGGCTGTTCCGTCTTCTTCTACCTCCCCACGATTCTCTCGCTACTATTGGCTGAATGTGTGATGACGTCATGTCGCGTTTAATAATGGCGATGACGTCATGTAGCGTGCGATAAAATACTGGATTATGCACGATTCGGGGTATCGAAAAGGGTCGTTTATAATGGTGGTATACAAAAAAATAATTTTCAGTTGGCGAAGATAATGGCACATTAGTTTCGCTGCTTTTTTTCCTAGCCATATTTTGTGAATGAAATGAGAATTCGTCATTCACGCGTGAGTTGAGTAATTTATTTTCAAAATGTCCTTGTACCCACACACACTTTACGTCCGTTGGAATGGGGCAATGAAAAAGGCGAAACGAAGGCTAAGCTTTGCGCAACTGTGATAAACCGTGTGCCATTAAGAAACTTTCTGTCACGGCTGACGTGTAAGTGCTCGTTTCTTTCAATTTTGTAGTTTAATATTTATTGATTTCCCAGATTCAAACGAACTACAACACGCTACGACTTAGAAAGGTAACAAAATTGCACAGATGAGCGATGAGAGAAACAATAACCTAGCTCCATTATATTATGTTACTACCTTCTTTACTTATTTTACTGCACATTCCATCATTAAATATGCAAATATAACCGAGATTTAGGCACTTACAAACACAGAATTTTGATAACTAGCCTTCGTATTTTTAGGCAAATTACTATTTTATTTTTCTGACATAGACTTTTGAAATGAATTACGAAGTATTTCATGCCTTTTCGATATTAAAGAACATTTATAGTACCTAAAATGCATATTTTACCATTAGGACATAAAGAGGGCGTCCTCTGAAACACTAAAAATAACTGTTCTGTGTACTTGATGGAATTATAGACTGGTTCGGCAATGACCTTGAAAGAATTATGGACTGAAGCTGAAATATCTATTCAATAAAAATCCTGGGTTATCGCGCTATTTACAAAATTGTCATAATAAGTACATATTGTGTTTACGTATCTGCGTATGAATAAAAGAATAATTGATGTGTTAGCATTTACATTTCTTTTTTAATAGTTACCGCTCATGTGGTTTAAGAATCGAGTTCAAAGTAAATTCGAGTTTAAAGTAAAATAAATAGAAAAAAATTACTTTCATCTCTGTTTTTACAGCCAATTTAAGAGCCTATTTGTATCATCTTTTAGGCTACTTTAAGGGTCTAAAATAGAAGGTACATAATACTATCCAAAAACTTATATTTGTGAAGTCTTTATGTTATTTTAAAAATAATTTTAAGACGTCTTGATTGAGATGTAAGCATTTAAGAAGAATTTAAAAACGAATAAACATATAAATTCTTAACAGTTTTAAATTTGAAACATTAAAAATTCCCGACTTCTAAATAAGTGCATAAAAAGTTCTCTAGTGCAACATGCAGTGAGTAAGGTGGTTGGGATCCAAACGAAAACGTATCTGATTTCCGTCACCGACTGATAGTTGGTGGCTCCTACAAGTTGCCCCCGCCTTAGCCGAGGATGCTGTCATGACCGGAGGTTCGTGAAGGGTTCACGGCCCCTTGCACTGCTGCAGCCCCTCGGCAGGTAGCACGCAGGGGGCTTAGCCCCCGCCGCCCCCACCGCCTCTGCCAATCTCTGGCCGCTCCCACCACTTTTTTTAATTTCCCCCTCTCCAGTAATCCTGGAGAGGCGGGACTTTGTTGAAGTGGGGTAGGAATACACGAACTCCGGCCGATTTGGCTTTTGCAGTAGGGGCAGGGCCTAACTTAAACGATATTATATCTATCTTACATACTATACTGGGACTAACTTTACATGACCTCTTTGGATTGGTTTGTTTTGGTTTTCTCGTGTTTCCGGGCGCGTCAACTGCTTTAGTCATTAGTCCCGTTAGTATAGTGCATGTTTTTTATCGGGAGATGGCGGTGGTCTTCCCCATTGGATGGCGAGATCCGGCGCTGACCTACCGTCGGCTAGTGGGGTTTCCCCCTAATCAGGAGACTCCCACCAACAGGGCACCGCCTACACCACCGCCTAGGACAAGCTCTTAGCTCCCGACCGGTCTCCCGGAGTATGTCGTAGTTTAGTGCATGTTAGTGTAAGTGTGTGTGTAAGGGGAGAGGATAGGACAAGGAAGATGAAGGACAGATCGCGCGCGGTCCGTGGCCCGTTTGGTAAGGTACTGCTCCGGCACTCGCATGGTGTTGATCGGAGAAACCACGGAAAACTACCGACCAGAACAGCTGGCCGCTATAATTCTCCTCCAGACAGCGACTGAATTCGACCTAGCTGAAAAGCTAGTGTCGAAAATCCTGCCGCCGTCAGGACTGGAACCTAGGACCTCCCGGTCAGAGGCGCTGCAGTGACATCAGTTGATGCACTGAGCTACCGCTCCTGGTGCCTCTTTGGACCTACTTTATAGTTGTATACAAAATTGTTAAAATGAGTTTGTTTCGAAGGTTATTTTGTTTGGAAAGATTTTTTGTCTTCTATTTTCTTTTATATTACAATTACACTCTCATTAATCCTAATGCAAACACATTCACTCATGCACCACACAACATTGTACGTCACTGCACACAATTCACAATTTTTATTCCCCACAGTGCCGATTTCACTCACGTCTGCCACCACCACAAGCATCGCCTCCTCCTCCCCCTCCACCACCATCGTGCCGCCACCGCCCCTCGCCTCAGGGCATTTGGGCGTGGGTGGCGGCGAAGGGGAGGCAGACGGGAGGTGTGGATAGAGGCGAGGGCGGTGACGGAGACGGAAGCACCAGGCGGGCAAATTCCTCAGCCACCTTCCCTCGGAATACGGCGCCTTCGCCCCTTGTCACCCCTCCCCTAGGGCATGGCCGCCCTAGCTGCGGCCTTGACGGTCTCCAGCCTGTTTCATACGTTATTCGGTTTTTGGGAATTTACTGTAAACGTCCGATAGCGTAGAACAGTTAGAAAGCTGACTTCTAGCACAAGTATTGCTACTCCACACATAATTATTGTCGGTAATGGCATTAAATTATTAAAGAATACACCAAAAGCATTTCGAAATCGCACATTCGATTCGTAATTATTTCAAGATCTCGAGGAGTGTACGAAATATTATGGAACGTTTACTTCTATGGATGAAAAAAACTTAATAGACATATGCAAACTATTGCTTCACACTAGTTCACTTCATTTCCGCTTGATAACAATGTTTGATTTTACTTTCTCGTATACGGACAGTAACATGGTGTTGAGAAAATTGTGTAATGCCGGGGGAAGTCAGCTTAGATATTCAAAAGAAAATACACGTTTAGACGTACTCTGATACCGAAAAAGTGTTTTTGTTTTTTGTTTCTTTCAGAACATCCGTCGTCTCCGCGTCTCTCTATTTGTCTGTCTGCGCGTCTGTACATCAGCGAACAATACTAGTGACTAAATTGCTTTTAGAATTTTTATCAAAATGAATATTTCCCGATTACTCTATTCCGATTTGAAGGCCCGCGATTTCGAAAAGACTTCTTTGAATTTTGAGAGTATTTTATATGAAGCCCCTCGGGCTTCTCAAATTTTTCTCCAAAAGGGCTCCAAATGTTTTTCTTTAAATTGGTTGTAAGGATAGACTGAAGAACACAAAGATGACAAAGGTCCTATTTTCTCTGTAAACTCTAAAATTTCGAAAATTTGAAACATTGCAAAAGTTTGAAATGTTTTCGACCTCATATAATTACATTATTGATACCGGAAGCGGTAGCTCAGTGCATCAACTTTCGACACTAGCTTTTCAACAAGGTCGAATTCAGTCGCTGTCTGGAGGAGAATTCTAGCGGCCGGCTGCTCTGATCGGTGGTTTTCCGTGGTTTCTCCGATCAACTCCAGGCGAATGCCGGAGCAGTACCCTACCAAACGGGCCACGGACCGCACGCGATCTGTTCTTCCTCTTCCTTATCCTCTCCTCTCCTCTTACATTAACATGCACTACACTATCACATATTCCGGGAGACCGGTCGGGAGCTTAGTTTGTCCCGGCTGGGGCGGTGCCCTGCTGGTGGGAGAGTCCTGGTTAGGGGGAAACCCCACTAGCCGACGGTAGGTCGGCGCTGGATCTCGCCATCCAGCGGGGGAAGTTGACCGCCATCTCCCGAGAAAAAACATGCACTACACTAACGGCCAAACTAATGATCGAAGCAGTTGATGCGCCCGGAAACACGAAAAAAATCAATCAATCAATCAACATTATTGAGAATGATACTTTTGCTGCAAATAAAAATTGTTTTCCACAACTAGTTCTTTAATTAAGCGATATTGATTTTTCTGAAAATAAGAATCGCTTTCTCGCAACTTTGAGTGAAATATATGCAATTCAAAAAACATTTTCTCAGAAACAACTCCACGTTTTTTCTTTAAACTTTGGTAGAAGAGTGCTAAAAGCACTGAATAATATAATATACAGGTAATTTTGATGTATTCTTTTGAATTTTCAAAAATTACACCGAATATTTTTTACGTATAACTCTCGTCGTTACTATTTGTATTATGGGCGTTCTTTATACTTTATTGTCTTCGTACGTACAAGTGCATAAAATTAAATCTGATGAGGTTTCTCAAACACTGAAAAGTTTTTGTGAAAATGAGATCAGAATTGTATATTTTCAGAAAAGCTCAAACGACATTTTCTCAAAAACGGTTCCAAATGTTTACTTAAAACTTTTGATAGAACTGTGCAAAATGCTCTAAATAACATGACATAAACGTCATTTTGATTTTTTTAAAGTACACAATTGTAATTTTTTTTAATGCCTCTCACGTCCTGAATTTTGTAAAATCTACTGGTGTTTCTCAGTCTAATAGAACTCATGTATTTTGTGATATAGGAAAGAATTACTCTTTAGCATTGTTCAAGATACCAATTGCAAAATATAATTCAATGTGTCTGTCAGATGCAAAATTTTCATATGCAAGGATCTGTGTAGCCCGAAAGACTCGAGCAGTGGTGTAGTACTGCAGATGCTAGGCCAAGGTTCGAACTGAGAAGTAGCTCTAACGGAAAGAAAAATAATAGTATTTTTTTGTTAGTTCTTTTCTTTTCCTTTGCCTGTATTATAGTATGTAGATAGGGAAAGTATTGTAATCACCTCAACAATACGATCTCACATTTCCGGTCGTAAAGTACGTATTTACAGTTCTTTTGACATGTACATCTGAACACGTTTAGAATTAATTAATATATCATAGTGCTGTTCCAAAACTGGTTAAGATTGTGGCAGGTGGAGAAGACATACAATTTCTATCAGAAAATCGGGATGTCTATCTGCATGTCTGGAGTGTATTTGGATGGATGGATGGTTGGATGGCTGAATGGATGGATGGAAGGTCAGAAGTATGTGTCACGCATGACTGTGTCAGATGAGGATTGGAGCTGAACTCTGGTAAACACGTCAGGCGCAAGATCTAATTATGCCGTTCCGGAGATCATTAAGACGTTTTAATTTTTGTTGTACTTTACACGAAACCTCTGTGACATTTTCAAAATTTTCTGGAAAATGGCATTTTTTCTTATATTTTTTTTTGAGGGAAATAATAAAGTGTATTTATAGGTATAATATTGCACCGATTTTTATTAAAATCTCTGATATTTTCATAGTTGAAAAAATCTTTATATTTAAAACACTAAAGGTTTTCACTTATAAAGAATATTAAGATTTTTTAAAAATTTAAGTTAAGGGTTTTTTAATTTTTGCTTTAAATCAGAAGACGTGGGCCCTAGATTTATTATCAGTTGTTCATATTAACGAATTATTTTAGAACAGGCACTAAAATGTGAATACCTTGAACCTTATCTGTCGTCATTTGTTCATTATTTCATTATGAAAGTTGTAATACATCTATTGAAAGTATTCGACCTTTTCTCTTCGAGAAAACATGTGTGTAAGGTTGTTGGTAGAGAAGCGAAAATAGCGAGTTTTCCAAAGTTCGAAGAGTGTTTCTAAATAGTGGAAACATAAACGCACATAAAATGTTTTAGTGATTATAATTGTACTCGTAGGTGGTGCGTTACGATTTTAACTTAAGTGCTCACTTGGATTTCTTTGACATAGTTCCCTACGACATCTTGGTAAATACAATATATTTCAATTACATTTTCAGAAATATGTTCAAATCTGTATTCACCAGTAATTGTGAATAGTAATTGTTTTGTTCCAATATTTGTAAACTTCCTTCATTTCATTAGTCTTCAAAATAATTACTGAACGATATTAAAAATTATTTTTATTGAATGAATATGTCCTCCACTTTCAATATTAAAGCCAGTTATTTCTTTCTCGATGCAATTTATTACACAACTGAATGGCGTCAGGACAGAACGCGACCAACCCCCAAATCTGTCAAAATTAAGAAATTGCCTTCTCTAGACAGTGTGCAGCATGCCTTTAATTTTCATGATGTATCCAAGAGATGTTTGCGTTTTGCTGCACCTTGCTCTCTGAATCTGAATCAGTGAAATTGTCGCTGATTCAATCAGTGAGCGCAAAGTCACTGATTTCTTCAGTCGAAACGTGTAGTTTCGCTGACAATCAGTGAATATGTGAACCTTTTCATAATGCCCGCCAGCATTCACTGGTTGTCAGTGGCGCCGCCGACTGATCGTCCAAGTGCTCTGTTCAACAGTCTGTTACGTATGGATCAGCAAAATCCCACGAGTGGAATAGAAGTTTCCTGTGAGAAAACTGGCGTGTGTCTGAAGATTGTTTTAATTGCGTTAGGTAAGTATTTTTCGCTTTTCTGTGACTCGTCTTGTTGATAACTGTGAGACGTTTTATTTTATAGTGAACATTTAGCCAAACTAAGATATAGGTTATGAACACGTGGTAAATACCACGTATTTGTTTTTGTTATTAACTTGAAAACTTCTTATGTAACTTAAGAGTTTTAGTGTAACTGATTGGTGATACAGTGTGAAATATCTGACGTGCAATGTATAATTTCGTTTATGAAAGTTGTAAAAAGTCCAAAATGCTCTCGATTACACCACAGCAGAGCCAGCAAACTATTAACTCTTTCTTTGGTTTTTCCAATTTAGTTTAATGACACCAACCAGGAATGGAGTTTTGAAGAATTGTAAGAGAAAGTGCGGGAGCTAACTGGGGACTATAACTGTGAATATTTTGAAAGGTATTTTAATTTGCCAAAGACTGCTGTAATACTGATTTATTTTGATCAGTGTTCCTTGCTTTCCTTAGTCACTAAACACATTATATTTTACTCATTTACATGGCGAGGCTAGTTTGGCAAAGTAGAGGGGGAGTGCAGATGGTACATCAAAGCCATTTGCCACTCCTGAGGTTCCCTATCCAGACCTCATAATTCTGCCAGTTAGTATGATTTTGTATGTAATCTGAAAATAAAGTAACCATTTTTTCCTCACATAACTTCTTGACCTATCTATGTTTCTGTTTTAGGAGGGCTCTAATTTGCATCTGGAGGAATTGGAAAGGAGAAAAACCTTCAAGAAAAATGTCCAGCAATATTTGATATGGGTGAAAGGATAGAAAAATATTCTTGTTTTGTTCAGGTGATGGTTGGTTTTAACATCTGCCCTTTTTAATAATAAAATATTCCTTCACCCATGGCAGCATTTGACTTACTTTTTAAATTAATATTTACAACAAATTTCTTTTGTTCCCTTTGAGTATTTAATTGTAATAAACCTCCTCCTGGGAAATGAACAATGCTTCTGCAATTGTTCAATTATCAAAACCTTCTACTATTTGAGTTAAGTTTTGTTATATCATAGAAATTTGATTCTTTTGTTCTGTGTCTGGTATTGACTTCATAGATTGACTTAAAGATTGTCCCAATATCGAGTATGGCAATTCTTAATTCATCTATTTATTTATTTATTTATTTTACGTCAAAAAAACAGTTAAAAACTGCGTATGACGTGCTATGGGGAAAAGTGAATTGTGTGCACATTTTCAAAATTCTGTGATCCCTACACTAAGTCATATACTACTTAAATTTTGAATTTTGAAAGGAGAAAAAAACAAAACTCCCATGTAGTAAAATCTATTTTCAAAATAAATAAGCAATAAATTTTGAATTTTGAAAGGAGAAAAAAACAAAAACTCCCATGTAATAAAATCTATTTTCAAGGATAAATAAGCAATAAAATTTTGAATTTTGAAAGGGAGAAAAAAAAACAAAAAAACTCCCATGTAATAAAATATATTTTCAAGGATAAATAAGCAATAAATTTTCGCTCTTATTAATTCCTGCCGCGACAACATGGAAACGATAATTTGAATAATTGTATTTCCCACTGAATTCTAGAAGACGTGCACAGAAAATGAAGTTACATTTATGTCCAGAAGCAAAACAAGGGGCCATCTCAGCATTTGCTCAATGGATCTAATTTCTTCATATTCAGGCGACTTTCATGTTCTATGTACACAAGATCTCCTTTTTTTATTTAATTTGTCTCCTGTGTAGGTCGAATATTTTTTGTTGTCATTATGAGGTTTTATTGTATTCTTGAGTGCTATTTTCCTCTCTCTCTAAATCTTCGTCTGTGCATTTTATTTTTAATTCATGTGGTAGGTTGAAAGTATTTTGTTGAGACTTATGTCACTGTATGTTCTGTCTCATATTTCTCCACAGCTTTTTTCACAATAGTTGTCCATAGGAATAGCAGCCTTTTTGTCAGTTTCATTCATAATACATCTTATTTTATTCACCAAAGTCTGGTTTAATCTTTCATTGAGACCATTGCCGCATCTATGGCAGTAAAAAATCTATTTTTTTTATTTGGAATTGTTTTAATTCTTCTGAATTTATTCCTGGATATTGATCTGTTAGTACCATCTGTATATCATAGTTTTTTGTTACTTCCTCAGTTAGTTTTACAAAATCATCAGCGTTTTGATTTTTTGATGTTAAAATATAAGCATATCTTGTGAAATGGTCGACCAGTAGGTGTGGGTATTTTTTTGTTGACCGGGATCCTCCGTAACCTCTGATGGTATCTATAGAAACTATCTTAAAAGGGTACGTTGCTTGATCTAGGTGTGACATTAATCCAAATTTTGATTTTCTTCATCATTTATTCTTTAAGTCGATGTCACAAGTTTCACAAATCTTCTCTATGTTTATGTTTATATTTTGCGCTATAAAGAATGGTGTTACTTTATTTATCATCCGCGCTCTTCCCAGGTAACAATAAGTATTGTGTACATATTTTAGTAGTATTTTACTAAATTCTTCTGATAATGAGAGTTTTTCTCTTCTTTTCAATTTTTATAATAAATTTCATTTTAGAATATTAGTTTTTTCTTATTGTTTTGTAGTTCTGTGCATCTTCTTTGATCCTTTTTTATGTCTTCTAATTTCACTGGGTTTACAATTTTTAATATGTCATCTGAATTTTCATCAGGCTCTAGAACTGGATGCCTGTTTAAACAGTCTGCCTCTTGGTTTAATTTTCCAGCATTATATTTCACTTTAAAATTGTATAGGGACAGATAGTATGTCAAATCACCCAGTTCTTAATGTGTTCTTACTTTTATATTTAAATTTTTTAAAAGTTTATAATTGGAGTGTACCAAAAATTCTCTTCCAAGTAGCCAATGTTGCCAATATATCACAACCTCTTTTATTGTCAAGCACTCAAGGTAAATTGTTTGTTTTTCCTTGTGAGCTTCACTCAATTTTTTCGAAAAATATGCCGCTAGCTTATTATCCCCATTTTTGTCGTTTTAGAACAGCTCCGATTTCTTTTATGCGTGCGTTCTTTTTCCAATTGTTCCATTCTGATTCTACTGTATTTTTCAAAATCATACTTGAGTACCAATCTGTCAAGGGAAAATTTTAGAATTTCTCTTCCACAAAACAGCGTTCACACTCATTTATCCATTGGCATGCGTTTGAGTTTATCCATTGAAATATATTGATAATTAAATCATTGGCAATTTTTCTGAAATCTTTTACTTCAGATATTTGTTGCTTATCTTCTAAAACTTTCTTTAAAAGTTTCTCAATTGTTTCATCTGAAGTACTCAGGTAGATTTTTCAACTTTTTCCTCTGTAGTCTCTTCTATGTAGTAGTTGTAAAATTGCAAATTTTCCTCTTTATCCAAATATACTTTTGATAGATTTTCTGATAAAGAAATCCAGACTTTTCGAAATTGATGTCTTTTTTTTAAGTATTTCTTACCCTACCAAATATTTGTGTTGTAATTAGCTCCTTGTGAAGGTTTGTGTTTTGGAGTTCATCTGGTAAGCCATTTAAAATTTTTACCTCAAGTGAATTAATAGCTTAGAACTTGCGCTTCTTGATCATCATTCATCAATTGTATTCCTGTCTTTGAAATCAGTAGCCAGGTGCCTCCATTGCGGTGTCAGGTATCAGTCATTTGTTCGGTACCATGGCAGATTTGAAATTTTAGGAAACAATACACAATAGTCTCTGTTTTCTTCATACACATATGTGTATATATACATGTGTATACATATATATGTATAGATGTACATAGAAACAAAGGCATGCAGTGCTGTTAGCATTTCCAATTTTAAGTTTGGCAATGCTGCTGATTTTAATTATGAAAATTATAATTAGCAGAGGAAGCTGATTGTTGCCCTAAAACTTGCCACATAAAAATCCAATTTTATATATATTTAAATTATAAGAGTCCTTTCTTTCACTACTTTCTTCCCATCTTTCTTTTCAGAATTTGTTGTATTGTCACCGAAATTGTCAATAATATGTACATAAAATGAAGAGTGTTAACTGCAGGCCAATTTTTCTCTGTAGTGAGTTTTGAAAAGTTCCTGAACATCGGTTTTCTCTGTTGTATATTTTCATTGGTTTAAATAAAGACTTGTATTCTCCTATCTCACTTAAAAGGCAGTATCTCCTTTAAAATTACCTTAATTCCAACATATCTCTTTACCAGTATTCCTTTCATTGAAAAGCCAATTGTTTGTAAGTAAATGATGTAACAAAACTCTTCCTACCCCAAGGATAATGTGACTTAAGGAACTAAACCATAACATTGGACAATTTTTCTACGTGATAATGTTGAAGACAATAAATGAACAGATATATGGATTGCTCATATGAAATAGAATACAGGTCTGTTATTACCTCAATTTTCAATTTTTTTTCTGAGTTAAGATATTGACTCAATATCTTTGCCATAATATGTATATTTCTATTGTATTTGTTTGTAGTTAATATGTACAGTGCTGTTCAAGAAGATCATTTTCCCATAAAATCTTTCAATAAACTTGTGCCTAATTAACTTTCACTTTCTTTACACTATATGTCGCTACCCTGTATATATGACAAACCCAAAATCCTTCAAAAACAGATATAAATTATTATTATATCTATTGTATTTATTAAATTTTTATGTTTTTGAAGCATTTGTTTAAAGCGATACAGTGATTCTCAGTAGTAGGATTTTTGGGTTTGTGCATTACAGTACTGGAGAAGTGATGAGATACTTACTGATTCAAATAAGTGAAGCTTTACTTTCAACAACTATTATTTTTAAAAAATTTTTTTTTTAATTTAACTACCACAGTCAGTGAATAGTCACTGTCAATCAGTGGTTTTTCACTGATTCAGGCTGAGAGAGTGGATTCCGAAAAGCTGAATCATATATTACCTACTTCTTACGTTCATAAATTACAGAAAATGATCAATGTTAGATATTATTGATTAAATTATGAAAGACTAAAGCGAACTAAATGTAAATATACATCCCACGCATATCTCATGCGCGGATATTCTTATTGTTCACAAGTTTAAGATACTTCTTAACTTTCCAAGCCATTTCCCGACCACCATATTGATTCCTGTGGCTTGGATGTTATCTTCATAACTTCATTCAATTGTAGATCTTTAATTCATATCATTTTTTTAAAATCTGAGTACATGTTAAGTAAATGACTCTGAGAAAAGGATACGTTTCTGTAAACCGCGCATTCCCACTAGGTTTACTTGTAGTCTGTTAGTAATGTTATCTCTAGTAGTTCTCTATTGAGCAGCATTTACTGATTCAAGCCACTAATTGTGACTTAATCTAAAACTAGTGATGCTAAAACAGCACGTACTTTCTCGCTCCTTCTTTCACGCAAAATAACGCGAAAAGAACTCAAATTTTGGAAAAATTGTTCTTGACCTTATTTCAAAATATATCTTTAAGGAACAGATTTCATTAAGGGAAAAATCTATATCTTCATAATTGTGGTTGTAGGAAGGCGCTGAAAAAAATTGAACTTTTGCAAAAACTCAGTTTTCAACGAACGTGAGATCGGGACGGACGGGACGGACGGGACGGACGGGACGGACGGGACGGACGGGACGGACGGATGGAGGATGGATGGATGGATGGATGGAGGACGGAGGATGGAGGACGGGACTGGACGGGACGGAAGGACGGATGGATGGATGGAGGATGGATGGATGGATGGACGGATGGAGGATGGACTGGATGGAGGATGGAGGATGGATGGATGGACTGGATGGAGGATGGATGGATGGACGGAGGACGGAGGACGGATGGATGGAGGAGGGATGGATGGAGGACGGAGGACGGGATGGATGGACGGAGGGAGGAGGATGGACGGATGGATGGAGACGGAGGACTGGACGGAGGAGGAGGAGGACGGACGGGACGGACGGGACGGACGGGACGGACGGGACGGACGGGACGGACGGGACGGACGGGACGGACGGGACGGACGGGACGGACCATATGTTCGAGCTACACCATATGTTCGAGGACTTTTGGTCTAAATTTAGCAACTGGATTTATCCACTTTCTCGTTACCTTGTCCCTATAATAAGAATTTCTTGCTGAAAATTCCCAGTTTCTTCGCGCAGAATTACATACCTCTCTCTACTGCGTAAGCGGGAAAGCAAAAAGAAACAAGTGATGTGCATTAGGGGAGGGGGATGATATGAGCCAATGCTTATGATTCAGTATTATGAAAGAACATTTCCACATAGAAAACATAAAAATAGGTAATAAGGTGAATATTATGTTGCGTATTTTAGGGGAAATGAAGAAGTAATGCGAACTGAGTAAAGACGACAAATAATTTTAAAAAGACTTTGGTCGGAGGTTGTGGGAGCGACACTCCCAAAACCATCAGAAATCTTCAAATAAAAATTTCTTCTTTAAAAAAATAGGTCTCTCAATTCAGTCAAATCTTAAATGGAACGTCCATTTAAATGAATTGAACACAACATTTAGTTCATTATGCTACGCGTTCAGAATTCTTGCAAATTCAGTCAGCCTTCATACTGCTCGTTGTGTATACTTCGCGAATGTTCATTCCCGCCTGAGATATGGCATAATATTCTGGGAAATACATCTTATAGCTCCCAGACTTTTAGATTACAAAACGAATGGAATATTTTTTGAATTCTACCATTACCGTGTCTTTTTATTTACGAATCAGTGCTTTTTGTAAAAAATGACTTGCTCAAGGGCGGGAATATTTTTTCAGAAAATGCCGAAGTCTATTACTATAACACTCAACGTAGAAATCATATTCATCAGGTGACAGTATCAACAGCTCATTACAAAAAAATCACATACAATACATGTACATTATTTTACAACACTTTGCCAGATGACATTAAACGATTAAATTCAATAGAAAAGTTTAAATCCCAAGTAAAATCGTTTCTGCTGCATAACTGTTTCTATACAATTAGAGACTATACTGAGCATCACAAGAAAAGTAACATTTAATTTTAACAATGATACATAATGCATTATTTACCATTTGAACTGTATAAATGAGTATAAACAACCTGTAACAACTATTGTACTACAGCTTCCGGGTCAATGACCCCCATCTCGATCAGGTTTTCGTCCAGTTTCCCTGATCCATTGAGCAAATGCTGAGATGGCCCCTTGTTTTGCTTCTGGACATAAATGTAACTTCATTTTCTGTGCACATCTTCTAGAATTCAGTGGGAAATACAAATATTCAAATTATCGTTTCCATGTTGACGCGGCAGGAAGTAATAAGAGCCAAAATTTATTGCTTATTTATCTTTGAATATAGATTTTATTACATGGGAGTTTTTTGTTGTTTTTTCTCCCTTTCAAAATTCAAAATTTATTGCTATTATCCTTGAAAATAGATTTTATTACATGGGAGTTTTTTTTTTTTTTTTTTTAAAAAAGTAGTATATGACTTAGTGTGGGATCACAGAATTTTGAAAATGTGCACACAATTCACTTTTCCCCATAGCACGTCATACGCAGTTTTTAACTGTTTTTTTGACATAAAATAAATAAATATCCTATCACAAATTAGCGAAGGTATTAACGCGTTAACGCCTGATTAATGTTCATGCACGTCGCTTCAGGTCGAGCGCACTCTTTGTCATTAGACCTGTGTGTTCAGGGACATTAATGGAAATAAGTACCACTCGTACACTGGAAATTTGCAGATTAATCTCTTTAAATTAGGCTTTAGGAACATTTCTATTAAATTATTTTTTCTGTCATTTGTGTGGGCGGTGCCTTCTCGGGCGGTGCGTGAGTGCCTCGAAGATCTCAAAATATCCATTATCAATTATGATATTTGCGTCGAGTTGACCTATTCACTACAAATTAAGTAAAAGCGTATTGTCTTTCACATATGCGTATGTGTGCTAGCTTTCAAAATGAGTATATTGTAATTATTTCAATTTTTTTCCAGAAATTTAGCATAATTTTGAATCAAAAGAAAATTTCTTTTAATTCCATAAGAAATTTACTGCGTCTTTATTAGGCAGAAGTAATGGTTATTTGTGGTAGTTTTTAAGACTAAAGAAACAATAAGACTTCGTCATAAAAATATCGTTTTGAGACAAATAAGAATTACAATATTTAATGTTTTTACAATGGGCAAAATTCGTAAATGCGTAAAATTCAGTGTCTGAAAGGTGGATTTTGTACTTTGAAATTTCGTTGTACATAGAACCTTATAATGATATTTAACCCAAACAAATTTTAATCCTGTACAAGATAAAATTTTGTATTTCTGTCAACTTTTGTTTGTTGAAAATGTACTTCATTCCAACACATCATGTTACACCATCATCCGAAAATATCCGTCAGAGATAGCAGTAGAACGTAATGTGATATACGCCTCGAGCTTGGGTGTGTTACGTATTGTGCGAAGGCAAAGAACGAACGCAATGAACTATTATTAGGGTCTGAATGTTTATGACACAAATGAAATGGACTGACGCACACTTTTATCTGCAGATAATGTGTACCTTCCTGTAATTGTATGTTCATGTAGAGTGGTATTGCTTTTTTAATTTCTCACTACTGCTTACGCAGTATAGAGAAAGTATTGTAATGTTGCGGGAAAAACCCGCGATTGTTTCGTCAGTTTTTTCGACACGAGCTACATAGCTAGGTCGAACTCAGTCTCTGTCTGGAGGAGAATTCTAGCAGTCGTCTGCTCTGAACGGTAATTTTTCGTGGCTTTTCCGATCACCACCAGCCAAATGCCAGAGCAGTACCCAAACAAACGGGCCACGGACCGCGCGCATTCTTTCCTTCCTCTTCATTGACCTCTCCTAACCTCTTGCTTATACACGTACTTCCATGCCCTATACTATCACACACGTCGGAAAACCAGTGGGAAGCTTACAGTTTGTCCTGGCTGGGGCGGTGATCTGCTGGTGGGGAGATTTCATACTCACACTGTAAAACATGCACTAGACTTAATGGAATAATGTCCTTAGCCATTGGCGCGCCCGGTATTACTAATCAATCAACCCAGTGAATTGTACGCTATAGTGAAGGCTCTGGAATACATAGAAAACAGAGAGAAAATAAATCTATAGTGACTCTAAATGTGCCATTCTCACTATAAGGAATTTAGCTAGTGAGAATGAAATTATCCAGAATGTAGTTAAAACTAGTGATGCTACCGAATAACACAGACTTTTTCGCACTAGTTAGTTTTCTAATCTTTTTAGACTAGCTTTTCGGTATTGTTTTCTCTTCATGGCCAAGGACTGAGAAGATATTGAACATTGTGTAAAATAACGCTATTTTTCCATACGTCTATCAAATATCTATAATCTTTATGTCGGTAAACTACCTTAACAGGACTTCTATACCGGTATGGATGCGCGTAATTTTCATGAGCCGCTATCTGGAGGAGAATTCTAGAGGTCGGCTGCTCTGATCGGTAGTTTCCCGTGATTTCATAATAAATTCCAAGCGAATGTCGGAGCAGTACCCTATCAAACAGAGCATGGGTGGCACGCGATATTTTGCCCCACTCCTGCGGCAAAATCAAACAAAGTTAATTAGATAATACGGTTTACTGCTTAAACAAATACTGGTCAATAATGTAAATCAGAATTTTAAAAAAATTATATACTGATTCAACGAAGGTTTATTTCATCTCCAAATACATAGCTTTTTTACGGTTTTATGTTTTTTGAAGTGGGACCCATGGCAGAACCTTTAAGATCTTTCAAATAAGGTGATGTTGTTGGCAGTTTTTACAGTTGTGCGGGTGGATTTGAATTTGGTCCTAATTTTGTCACAGGAAACATTTCTTCAGGAAAAACTATAAAGAACTAAGATTCCGCCTCTACTAATGACGTAATGGGTGTAGTTTCCAATGTAGATTTTAAGATTCTTCAGACAATTCACAATTTGTTGCTTTTGCTTGAGCGAAAGCATCAGCAGACTGCGTGGAGAGTCACCACTTTGCCTGGGTGATTTTGAAACCCGTTCTTAACAGTTTGTGAGTAAAAGCTACATAAAACTCACTCCTAAAACGAACGTTTATAGTTGTAATAATATGCAGTCAAAAATTTCGGGAAATGGAATAGCAAGGTTTCACTTGGCCCGCTCAATGCTAGCAGAAAATGTTTAAAAGCAATCATATTGACATTGCTTGTGTTTGAGAAATCCAAAAGATCTGAATCATAAAAGTATAAAAATAAGGTCTTGAAACAAATACTTTCGGACTTATGCATTGTTATGCCTAAGACAAAGGTTTACATTATTTACGTTTTTGTAAGGCACAGAGGAGAATCACGAAAACAGCAATTATTCGCTCTTTTCATATGCTAGCCCCATGACACTTTCGCAGTCGTGCCAACACATTTTTGGACAAAATACTTGTTCTAGAACTGAATGGCTTCAAATTTGTGGGTTTTAAATCCAAATTCCTTAGTCCCACCTTCCCCTACTTCATATCTTAAGAAAGTGAAAAGAAACAACTTTTTTCGCAGAGTCTACGAAAATACAAGAGACGTTTGTGAAATTATATAATTTTTTGTACTGCACCGTGAAGATATTTCCTCACCTTTGGGTAAAGACTTCCTTTTCAGTTTAACACCGCAATTTCCTGTGTCCCTTACGTCGTTCGGATGTGCATAAGAGGTAGGTTATCAGTCACAATTTGCAAAGCCTATCTTGCTTGTGGTTTAATCTCTCCGCCTAACCCGGATACTCTTAAGACGTATGCTTTTTTATAAGATAAGCCGGTTAATTTCAATAAGAAGTAAACATTATTGTGTGTCCGGAAACGGAATTATCATAAAATATTGTGATTCCTACTAGCATCAACTTGCATCGCAACGACTTTATATAATTATCAGAGTTTAAAAACACGACAAAGGCTGAGAACCAGATTGGCCTATTGATCCAATTTTGTAACAAAATTAAAAATTTCTATTTAATTGCATTGTATCTCCCTGTCTTTATGTGTGCATCAAACAAAATTGTTAATATTCCACTCTATTGAGAAGCAACAATTTCATTCCACACTAGCGCATTCCATACTTACCCACTACTTACAAAACCGTTAAATGTCTCTCCTGAAAAATTTAGTCAAATGGACTGGTTCTCAGGGGCAAAAAGTCTGGGACAAAAAGTCTGGTTCTCAGCCATTGATTCTAGAGGCTGAGTCACAGGACACCTTTCAATTAACATCTAGTGTTGTAATATTAATATTGCTCTTCTAATTCTATTATATGTTAGTTAAGACGACGCTAAAAGCAATTAACATCTGCTCTATTTCCACAGTGGGTGAACATTAAAAATAGCTCATTACTAATTGGATGAAATAAATTACACACCTTTTAGTAATGAAGTGCACAGTAACATTGGACTGTAAATGAATTCACTATTTGCAACCGAACGAATATGTAAGTAATAAACTTTCCATCATCTTGATCATTAAGAGCAAAACAATTAGAGTCAACGCTTTATCATTTAATAGATGAAGAATTTGGGTCTCCAGAGACATAAATGTACGACCGACGGCGCCTAGTCACTATAGGATTTCGGAATGTAATTATTATAAATAGTAAGCTAACACAGTACAAATATTTTCCAATGTTCTTGATCATTTTCCTTTTAATCTTGTAATTCACAGTAATTAAGCTTATTTCGTATTTTTCATATATTGTTAAATTCACAACTGTTCTCATAAAAAAATTAATACTTTATTAATATCATATTTTCTCGATAATAAGCCCTCCACTTTTTACTCGAAAATTGGCAACCAAAAATGAAGAAAAGGCTAGCGAGTATCTCGAAATGAAGCAAAATAGTTTTTTTTAATTGTATTTTATTTTCAAATACTAATACCAATGGATAAATATTTTTATTTCCGACATTGCATCTTAGGATTAACTGACAATGAAAATTGTAGAGAATTAGCCGCTTTAAACAACACTGTAGCAACGAAAAACACGACACAATGAAGTTTTCTGAAAATTGTACCCCAAAAAGAGAGGAGGGAGTTGATACGCGAAAGGGGCCTACATTCGAGAAAGTACTAATTTAGTTGGATGATTCTCAATTACTCGTGACCCCGCAGTGCACAAATGAGGATGCTTATTTTACTTACCCTGACTTTATTGAGGTAGCTTCATTAGAATTATAAAGCATTGAAGGCTTTCACGCCCGGAGTCAATATTCATGTTTTCTTCCGGGCTGATGGGTCATGGTCCAATTGGCTTTGAACTGCCATTTTTTTGCAGTTCAAAGCCAATTGGACCACGGCCCATCACCCGGGAAGAAAACATGAATATTCATTAGAGTTAGATTAGAGAATAATCAAATATTTTAAAAAATATTCTGACCAATGTGTAAAAGTTCTTTCACAAAGTGTAGTTAATACTTTACAACTGTTTTTCGTAATTTTCGCTTTTTTTAGAGAAATAGTGAGGTAAGTCTATGCGTACGTGTTTATTGTATTCGTAATGTAGTGAATCAAGTACTTGAACAATGACGATGGTGACAATGAAAAGAAAGGAGTACGAAGAGTATATCATTCACTTGGGAATTGCAGAGAATGCGAGAAAGAGTTTAAAACAAGAAAAACAACTAACTGATGGATTTTGCAATGTGATTGACCTTGAAGAATCTTTACCATTTCGTAAATTAACGCCATCTACGGCTTATTAAAGAAAACATAAGCATGTGTCAATGTTGGAAGTCACTCTTTCAATAAAAGTATTCTGATTCCTGGGGGTCAAAACTCAAACATTAAAATGGTTGACTAAGGTCCTTAAACATTGTGCATTATAACGAAAAATCATTGCTGATGAAAAAAGTGTTAACTAGATAAAAATTAGTTTGCCCAATTTTGTTTAAAGAAAACCATAACTCTGACATTGAATTCTACTCGATAAATTGAAATACAATGTCTATCAAGTTCTCTTGCAGTTGTTACACAAAATAAAATGTATTCCAGTAGAATCCCACAATCAGTTCTGAAAAATAAACGTATGACGGAGTTATGACCATTTATTTCTCTAAGTCGACGTGTTGATTTTAAAAGCTTGTATGTAAAGGTAAATATTTGATCAGGGCAAGAATAGTATATTGACATCATCGGTGAAGTTGGAGGGTGATGAGCCTCGTAACCATGAAACATGTTACGTACGTTGTAGTTAACTCCTATTTATTCCGCCTAGAAGCTTTCATCTTCAGAGAAAAACACTGTAAGTCAAGTGTATTGATAAATTATTCAATTTATGTAAACAATATACCTGCAAAATCAGTAATTTTCTTATCAGTGTTTGATGAATTATTAAGTAATTATTCCAATCAAAATTTATCACCTTACGTATGTTTTGTATTTCTCTATTTCACAAAAATGCAATTTTCTCAATATCATGTATCATGCACTTCTGTTCTACGCTCCTAAAAGGATACTTTTAAATTGTCTTTCATATTAAGTTTTATAAGCAAACTACTACTAATAAAAATAAATAAAGCTTTCACAATCGACAGAGCTGAGATTATTTTTGCAAGTTATTTATTTCATTTTGTTTCCTTGATATCTCTTTCTTTTTTCATTTATTTTTCTCATGTTATTTTTGTTCTGGATTGTGTGACCCTTTTTCATCTTTCTTAAGGTCCCCGCATGGTAAATTCCATTTTATTTGAAGGAGAATCAGACCATTCCGTCATCGTTCAACCATGTCCTCAGACATATTCGTTGGTGAAAGTATGGTGGTGTCGGGATCAGAAGAATCCAATTCTTTCGAATAACGAAAGCGTGTAGTTGTCCAAAAAAACGGGGACAATGGCCGCGCAGACAGACGCGAACTTCCCGGATAGGGCGTTGTCACCGCACCCCTTGCGAATCGGCATATCTCCGCTCGATTCCTGCAGCTCTGCGCCTCGCCCTGTCTTTAGTTTTGCCCAAGCTGCCCTATCTACTCACGTTTACTTCAACTCTCGTTTTGTTAAGACCAGGAGAGTTGGCTCAGGGCATCAGCTGATGTCTTCTCCGATCAACATCAGGCGAATGTCGGAGCAGTACCCTAACAAGCGGGCCACGAACTGCGCGCGATTTTTTCTTCCTCTTCCTTGTCCTATCCTCACCCATAACTTACACACACTTACTCCAACATGTCCTACACTCTTACGCATGCCGGTAGACCAGTCGGGAGTTTAGAGTTTGTCCCGAATAGGGCGGTGCCCGGCTGGTGAGAGAAACTTAGTTGGGGAAAATGCCGGGAGCTCACGGTAAGTCGGCGCCGGATCTCCCCATCCAGCGAGGGAAGATCAGCGCCACTTCCTGTGATGAAAAACATTCACTACACTTACGGGACTAATGACCCGTAGAAGTTAACACGTCCGGGATCATAACCCATCAAACATCTCGTTTGTTAGGCACGCATAGAGTGATGAATTAAGTTATTTCGGTGGTAGTCAATCAAATCTGTATATTATTTTTCGATGTTAGTAATTCTGCGGGATCGAGAGTTTCTTCTCGTAAAAAGTTACCAATAATGTTCATCACAATATTTAATTAACATCTTTTAACGGGGGTGGAAATTGTGGAGTTCAAGGAAACCTGCCCAGATACTTCATAGCATCACCCACCTCTCAGCTGCTTACCCAATAAGTAAGCATTCGGGGTCCGCAAGACGCTTCATGGACTTATGCGGGAAATTTAAAAGTACTCAGATAAAGTATTGATAATGCTCTAAATGTCGGTGTAGACCTTTTGGAATATTGTTTTAAATGTGGGTTCCATAATTGTACTTAGTTTCTAATGTGAACAGTAATACCCCAATGTTATATTGTTACAGACGCCAAACTGCTCATTTTGAAACATTACGATCATAACAATCGGATATTTTAGCCATGTGAATGATGGACACGTATGAGCTAACGAGGATCAAGTGAAAATTTGGTAACCATTTAAGAATACATATTAATCTTCTTTTTTTAATGGTGTTTTTTTTTAATTATTATGATTATTATTTCAGGTTGCTTTTCAACTTCTTGGTCATTAACGACGAACATTTTAATCTTTGTATTTGATTTTAGGGCTCAGGATGTCAGCTCTTAGAGAGTTTATCAGTTTGAACGTTTTGTTACCTAGTACATTACAAAGACAGAAATACATAACATAAACAATTCATAATTAGAATTAATACAATAAAATAAGTGTCCTTACAAAAGGTTGTAGACGTTAGATTGTTCACCAACTCAAGGCTACCTTAACGTATTCAGGAAGCCGCATTAAATATAAATTATGCACATTACACGTTGTATATTACAATAATTGTATTTATTGATTTTTTGTATGATTTGGCCCTTGCACAACCTGCACCAGCAGCATTCTTCTGCCATTATTCAAGGAACTTCGGGGAGCCTCCATTGGCTTCTTCAGAGGGAACGCACTTTTGTAGAACAGGTTGCTCACTCTGCTGGCGTTGTGAAGAACCTGCTCGTCCAACGTTCTGCCCTAACGCGCCCCCCGTGACGATGCGCCACATCAAATCAGGTTGAGCTTGTCATGCTAACGCTTGTGTCCTTCCCTTTGCCGCATTTGGCGGCATTTCAGTACCAATGAATAATTGGCAATATAAAATGGTTATAGAGGAATGCAAATTAAATTACCGTGTTATAAGCGACACACTCAGAGTATTTCTGAACGTCTATTAAATGAAACAATTTTACTTGCAAGTATTCCATGATTCAGAGATTATGAATACATTTCGTTGTTGAATCTCTTTATTTATTTATTTATTTATTTATTTATTTATTTATTTATTTATTTATTTATTTATTTATTTATTTATTTATTTATTTATTTATTTATTTATTTATTTATTTATTTATTTATTTATTTATTTATTTATTTATTTATTTATTTATTTATTTATTTATTTATTTATTTATTTATTTATTTATTTATTTATTTATTTATTTATTTATTTATTTATTTATTTATTTATTTTTACGTCAAAAATTTATTTATTTATTTATTTATTTATTTATTTATTTATTTATTTATTTATTTATTTATTTATTTATTATTTATTTATTTATTTATTTATTTATTTATTTATTTATTTATTTATTTTTACGTCAAAAAACAGTAAAAAAAAACTCAATAAAATCGCAAACATTAATAATTACGCAATAAGTAATAAGTAATAATTACGCAAAGTAATAAGCAATAAAGCAATAAGTAATAGTAAGTAATAAGTAAAGTAACAAGCAATAAGTAATAATTACGCAAACATTACGTTGTTAGGATTGGAAAATAACTTCCGGGAAAGTGCGGCAAATAGGTGGTGAAAGAGCCACAAATGAACCACTATTTACAATAAATATGTATAGTATTGCACAGGGAAAATCAATAGAATGGCTGGTATTGTAAAGTATTTAGTTACATGTTACTTTCAATAAAGCCAAAAAGATAACTGATGTTATCTTCTTTTGATTTCACTTCTTATTCATATAAATAATTTACACGATTAACAAAATAATTATTAACAATTTTGGTGTGCGAGTATATGAGGACGTGCACACGTTTGTAAGTATTGCGTCCATTGTAACACAAAGGACATACAATCAAAATATAACCTTTTAATACCAAAATTGTACAGAGTACAAATCAATTATTATAAATGAAACTTAATATATCAGATTGTTGCAAATGAAATATTCGATTTCGAAACGTGACTTCAAAAGATTTTGTATCGCTCTAAACTCAATTGCAAGGTTGAATAGTGGAAGAATCAGCAATTCTACCGATCAGTCAATTACCTTCCTAGCATGAATAGTCAAGTTCGGTGTGGCGTCTCAGCATTCCACCAAGCGGCGACGAGAATTATATAATATCCGTTTTCCGTCGCTTATTTCCACTGTATCAAAAAACGGACCGTTTCGGTTCCGAGAGTGAAAAGAAAGGCACACTTCCAGGTGAGGACACGTGTTTTTTACGTTCATGGGGAATCCCGTGATCAAATTTCCTGTGGATCTCGCGACTAACAGTAATAGCAGAAATGGCAATCTGCCTTATGGAAATCCGTCGAAATCGTATGTACCAGTGGCATTATCATGTCCCTCGCAATTTGGCGAGGGTCAAATACCTCTAGCGTTCACCATTCGTAGCTCGACGATGCATTTTCTTTGGGGTTAATTTTCAGGGCCGAACCGTCGCATCAGATTGAACTTTTATTAATAATCTCAGGATGGGTATATATATACTACAAAGGTCCATGCTTTCATTCAGTTGAATACACTTATGGTCAGGGTTGGGAAAATATTTTAAATTTAGTATTTAAATACTTCGCCAAAATACTTCATAAATAAGTATTTAAATACATACTCAAAATACATTAGTTTTGAATATCTAAAAACATGTGTGTTTAAAATACTTCAAAAACTCAAAATACAGTAAATACAATGATGTTTATTATTATTATTATTATTATTATTATTATTATTATTATTATTATTATTATTATTATTATTATTTACTGGAACAATTTATTGTAATTGTCAACTACAATAAATTACTAATTGATAGTCAAATTTCTGAACAATAACAACTCTAACTCAAATAAGTGGAATTTTCTTTTTAAACGACCAGTTTTTTAAACAAATCATCAGACAATAAACCTCTGTTTGACGTATGTATAAAACCCGCAAAGGAAAAGTCGTTCAGCTATTCTAAATCAATATTTTGTAATAGTGTTGGGACAACGGAGGCACGAAGTACGTTACATGCATTGCTAATTATCCAATGTGCGCAGAAATTGTACGAAAAGTACGTGACCTCTAACCACGTGGTAGATGTCTATGGTTTCGATAGATATCCACGAACTCGAGGAAACCACAAAACAATTAACAGTTTCGATTTTGAGTGGCAAATGCAAATTAGTAGACCATTAACAAAATCGAATATCTGACATTTTGTCAATACACCAGACGCTTCATTCACTTTATCATCCATCAAGGATATCATCAAGGATAGCAGCGAAACTTTTCATGTCATTGCTTTTTTAAGCAAGGAAATTTCACTTCGGTTCCATAACTAATCATCTCTAACACTATTGCGGTTGCATAACTTGTCTTCTTCAACTCCGAATTTTGCTTTCAAATCTTATCATTTGCTGTATAACTAAGACGAGTAATCTCAAGCACTGAATTAAACATTATTATCAACTATTTTATTTTATGGTTTACATATTGCAAGAAGAGGCACCATATTAGGTCAGTGCATTTCATATTTGCAGACCCTGGGCTGGTTCCAACCCTGGGCATTCATTCTTGCCTCGTGGTTGGGTCTTTGGCCGTTTAGAAAAGTGATCAAAAAGAAAGATATCACTGTTGGCCCCTCAAGAATACATTGACATTTTTTAAGACCATGGAACTGTTATTCGGTTAGAAGATATTGAAATCTACAACTGGAAAGAGGCAGTGAATGATGTGGTAAAGCTAACTAACTTGTGGTCCAAATTGTCTGAAACCAAACACTTTGTTCTAACCTTGTAAGATTAATGAAAAGATGCTAGTAAGAGGAGAAAGGGCTTACAGTAGAGATTTTAATCAAATGACAAATGTTTGCAAACCACTCAAAAATGTATCTATAATTAAACTCCTACCGACTTCATTAGGATTGCAACCCAATTCTAAGAAAAGCAAAAGACGTCGGTAGAGCCTTGAAAATGAATAAAGAGGCCTTCCAAATCTTTCAGTCTACAAAAATGCTCTGATTGCTGACATGTCTGAAGGAGAGAAAATTGATACACCTAGGGATTCTGATATTCGTGTTTTGTTTAGTTTCCAATATAAAAATCATGATATTAAGTATATTAAATTTCAATCCTATCCTGACCAAAATATTTTTTAAAAAATGATGAATATAGTGTGACATACCGATATGTCACATGAAAATAAACTAACATTTATTTGTAGATTATATGGTGGAATATGCATTAGGAAATATCACGAGAGCAAGGGCTTAGCAACGACCGTGAATAAACAATGTAGTTTTTGTTTTTTGTAAATGCATTAAGAGGTGGCTGGATGCCGAAAGTAGAAAATTTGGGATTGGGCGAAGAAGTTTAGACGATCGAAAGGTCAGCTACACCAAAATATAACGAACGCATGGATTGGCTGGGTGAGAGAAGGACGGTCAAATGTTATGAAAAAAGAGGAAGGTAGTTTAATACGAAGTCTTCGAGGGTGAAGCATGCAGGAAGATTTGATTCTGACCGGCATCGCGTTTCTGAACTGATCGTAGGTTCGTGAGAGGGAACGAGTATAATACAGTCAGAATCGGGTTATCAGATCGTGAAATTTTAAGGACAGTAAATGATATTGCAGATATTGCATGTGGAAGTAATATTGATGCATAAATTGGGACTTTGTCGGGAGTGGTAATCGAGCAATAGATTTCGGGACTTTGTCATAGGACGTAATCGGGACTGATAATTTTGATAGTTTGAGACCAGCTTGGGTAGGGGCAGAAGGGTTTTTGGGTTTGGGACTACGGACTACGGCAAGCTCGCAAGATATTTTGACTGAGAAGTCTACGAGAGACATCAACGAAGAATAGATAAGTTAACCGCGGTATAAAATTGTAAATTCAAAGATATCTTGATCAAAGGCATAACATCAAATCATTTTATTAAATTCACTAAATTGTTTGCTAAAAGGGTAACAATAAACTTTGTTAAATTTTGTTCTTTAGAAATGAAAGTGATCTTTCATTTAGTCAATCCAAACAGTAATGAACTAGGAATAGAATCATTCTATTTCAGATTCCCAGCTGCGCTGTATAGTCTGCGGATCCTATAATCCATTATAAAGGTAATAAGGATTATAATATATTGTGACCCATTGACCCAGCAAGCCTGACGCTAAGATCTTTGCCAGATATTAATGTAGAGAAATTTTGTATATCTCAATAGTTCAATATAACTCAAATTATCACAATACCCAGAATTTCCCTTCTCTAAGACTATAAAACTGATCATCCTGCACTCAAGGTTACAAAACTAATGATCTTAAAATTTTATTTCCATTTTTTCGTCTGCTTAATATATATTGAGGTCAAATTTTAAGAAAAATACTTTATCTCAGTTATGAAGCAGGCGTAACATTTACCTTATTACTTTAAGAATTTGCTCAGAATAAGAATTTTGGTCCTCTTTTAAAATTTCATAAATATCAGATGATCAGTTTTATGAATGTCCTACTCAAATATTTGATTGTTCTACCATTGCACTTACTGATACACGATGCATCACAGCTTGCAACACAGCTGCCGTCATTGGTCAGCAAGGTTCCAAAGAAGAGGCCGCCTGCATGTGTGTGTGTTTGTTATTGCATTCTTTGCGAAGAGTGTTTTTGTGAAAACATTTAATTTATTGCCGTGTTATATGAGAGTACTTTATTTGTTGTTCTTAACTCGTGTACGTGCTACTGCCCCATTTTGTGTGGTTTTCTTCAGCAGAAGTTTGATGGTTAAAAAATACAAGTCCTAGAAATTTTTTGAATACAGTTACGTTTTAGTTATGACTTAGATTAGAGTTTGGCATACATATGATCAGAATTTTACCAAAATGTATAAAGGAGAGAAAAATAACTAATAGTTTGACAATCATTGTATTCCAATTTTCTTGGGGATCATCACCAACATCATGAAAATAATTGTTCAAATATTCAGTGCATGAAATACATTTACAGAAATTCACGTGAACTACATATGCAGTTCTGGAAACCAATTACGTGACTTCAAGTCATTGGAGACAAATTTCTGTCGAACTCAACCATGCAGTTGTTTCACCATCAAATGAACATTTCAAGTTTTTAGAAATTAACCTCAATACCCTTAAATCCAAATAAGTAATATTTTATTGCAACATGTCACAGATATGAAAAGAGGAAACCTGCTTCTTCTTTTGTGAAGAAATATACTCTCATGAATAGAACTGCAACAGTTGATAAAAAGAATAGTCTCCAGCAGGTTTTGTGAGAACAAAATGCATCATATCTGTGTCTGTGCCTTAATAATTTTTTTCTCATTGTTATTGTACTCGTCTGCTTCTCTATGATTAGATGACAAGCTAAACTACGACATCAGGTGTATTTCTGGAAGTTGTAATTCATTTCTCGTTTTCGTTGCGGTGACCTCTGGCCGCTCCAGAGCACTTCTTAGTTAATTTAGTTAAAATGCTGATAAACTTCTTGTAATTAAAAAAGTACTTGTTTCAACTTAATTAATGTTTCGACTAGAAATCACAACTATGTTCTGGGGTAAGTGACATGATGCATCTAGATGCTTAAAATCATAATCTTCCTTAATTTATTTTAGTAATGTTTATACTTTACTTTCTCACGCAAATGATAAACAAAGTTTTGAATGGCCTTTTATTGGTATCCTGATGTTCAATTATGGGTTCCATATCGAAAAATTATTTTCTCTAAAAATATATGTCACTCCGAAAAAATCCCAAATTCAATTGTCTCTAAACAAATATAAAGCCAACATTATGCAATAGCATGATTTCAGATTTGCAGCTTTAGCTTGATCTCTTTGAACTGGATCCATAGAATGTAGGAATACGTAATCAATATCTTCACAATATCATACAAAAGATAACCGACGAATTTAACATCCAATTTCTGTTCGATATTTTTACTGGTAGATATTTTTTAAATGAAAGCAGTCTATCATAACCAAATTCCACAATAATTTTCAGTTATTCATAAAATGAATATTTTTCAAAGATCAAAGTGGCCAAGGGTGAGAAACAAACAAAATGAGTTTCCGTCAATAAAAAAACCTACACCATTTTCGAATTATGAATTCACATAATCAGCTTTTTCCTGTCTGTCCTGATAATTTTTTGCCTTTTGTCAGTTAAACCTCAATTAAAAATTGACAAATGATACTTCTTTGAAATCAAATACATGCACGTGAACTTCATTGGTTAATAATCCAGTTTTAAAAACATCGCTATTAATAACAAAGATGCTTTTGGGTCATGCATTGATGCATTGATGTTTAATTAAAAACATCGATGTTTTAATTTTGAGCATCGTGTTTTTAAATATCGATTTTTTGGCGATGTCTCATCCGTACGAGAAGGTTGAAGGAATTGTCATTGATATAAGCTCACATATATAGCACGAGTTATAAAACATCTAAACTTTCATATTTTAAATAATTGCACCCTATTACTCTAAAATTCCCTGCCCTCTTGTGTATAAAATCAAAAGGCCTGTGCGTATAAAATCAGAGCCCTTAGTACTCGTAACGTAGAAGAGTTTCATTCCCTCCAAACTATTGGCCAATTTTCGAAATCTTTCATTCGTATGTTCTCAACAAGGAATAGTTTTCCAATTTTAATTTAAACATAAAATCTAAAGCTTTAAAAACTATTGAATAGAATATTCTTAAACGCACTCCAAATATTTTGTACAAAACTGTCCTACTCTGAGGCAAAATGACACTTTTATAAAATTGCAGAAGAAATTAAAATTGCTGTTACTAAATGTTGCCCTTTAGAAAACGGTGCAAATACTCTTGAAAATCTTTCGCATCAGAAGAAAAAGAGATATTCAACGTTAAATTTCATAATTAAGGGGATTATCAGGGATATAACTGAGGCTTCTGCATCGTATTTTTCGATCAGCATTTGAAACTGTTATGCACAATAAAGTCACAGGAATTACGCACGTTTACGGTGACAGCGTACATACAATATGAATATCCATTTTCATTAAAGGTACTTACCTTCACATTCACATTCACACACACACTATGGATATATATATATATATATATATATATATATATATATATATATATATCCGTTTTATTTAAACCACAAAGATCATGGGCGAATAAAACAATAATTAATAGCAATCACAATTCATTGAAAATCCAATTTTTTTCACAATTTTATCACTTTGTCCTGATAACTCGATGATAAAATGGCATTTACAAAAAATATATTGTATCTAAAAAATGCAAAGAGATATCAACGCCTATTCATAAAATATTTCCAATCTTATAGTTTTCTTAGTTGTATTTTTTGACAGTTTCATATAATAATAATAATCACATTTAAAGAGCAGGAACTATTGCCTGAAACTACTTTCTGGGCTTGTGGAGTGATACTGATTTCAGAAAGTACTCATTAAAAGGACATTATGTTGCACTTCCAACTCCTCGTGGTTCAGTGTTTCTGATGCTGTTTTCAAGTAATCAACAAAACGGAAGTGGCTGAAATGATTACCCCCAGACACCACCTGTAGCCGGAAGTCAGCGTTAAAAACCAGACCATTTTGAATTTACAACTTCCAAGGGGTTGTTCACCTCCGGTTTGAAACAGACTGTAGTCATAGAGGAAAGTACACGCAATAATTGTCAGGTGCGAATGCCCTCACCATTTTATATCCGAGAGCTTCTTTTTCAAATCTCACTATTTCGGAATTTCAATTTTTAAACTGTAATTGTGAATTTATGAAATGTTAGAGGTTAATATTCATTGGTGACATTCTTTTATGCAAAACTAACTCTTTGGGAACAATTAAAATAATATACTTGTCTCTCAACTTCAATATAAATTTTCGTAATTTTATTAGCTAATTGTGATTAGAAAAAGGAGACCACAGCATGGGTTCACAGCAAAATTACAAAAAAATAATTCAAATATAAATTCTTATTTGATTTTAATTTGAAGTGATGGTAGTACGTATTTGCATTCCCTCTAAAACAGTTTTTTTATAGTAGTAAGGAAAGAAAGCTCACAATTATTAATAACTATTCGAGAATCATGAAAGGCATGCCAGCGGTACAGCCATTTCCCATTCAAATGGATGTAAATTTAAATCTGAAGGTGTGTTTGGAACTGCATTATTACTACCTTTTTCACTTGAAAGTACAAATCTTCGTCATCAGTAGTAATAGAACTTTGCAGAATTCGGATGGCTATCTGTAAGAAGGCAAGCTGGACGTCAGTCATCACGAATCATTGTTTATTACTCTGGAACATTAGAACCTCCGGGAAGAAATATACTTCCGTATTGTAAACTATCTGGGGTCAATGAGGTATCTACCACAATAGTTTTAAATGTAATTTTAATATGATTACATATAGCCAGACACGTGTTTCGGAACACTCTTCCCATCCTCAGTGGTTCTACAATTTTAAGTACATAAACAAATTACACATATATTAACGTCGACAAAATCATATATAAACTAGTAAACAATCGATGGTTCACTAGTTTATGTACTTATAATTGTAGAACCACTGAGAATGGGAAGAGTGTTCCCGAAACACGTGTTTGGCTATATGTAATCATACTAAAATTACATTTAATACTATTGTGGTAGATACCTCATTGACCCCAGATAGTTTATCATGGACTACCACAAAATCTCCGCTGCCACCACAGAATTTATTCCGTATTGTAAATTGCAGCAAATCACATTCCAAAACGCATATTTACCTATTTGAAATGGAAGTTAATATTTGGAAATAATCTACCTTAATTCCCTTGACATATCGTCGTCTTTACCTATTATACGTAGTTATTATTTTTCCTTTTCCATAACTACGAGTATAAAATAAATTCGAAACTTGCGAGAAAATTGATGATGTTAAATAAGATAAACCTGAAGATAGGAGCAGAAGGTCCGATCCATTATGAGATAAATGGATTGAGCTTTTTCTATTTAATGTACTATTTTTTTTATCAAAAACTGCATTTCTATGATTTAAATCAGCTCATAAATAATTTTGTTTGCCATGAGATTTTTTCTTTCCTGAAGTCATTACAATAAAACAGTTTTATCGACTGACTTGTAAACTTTGTGAACGTTTTCCTTAGCGAACAGAAGGCGTAAGGTTACGGTGATAAAATGATCCCGTTCAATGCGGTGCGATAAATATTCGGTTGTCCTTCTCAATTACAAATGTTAAACAAACTAATTTTATACTTGCTGTCTAAGAACGTTCCGTAAATTAATTGAAAGGCTTGTGATCAGACGTCCTACGCCACATTTTGACAAAAATTCAAATATTATAATCTATATTCTATTATAGCTATGAAAGTAAGAAGTCCTTCAGCCTTACAATTTGTGTCTCTGTAAGTAGTACTATTAAATTTGGCCGAGTAATATGATAAATATCGGTGTACGATGTGACAAATTTCCCCAGTGACTCAATATTAGTCTGAAGAGGGATAGAATTGTATGATATCGATAGCGTTTAATCCATTTACATCTTGCTGATGTGAAACAGTTCAGAGATTTCGTTTTCGCGAAATGTTACCTGCGTTAAAAAAATCTCCATCAGTTTGGTTTGGTTTGGTTTGGTTTTTTCGTGTTTCCGGGCGCGTCAACTGCTTTGGTCATTAGGCCCGTTAGTGTAATGCATGTATGTTTCTCGGGTGATGGCGGTGGTCTTCCCCCGCTGGATGGCGAGATCTGGCACCGATCTACCGTCGGCTAGTGGGGTTTCCCCCTAACCAGGACTCTCCCACCAGCGGGGCACCGCCCCAGCCGGGACAAGCTGTAAGCTCCCGACCGGTCTCCCGGAATATGTGGTAGTGTAGTGCATGTTAGTGTAAGTGTGTGTGTAAGAGGAGAGGATAGGACAAGGAAGAGGAAGGACAGGCCGCGCGCGGTTCGTGGCCCGTCTGGTAGGGTACTGCTTCGGCATTCGCCTGGTGTTGATCGGAGAAACCACGGAAAACTACCGATCAGAGTAGCCGGCCGCTAGAATTCTCCTCCAGACAGCGACTGAGTTTCGACCTAGCTGAAAAGCTAGTGTCGAAAATCCTGCCGCCGTCAGGACTCGAACCTAGGACCTCCCGGTCATCCGTCAGCTTAATATTGACTGTTCTCAGGTGAAATGTTCAGTTTTTTTCTCTCAGAAAAAATTATAGATCTGCCCATTTTCCTCCATCCCGTTCTGCCAGTTTGCAGGAGCGGCGACCTCGCATATGGTCCGTCGGGAGCCGGCCGGCGTCACGCCGCGCCGCGCCTCTGTTTATCGTGCGCCCGATAAAACTTGCAACAACATCCGCATCGCGCCGGCCGCGCTGCTTACTTCGCCTCCGCAGTGTGAAATTTTCCACTATACAGCCGCCTTGTAACCTTCCTCAACACAGCTACCATTGGCGTCATTGGACGCGTCGGAGATGGTTCTGGACCTTCCGCAGAAAATTTCAGCTCAATCTCTTCTGACATTTTAGGACGGTCGTTGGCCTCCTCTATAAATATAAAAATACTTCACCTGACCAGTTTAACAGCTTTAGAACAATCAGTGAGAAGTTTATAGTTTGAAGTAACCAATCATTGATCATGTTCTATTAAATGTTTCATTGGATTTTGTATCTTACTGGGCTGAGACAATCCTGGGGGGAGGGTAATCTGCAAATGCCCTCCCGTTTCCAAACCACGGAAGAAAAATCAGAAAACTGAAACCCCGTACGGGGACTATATCTGTTATTACGCTGATAAATACGGACAGATTATGACCTTCAATGATATTTCTTTAATAAACTGAATCCTAACGTAACTCCTGTACTGCTTATTTGAAGTCCTATTGTGTTTATGTTTAACCAATCCATCTGAGACCCTAAGAAACTGTCCGCTAGATAACATTGGCTAATTGCAGCTCGCCAGCTACCTCTAACCTTTCGATGTAAAAGTTTATCATCAGTAACTCTCAAACATTATTTGCCGTAGAAAACGAACTGTAGAAAACTCGATGTAATGGATATTTTAAAAAATGTATGCAGTTTACGATATTCGGCCGTGTATCAATTCACACTCGTGTATTAATTACCCATCATTTCATCATAGTTTCGTAATACTCTCGTTCGAAATTTTCTATCAACATTTCAAATGCTCTCTGGAAATATTAATCGGATCTCAAGAAAAATCAGTTGAGATCAACTACACGTTTTTGAGAAGCGCTACCATGGTTTTCATATAAAAGTGCGTGGCAAACCACGAAAGTTACTTGGAGGGTCTGAAATCACGTTAAAACGATTGACTTTGTTGGTGCGGTCTGGAATTCTATGTACAATATTTCGCATAGAACTTACAATATTGTTTCAATCATTTGGTTTCGTATAAGTCCTTGTAATATAAGATTTTATTGTTGTTTTTTAGGATGATTAGAATGTGAGTTTACAGTTAGTTACACTAATCATTATTCAGTCCAAATAAACCTACCTTTGTGGTGAACGCTGCACGTAAATGGCCATCAGGGGAACGGCAAGAAAGCCTCTGAGGAGGTTCTGGTGTACTGTCGCCGGGTGCCCTAGCCTGTCGAGCAGCGGAGGCTGAACCCAGAGCGACCGCGTGCCCTTCACGGAGGAGGGCGCTGAGAGGCGAGAAGACGGCGTGGTGGTGCGGACCGGACGGATGGCGCGGCGGCGGGAGGCGGAGCGGGGCGGAGCGGGCGGAGCGGGGGGAGGGCGGGACCGGGGGAGGGGCGGAGCGGGCGGAGCGGGCGAGCGGGCGGAGCGGGCGGAGCGGGCGGAGCGGGCGGAGCGGGGCGGGCGGGGCGAGCGGAGCGGGCGGGGGCGGAGCGGGCGGAGCGGGCGGAGCGGGGCGGAGCGGGGCGGAGCGGGGCGGAGCTGGGCGGAGCTGGGCGGAGCGGGGCGGAGCGGGGGAAGCGGGGCGGGGCGGGCGGAGCGGGGAGCGGGGCGGAGCGGGGGCGGGCAGGGAGCGGGGCGGGCGGGGGGCGGAGCGGGGCGGAGCGGGGCGGAGCGGGCGGAGGGGCGGAGGGCGGAGCGGGCGGGCGGGCAGGGGGAGCGGGGCGGAGCGGGCGGAGCGGGGCGGAGCGGGGCGGAGCGGGGCGGAGCGGGGCGGAGCGGGCGGGGGGCGGAGGGGCGGAGCGGGGCGGAGCGGGCGGAGCGGGCGGAGCGGGGCGGAGGCGGGCGGAGCGGGGGGGAGCGGGCGGAGCGGGCGGGCGGGCGGAGCGGGGCGGAGCGGGGCGGAGCGGGATGGTGAGCTGAGGCTCGTGGCGTGTGTGGAGGAGCGGAGCGAGGCGGAACGAGCTGACAGCGGACAAGGCTGGCGCGGGCGTGATTCACTATTATGGGCCAATCAAGGGAGATAATTGGCGGCTGACAGAGCACACGCGCGGGCCTCGCGCGGGCGACTGCACCTGGGCGCCACCGCTACGCTCGCCCCGCGAGCACGCGCACGCGCGCCAGGTCGCCCGCGACCGCTCACCGCCAGCGCCCCGCGACCCACGTGCATTCAACGAGCACATTTCGCGCGTTCTTAGGGGTTAGTTAGTAGAAATAGTTAATAGTTAGTCGAAAACTTAAGTATTGGTTCCTGAAATATTTTTATTTCTTGTAATGGAAAAGTATTGGTTTATTATTCTATTCTTTTTGATTACTTGTACTTAAGTTTCCAATTAGAGGCGCCCTTTGTTTGGTCCTGCTTAGGGACCCGGAACATTTTATTCGGACCTACTTTCAATGCATGAGGAAGAGTGGCGTGCGGATCGTATTTTTTAGGTTTTGAGATAAAAGTTACCGCTTAAAACCTCTACAAACGATTATCTGCATAAGCAAAAAGTTCACTGTACACAAAGGTTCATTAATCGAAATATACATCCAAAACTTGTATTATATAAAATGTTCAATTCACGTGCAGTTCAACGATATTCAATTTACTATAAAGTTAAACACACTTTTCAAATAATACGAAATTCCGCAAAGATATGATTAGATTTCGTTGTTTTTTTATCCATTATTCTTCTCGCTGTTTTCTCTGTGGGTTACGTTGGTATATTTTATTTTGAATGAGCCTAATATATATGTGGCTTGCTTGAAATTGGAAAAGTAAAATTTTCTTCTACTATTATTATTCTATGATAATGTGAAAATCTCTCAACGCAAACCTATAATTTAGACCATTCTAAAACGATCTCACTATATGCTGTCAATTTCCAGAAAGAAATAATTCTTTTGTTGCTACCTGTATACAAGAATATTTAGGGAAATTTTATTTACGATTGAATTTTAGTGAACTTTTTGTCATTAAATATGTAGCTAGAGTACTTTTTTTGCCTCCTTCATTTGTAAACATTATTGTCCTTGAACCTTTTCAAATGGGCATTCTTAGTACGCAAGATTTATGAGCGTAGATGAGGAAGTAAGATTACGCCTTTATGGCTATTTTCAAGTTTCTATCTTTTACTTTTTTGTTCTATGATAATTAGTGAAATTCATATCAGTGTCGTTCATTTAAAAATGATTTGTTGATATCACACGGAAAGGAAACAATACACACAGGCATTTTCACAAATACAAGTTTATATTCATAAAATTATACACTTAAACATACATGTTCAATATGCAACCACTTTACAGAAGAGAGCATCTTGATAAATGCGCACATTTCTATTCACAAGTACATGATAATAATTATTCTGAAATACAGTTGCAATAATCGCTGTCATTGCTCTCTTTGGGATCTTTGGTATACGTATCCAGTCTGTAGATGCGGCGGAAGTTGTCAGAATCTTGTACAGTGTCACTTGTGCCGCAAACATAACACTGTACTACACTGTTCGAGCAGAAAGTAATGTAGTTTTTTATTTCGTTGAGTAAAATTACTGAAAGTTGTCCCCCTTATTATAGAACATCGAAATATTCATTTTCTCAAGTAGAAAATATTTTGCTCCTCAACAATAAAAGAGGTGGAAAGATTAAGAAAAAAAGTCAATATATTAATAATAACAACATATTAAGTCAACATAATTATTAATAGAAATAGCTACTTATTACGAAGCAAATGAATTTAGTGAGAGAATTGCCTCAAATGAATCGGCAACCGAGCGTAGAGAGCTGAGTTAACGTTAAAGGAAACTACGTTTAACTCACCTCTTGCATTATCTGAATGTTTCTAGTAATTATTGACAAGCTGAACATTTAAAACTTTTGAGCAAATGAATAGAATGCACTAAAAGATTTTTTCTAAACAACTGATAACGGAATAGCGAATATCTGTTTACGAATATTCAGATTAAAAAAATATTTGAGCAGCCATTCCATTTTATAATAAAGAAGTATTTTCCGTGAAAATATATAACCTTCATTTGTGAATGAACTACGAATCCTCTGCCAGAACAGCGTTGTACTGAGTGAAAGTGGGCGCAGAGAGCAGGCTCACCGCCAGCGCCATCTGCGTGAAAAGTTGCATCCCGCGCAGCGCGAACTGCGCGCCGAGTGCCAATGACGAAACCGACCGCCTCCTCTCGGCGAGGTGAACGCAGTTAACCTTACTCAGCAGAAGGCTCTCATGCGTCGCCCTCCGAAGCTGCCTCTGTCAGCTGATGCCGACGGTCGCCGGCGTTCTTGCGCGCATCCGGTTAAGGGAACGCGCCCGCCCGCGTGAGCGCAAAATGAACTACAATTGAAAAAAAGTCTCAGAGATGATGAACGACGTGTTATATTATTCCGGTTGCTGCGACAGACGTAAACACACACCTCGTGTGTGCTTGTGTGAATGAAGCAACGAATGCAAAGGACACGTTACCTCGCGAAGCTCATTTTCTAACACGCTCACTCTCTGAACACCGCACTAATTGGACTTAAGAGCGACGTATATCTTATATTGTTGATGCGAAACTGAATCGTTAGCGAAAGGAAACGAGGACCCATGGGAAGAGTTCTCACGAGTTCTCGTGCTCTTTTTCAGACACGATGAAGCACACATGAAAAATGGAAAAGTTTCATAAAAGCTCAGAAACACGGAGAGGGTAGCGGTCAATGACATATAAAATGTTAAAGGAATCTTTTGTAATCGTAAGTTTTAACATTAAAGTCTTTTGTCAAACCGCAGTGTTTAAGGGTTTTTTTAAATTTAAGATGAGAGTTACGAATTCTGACGTAGTCATATTGTAGATTGCTTGACTGTAAATAGTCATCATTTTCAATAATGAGTGAGTGCTGAGCTGAGACAAAGTAAGAGAGAGATTTTTCAATTAATTAAAAAAATATACATTATCTGGCAAGAATATAAATATTTCTGGTTCAAAGAGAGCAAAAATGTTTCGATCACAAAACACGTGATTCCAATACCTAATTATTAATTTAAAATCAAAATGTGAAACAAATTGATATTTTTAAGAATTGCTGAAAACTCTAACCGATGCTAAAAAATAACATTTAAAGAAAATATCGATGAAAATCTCTAGGTCTCTATGTCTCTGGCTCATATGTATGTCGTCTGTGTGGTTGTCAAATACTATAAAAGTTTCTTTATTGCGTCGGGTTAGTTTACAAATACCGGCAAGTTAAATTAGGAGAGAGCTAATGGAAGTGGTTCAGTAAGGCAAACACACGTTCGACAAACGCGTAGTTAAATAATAGTAATCTTCAGGAAAACCAGAAATGGGACGATTTTGTAGAATATAAACTTCTTAGAGTCGTATAGGTCTGTGAATTAAAAGTGAATGTAAAATTGTAATAAAAATTAAAAACTGAATTGAAAATTGAAGAGAATAAAAGAAAGAAAAATTCAATCCTCTTGATTCAGACTTCAGTATTGCTAGCCATAGCGTGTACTGATCAGTAATAAAAACAAATTTGTCTTCTGAAGGGAATTGAAATAAATGAGAAATAGAGGAACATGTGAGTGTGAATACTATAGTCAGTTCAATTTTTTGTGCGTTGAAAGGCAAGAACATTTTGGCACCCACAAGGATGCTTACGTTAGAGGGACGCAAGCCATAGATTAATTAAGGGAAACACAAGAGCGAGAGGAGGGAGAGGAGAAGTCAGATAAGTTTCACTCACACTATTCTGCCTTCTCAATCAATTATCTTCGGACCATGAGGAAAGGTTGCTTTGCTTAGAGGGAGGTGAATTACAGACTAAACAGAAGGGAGGGAGAAAAGAGAAGAAGATAGGTTATTTCATTTGCACTCTTCAGTCCCCTTGCGGCCTCATCTTTGGCTCAAGTGGAAGATATGCTTATCTTCCAGGCAGGTAAACCGCAGATCCAAAATACAAAGAAAGAATGGGGAGGAGGAAGAAAATCAAGAGAAGAAAGATCAGGAGGAGGTGGATGAGAAGACGAAGTGAGGTAAATTCACTTACACTCTTCAGCCTCCAAACTGATGTTATCTTTTGTACCAAGAAAGGGTTGCGTATTTCCGACAGAGGAAAAGCACTGATCCTGAAAACAGGAAGAGATGGTGGAGGACAATCAGGAGGGGAAGGAAGAGTAGGACAATGAAAAGGATGAGGAAAATCATAATGAAGAGGTGAAGTCAAAGAAGTGCGGCTAATTTCTTTCACTTTTTCGACTCCAAATAGCCTCCTCTTTTGTCAATGCGAAGAGTCGCATTTTTCTTCGACAGAGAAAAACTGCAGACCTAGAAAACAGGAAGAGGAAGCCGAGGAAAGGCAGGAATAAGGAAGAGAAACAGGCGGAGGAAGAGCAGGAGGAGGAGGAGATGAAGACGAAATGCGGTTTCTTCCGCTCACACTCTTCAGCCTCCAGTCGGGCCTCAACTTTGGTCCCTGCGAGACTTCGACAGAGGAAAATCGCATATCCAGAAAACAAGGATTAGGAGGAAGCGGAGGATGGCTGAGCCACGTGGCTGCCACTGGCCTACACCCAGCGCCAGATGTACGTGACGGGCGGAAAGGTCCAGAGGTCGGGGTGGCCGACGTGCGGGGTGGTGGCGCCGAAGTCGACGGTGCTCCAGCGGAAGGGCGGCAGGCGCAAGTTGAACACCGGGCCGGAGCGCGCCAGCATCACCAGGCGCGAGGCCAGGGCCGAGCTGGTGATCTTGGTGTCGATGGCGCCGTGCGAGCGGTGGCCCAGCGCGCCGAACGGGTAGGTGCCGTTGGCCGGGTTGAGGTCGTTGCGGGCCGCGATGGCGTTCTCCGCGCTGTATGGCGGCTGACACGCGCACCGCGACAGCGGGTCGCGCCGGAAGTCGTTGTACTCCAGCATGGCCAGCATGGAGGAGAGGTCGCGCACGCGGCCCTGGTCGCGCTTGAAGATGAGCGCGCGGGGCGTGCGATCGTACGAGAACCTAGGGCACACATGAGGCAGGCGATTAGCAGATTGAAGCCAAACATTCAAGGCCAAATGGAACACAATACCTAGTGGCGAATTCTCCGATACACCGCGTACACCGGCGGTCTACCTAGTAATTCGAATTGTATAAGAAATATTTCATAAGTTTGATAATCGTCTAAAAAGTTATTGAGATTTTGAAAGCTTTAAAACAGATGCGAAAAAATTACTGTTTCGCTACCGAGAGCCAGTGCGTCTTCCGCATCCGTAAGCGCTATGGAGAGCGTTAGAGTGAGAAGTTTCAAACAGTTCTTAGTGTTGTCCAGAGACTTCGATAGAGCATGGGAAGGCACCGCATGCCAGCCGCGATAACCTAGGACTCATGTTTCAAGGGCGGGGAGCGGGGAGGATGCGCGGCTGGTCCAGGATGGACGGTTGATAGGCACCGCAAAATACTGCGGTGAACAGTTCTTCTCTGGTTACGCATCTCTCAAGTTTGTGTGAAAATGGAGGGTGTAAATGATCCAGAAGTTAGCGGTTTGTGTAATTGTCTTATAGAACAATTATTAAGGACGGAATTTCATAGTATTGGGATTTCAGAAAAGCTCAAAATAAAAGACAACGGTAGAGGTTGCTTGAAGTGTAACATACATAAGTGCGATATATTTGAAATGTTCAGGATTCGCCACTGACAATATCGGTTCCCAAGGTTATTTTCAAGTGTTTGCTCCAGGGGGGTGGACAATAGGCCTCAATAACCGGGCAGCTGAGACAGCAGCTACTCTTTAGTATAGGATTGTATTTATCTTGAAAAAATCAGAACGAAACATTTAAAACATCACTTCATAATTGTCCAGAAGAAAGCAAGAATCGCTTTTGACGACCAACATACTGGTACAGTCTGATATGTCAGTAGAATAAGAGGAGTAAGAAAAAGGAAAATAGTGGGTGTAAAGCGAATTTGAAACTTCAAACCTATAAACCTAGTGTGTTTTCTTAAGGATATGTATGCAAAGCAGGAGGAATATGCTAATCAGAAAATGAAGTTTTTGCGCAAGACGAAGCACTCTCCTACTTCAAAACTGATATCGAGCAACCTTCATCAGCAAAGAGTAAACGTGTTGGAATAACCAGGGAAATATCCTAACCTTAATTCAACAGAGGAGCGTGGAATGTGATAAATGTAAGGTCGGCATTCCCATTTGTATTAGTAATATTTGCAAACTATAAGTACTGTTACCACAAGCGGAAACTTTTACTCGTAAGCGCAGCAATTATTTATTAAATCGCGCGACGAATGGATAACACCTGTCCTTTGCTATTTTTCCTTTAAAAAAATTACTAATTTCATTGCAGTTTGCCTTCAAAACCAGGCTCATGTGTCCATTTAACGAAATGGTATTTTCCCGTGATTGATTGTTAGTGATTCCGGGCGCGTCAACTACTAGGGTCATTAGTAGTTGGTGGAGCGCATGTTTTTTTCTCGGGAGGTGGCGGTGTTCTTCCACCGCTGGATGGCAAGATCTGACGCCGACCTACCGTCGGCTAGCGGAGTTTTCCCCAACCAGGCATCTCCCACCAGCGGGTCACCGTCCCAGCCGGGACAAGCTTTAACCTTCCGACCGATCTCCCGGCATGTGTAGTATATGTTAGTGTACGTGTGTGTAAGGAAAGAGGATAGGACAAGACAAGGAAGAGGAAGGAAAGATCGCGCGAGATTTTTGGCCAGAATTGTTGGGGTACTGCTCCGGCATTCGCTTGGTGTTGATCGGAGAATCCACGGAAAACTACCGATTAGAGCAGCCGGCCGCTAGAATTCTTTTCCAGACAGCGACTGAATTCGTCCTCGCTGACAAGCTAGTGTTCAAAATCCTGCCACCATCGGGACTCGAACCTAGGACCTCCCGGTCAGAGCGACTGCAGTGACATCAGTTGATGCCCTGAGCCAAATCTTGCGGTATCTTTTCCCATGAATGTTGCTTCTTTAATAATTTCACCTATCAGAAACGTAAAAGCAACGAGACGAAGCTTCATTTCTGGAATGGATTTCTGCCTCCGTCTACTTTAACACACCGGTAAGAAGCCATCGTGCATCGTGATGTGTGCGCGGTAGCGGTGCGCCGCGACATCCCTCCTTCGCCAGCGCACCTCACACGGCGGAGCGGGGGTCCTTTGCGAGCGGCACGTCTCGTTTGTTGCGCAGCGCGCCACTGTTTTAATCAAACAAAGCAACTGGACCTCTCTCTGTCCGGTCCTCAGGAGAGAGCCATACAGGTTCGCTCTGCACACGTTATTCGACTGTACGAATGAACTCTGAAATATAAATTCTTGCCAATTCACTTTTTATCATAACGTCCGCCCCTGTGGAAATGTACTCAATGGATAATTCCATCTTAAGCATTAAACCCCATAGACGAATTAGGAATTTTAGAAAATATAATACAGAAATAATAATAATAATAATAATAATAATAATAATAATAATAATATCATTATTATTAACGAAAATTAATTAACTGTTGTGGATTCCTTACATCCCATCTTCCAATTTAAAATTCAATTTCTACACTGAATTTCACGAGCAATTAAGAATAATACAGATTATAAACATGAATGATTCACATTAAAATATATGAATATGAACTTCACATTAAATTATTGATATTAAAAATAGCATAAAAATACACGTATTAAGTTCATAACTGCCTACTAAGAAAACAAATACATTAAATATTTCAAATTTTTTTAGAATAGCAGTAATGTTTATCCCGTTTATCTCGAGCCAGATTGTAAGTTCTTATATGACCGCAGCTAGAGGCCATTGCTGGGGCGTCTACCCTTAGGGTAACAATTGGAAAATCTTGAAAATCTCCCGATGGAATCGTTTTCCGAGTATTCCCGTTACTCTTATCTTCAGTAGCATTTTTCTCTTGCTTCGCTAACCATCTGAGTTAAATAATAACTACTGACCTACTTGTGGCTGCGGAAAGGGATGTGTGCTAGTACCCTAAGCCATTCTCATACTTCTACACATCGCGTTTCCCATGTTATTAACAATCCAGACGGTAGCGACACAACCACACCGTGAAAACGTTCTTTTGAAAACGCCACGTCGTAATAACACGTTACATTCAAATCAAAGAACAAACTCGGTATTACGAATACAAAAGGAAAGACATGGGAGTGACCACGGAGCGCAACAAGCCCCAACCCTCAAAAGGACTACTCATCATTATGGTCGGAGAAGAAAAAACGCGTGATTCCGGATTCATTACATTTGCACCGTTGCATTTCCACGGCCAAGTGCATAACGTGCGCCAGCGCTGAGACCCTCCCGAGGCACCAGCCGGGGGCGTCGCTTCGAGGGACGACCGTGCACGCGCCAATGCACCACAAAGGCGAGCGGAATCGAAAGTGCCAAAACAATAGAGGAAACGAAACAATGGGTGAGTGCGGAAACACGCCCGTGACCTTGTCGAGTTCCCTCCTCGACCCGCGGGGACAGTTGGAAACGTCGCTTGCCTGCCGCTTGGTACTCTCGGGTTTCGTACACCGTTGAGGGGAGGGGCTCTCTTGATGCGTTCTTTTGAAATCCTTCCCCTCGTCTCGTGGTGTGGCTAGTCCATGGAGACCGGAAATTGACGATTAAAGGTCCTTTAGAGCGCAGTTATGCGGTGACACTGTGGTCGCTGTTCATGGGAGTAGCCGAATACTCTCCCACAACAATGTGTGTCATGTATTTTGAGTTCTAAGACACATAACCTGGGAAGAGAATAAATACAGATCTAATTTCTTGAACCACAGTCACTATTTTGAGATCACGTCCTAGGGAGGAAAGTAATAAGTAAATTATCCATGAATGTTTACGCTCTGATGTCTCGCCAATTCTTTCTTGCCATCAATCTTTTACCATGTCAAAAAATTATCTTCATGTAACATATAATTAATTTGATCGAATCACTGAAAAAATTAAGAATTCTTGTTCAACGTCTCCTATCGCTTTCGGTCAACTACGAAATTCGGTTCGATCGAGATATGTTACACCGAGTTAGAATAAACGGGAAGTTAAGGTATTTGTTCAGTCAACTGAACAAATTAGCTTTTCATAAAATGCCGTCAGTTGTCTTTTGAGGTTAGAGGTAATGGGACGACATCCACTTTCTTCGAAACAACAGTATCTGACAATATTGTGTTTATTGGCCTGCCTTTTTACGAATTAATAACCCTGTCTAATCATACGTCAAAATGCATTTCAGGGCAGGTACTAATATAATCTTAAATTGTCACATATTTACCTTCTACTAATTTGCACGGTGTATCCTCACCTGCAGACTTAGCACTCAAGCCTAAGAACTTTTTGCAACTTTGTCGACCAAATGTTCAGAATGATTTTTGAGGATACACTTTTTCAAATAATACAGCACGTAGCACGTTCGTAGATATTCTCACATTGCAGTTTCAGTATAATTCGAAAAATTGTAGTCATTGAAGATAATGTAAACAGATTAGCTCTCGTTAAATGACGCGGGTCTTTTCAGAATTTCTTGCCAATCTAATATCACTAACCTTTTCAAGGGAACTGTAGTCATTTACAGATTTAAATAACATTGCTTTGGCATTGTTGCCGACTTTGTGAAGTTGACCTTTTTATAACACATTTAGTTTGCCAATACATCCTTAAGTTACATCACGACACTACTATATCTTTTCTTAATGCTCTCAGATGTTCTGTAAGAAAAGTTCATGAGACAGTTAACCGTGCTTTATGCCGTACCCTAGAAGAAAGGGGGGAAAATATCCTGATTATGGAATTATACCACATAATTCCTTGAAAAAAAACAACAACATAAACTATGAACAAGGAAGACTCTGTCATAAACCTATCTCAAATGCAGTGGGTTCTTCTAAACTTCCAAATTAGGGGCCACGCACTACACCAGCAGAATCTGAATTCACGACCGCGAGGTTAACGGCACGAGCGGAAAACGCTACTTCGCCACAGCCATTTAATTCTTTCTGACTGAAGAATAATCCCATTGGATGCAAAACGTGCGGAGCGAAGCATCTCGCTGTTCTCACTGCACCTGATGCATCACGTGCTGCTTAACATATTAGGTAAGGAGGGCATCGCTAAGCGGCGCTGGCAGTGGCGCCGGGGCAGAACCCAGCCGCTACTCGGCATAATGAGCGAGGGAGGCCTGCCGGTAATTAGGGCGGCGCAGGCGCCCGTCGCAGCGATCGCCGCCGCCGCCAGAGGCAGATGGCGCCTCAGACGCCCCTCCCACCGTTGCTACCGCCTCCTTCACCGCCGCCGCCTTGAGTCTCTGCGCCTTTAGCCTTCTCCACCTTCAGCCTCCTTCGCCTGCAGCCTCTTCCGCCTTACCTGGTCTTATTAGCCTCCTCCACCTTCATCCTTCTCCACCTTCAGCCCTCTCCACCTTCAGCCCTCTCCACCTTCAGCCCCTCCATCTTCAGCCCTCTCCATCTTCAGCCCCCACCATCTTCAGCCCCCTCCTTCTTCAACCCTCTCCACCTTCAGCGTTCTCCTCCTTCAGCCTTTTCCGCCTTCAGCCTCCTTCACCTTCAGCCTTTTCCGCCTTTAGCCTTCTCCCCTTCAGTCTCCTCCGCCTTCATAGTCCTTTGCCTTCAGCGTCCTCCGCCTTCATCGTCCTTTGCCTTCAAACTCTTCCGCCTTCAGCGTCTCCCGCCGTCGCTACCGCAGCGGCAGATGACGCGCCGCGGGCGAGCGGGCGGCATCGCATCGCATCGCATCGCATCGGATCGCGTCTGTCTGCTTGAGCAGCTGCCGCGCGCGCGCGCACGTGCCCCGAAGCCCGTCCGTCCGCTTCTTCTGGGCAGTCCCGCCGCCGCCGCAGCGCAGCTGGCCTGCACCGGTCGTCTCGCCGCCAATTTGTGGAAACGGCGGAAACTTGACGAGTGCCCGCGCGGCACGCTATGTAGCAGATGATTTAAACTCACGACCTATCTTTCCACCCGGAAAGCAATAAATGTGTCTCTGTTCGTTTACTGCCGAATCGAATGCTTGGCCACGGGAACTGTGCATGTGAAAACGAGAGGCGTATGAAGGACGTTTGGGTAGACGTATCACATTGTGATATCAAATTTATTTTGGAAGAACATATTGAAACTTGAGGGTTTGTTGTTCACTAGAAGGAAAACGCGTTTGCCTAGGCGTTCTCTATTTCTTGTATCACGCACAAATCGACGAATTTTATTAATATGGGTATTTTTGAGTAATTGAAGGAGAGGTGCATCCTAAATCTCCCACTTACTAACGTATATCTAAAATATTATTTTATTATTTTTAGTTTGATTTTTATTATATTTTACATCGGCTTGGGATAAAATTGCAGAATAAATTTGATATAATTAAAATTTCATTAAACAGAAAAGTTGCTATTAAATTAAATTAATTTTCTCCAACTTATTTGTTTTCAAATATAATATTCGTTTGCTCCAAATTCGAAGAAAATCCAATAAAGCTGATAATCATTAACTAATAATCACTATCAAATTTAATGATTTACTTGAATTTATTATATTTGGCCGTAAATACGCAATTTTCCTTTCAGGGTTGAATAACTTGTTATAGATTTTTTTATTTTTTACTCTCAGTATTCAACATAAAATGTTCTAATATGAGGGTTATTGTTTTTAAGGTCCGAAAGGGCATAAAATTAAAACCACATTGAAAATCAGATGACGCCGTGCGCATATGTGTTGCAGGTACCGGTGGTTGTCTCTCCTTTCCTTCTGTGACCACTTGTATCATGAACGTCTGTATGTTCTGCTTCAAGTTTCCTGCTCCGTTGCCACACTTTGCTGTCCCCAAAGTTTTACCGTACACGTTACTCATTTGTCAATGAATTTCAGCTGCACTGTTCTCATCATGAAGAAATTGAACCCGCATGAAGAAATTGCACCCTGCATGAAGAAATTGAATGTCAGCATGCACTACACACTTTGCTGCACACTCTATTGTTGTAGGCGTGTTTATGTGATTACTGCGCGCTGAGACCTGACAATTGGGACGAGACGCGATCGATGGTCATTCTAGACACAGCCACACATCAGCGCACAGCGTCATTGGACTTTCCCGGCGGTTTTTATTTAGCGACTGAAAGGATCTTGAAAAAAGATAGCTCTCGTAAGAACTCACTCTGTTCTGTTTCTCACTCACTTCTGTGAGAAAAAGTGAGTGCTTCAATCATTGTTACGATATTTCACATATTCATGGCACACTTTCAATCATTTGAAGCCATTTGATTGCCTCCTTCTGGAATCCAAACTATCAGCAAAAGATATCTGTTGCAATCAGAAATGAAGTTCCTAACTTGCATGATTACCGCTTTGCAAGGTTAACAAAATGTGTCGATGGAATTCCGCTAACGTAAGACTAGCCACGCCGTTATTTTGTCACGCACACGTAAACACGCTATGCAGCGGTTTCGTGTTCTAGCTAACCGATTATGTTCTTCCTACCTGCTCAAGACGCGATGAACGTCTTAAATCACACGCGCGATAGCTAATGCATATCGTGCGTATGAGTTAACATCTGCGCCACATGGCGGTTGAAGCACCTCAGTAGATAGGCTCCCTATAATTAACATTTCCTTCATTTTTTATTCAAGCCCTCTAAACATAACCTCTAATAATCAACTTCCTTAGTTTTATGTCAAACTTCAACTCATGCATTATTTCAGGTTCTCTGCGAACCCTTGAACGAAATGATATAACACGAGTCTTGAGATGGAAACAAAGAAGTATGGATGATGCAGCATAAATACAAATAATAACAATTCAAGTCACCGGGAACCTAAGCTCAAGAATTATGAACGAAGATTAATAGCGTGAGTACTGGATCCAGAACTTATTTCATTTTTAATTGAGATTTCAAGAAGGGAGTTGTTCTTGGCATTCACATGACAAACCAACGAAACATTGAGAATTCGTTAAACGGGTTGAGGTATGGTAATCAATATTGGAATATTGATATGGAAAAGTCAAGGGCTGTAATAATTTTTATTCCTTAATAACAAATTATCCCTGTGGATGATTGAGTTTATATTAAATTGCGAAAAATAATTTAATAAAATGAAATGTAATACGAAATACGCTTTTGCGAAAGGGAATCCAAGAGACGACTCATAAAATATTCGTTATTTTGAAATTTTCGTTATCCAATAAAAAAGGGATAATAAGGGCGCGTCTTGAAGATTGTCTTGATTTAATTCATCCTATTTCACAAATTTTTGTTTCAAAACATCATGGTGGAACTGAATTATTAAGAAGCGCTTGACTGCCAGGTTCATATCTTTCACGTTCATTTTAGAAAGAGAATCTATAATAATAATTTCGAATATGCGCATTAATTGACGGAAAACTAAGTAGCCTCTGGCCATTTAAGAGATGTCAGTTATTTCATTAGATGCCCATAAACTTGGGAAAAATTTAAAAAAACAATGAAACAGTTTCGGTTTTGACTGAAAAATGGAAATATTTATTTACTTGTGGGCCGGAAATGCTTCTTATTGCAGTGTATTTATTACACATCACACACTACTGGTCATATGATTGTTAATCACGTTCTACGCTATTCTATACAAAAATTCTCATAAATGAAATATTTTCTCGCAACTCTAGGAAGCCATGTCTTAATCCTTGACTGTGCGGTGAGTTCCATAGAGTTCAGTGGCGCATGACTTGTCCTAAACGAATAAATCATCATAAACAACTCCCCCACATGTCCGATTTAATTCAAACCACTCATCACCCCCCCATTCCTACTACTACAACTAGTTATAATAGTAATAATAATAATAATAATAATAATAATAATAATAATAATAATAATAATAATAATAAAGTGAAAAACTTTCAGCGAAATCGGTCGAGTAGTTTATATAGTAGAGTGTTTGTGTGTGTGTGTGTGTGTGTATGTGTGTGTGTGTGTATGTTAAACCGCAATTTCTCTTTACTGACGTTACGATTAAATTTTAATACCAAGTACGTAACTGTTTACGACAGCTGATGCTATGCGACGAGGAAGAAAGAAGTTCCGGTATTTACGTGTGCCATTTCGGAACAGTCACTTTCTGCATCTTCAGGACCCCATTTTCCACATACTCGTCAGCAGCACTTTTGCTGCTGCGGGCCTCCAGTAAATGGAAAAAATAGAATAAGATGGACATTTGATGTGAAATCTCGATTGGGTTTTTGTGCAGTTTCCCTGATCCATTGAACAAATAATGATATTTGCTTCTGGACGTAAATGTAGCTTCACTGTGCGCACGTTGAACTTTCCTTTTGCTAGTAGAGGTAGTATAGCTTAGGGTGAGTTTATATTTTGTTCGCAATACAGAAAACTCAAATCTGTTTGTTCGTTTACCATTAAAAATAAGTTTTCTGTAATTCTGCAACGAAAATATCTAGTTTTTGAAATGTTAATCTCTCGCTTTTTTAAATTCATTATTATTATTATTATTACTATTTTTTCATCTTTCAATAATTCTATAAAAAACATCACATGGGCTCGCATACATCGTATTTAAAAGGAGCTATCATCTTCGTGAGTAAGGTATCCATTTTCTGTTGAACTGTGCACGTTTGCATAGTCATGGCCTTTGTAAAAATAACTCTGACTTCACATTCACATCCTTGCCTACGCCGAGCGATCAGCATTGATAAGACACGTTATGTTTCTTCAAAATTACGACTGATCACAATAGATAGACAGTTACTCAGAGAAGAAAATAACAAACAAATGATGGCAGATAAGAGTATTATTTAAGAAAGATTATTATTAGGAAGATATTAATTTTGAGAAATTATAAAAAATGTACTTTTTATACCATAAAGCCTGTTTAAAATACAATCGATAATACATCTAGAGCCTCACTGCTTTCATTTAAAGCAGAAATCATGAAATTTGGTTTAGTAGAAAGACAAGTTTATAAAAATTAAGAACATTAATTCATAAAATAGCGATGATTGCCAGTTTTAATGAATCATTCAGGAATCGGGAGCGACTACTGCCTAGATTGCTTAACGTTTTACTACGGTTAAATTCTGATAAACAAACGAAAGTTATGAGTGAAAATTATAATATATGTTAAGTTTTTTATGTATTTAAGGATTCAAAATAATTTATGGCGCTTTAATAATTTCTTACGGTACTTTTTCTATCACCTTTTTTGTTTTCAATAATTTGCAGTCCGATGCGCTATTTTCCTCACAGGCGACATGAAAAAAAGTATTCTTCAATTTACAAATGAACTTGACTTTCAGCATTGCCATACAAACATTTTTTCTTCTATTTACAAGTCACACATTACTTCTCTTGTATGACAGACACACATAGAACGTGCTCTAGAACTACTTATATTTTATAATTTGTGTAAAGATTACGGAGCTCTACAGAAGGTAGAACTATTCCATTCCGGCGAGAGTTCTCTTGTTAAGTCAGTTCATTAGTGGCTTCTAGCGCAAAGCGTGACGAGTTAAACAAAAGGACATTCCCCTTTCAAACGGCTCCCGGCAGAGGGGAACAGGTGCTAGATTGTTCCGGCGGGAAGGGCCAGAGGACCGGCGGTCGAAGGGGGCGGGAAGGGGGCGTCTCCCCTGAATTCGTGAGTCGAGAAGCTCAGGGCACCGACACGCGAGACCTTCTCACCACGCCAAGGAATGAACCCGCATTGTAGTTTTGTCACATGGCGTTGAAAGAAAAAAATGCGCCACAACTAAACGGTATTATATACATATGAGTACTGTGAAGCCAAGAGATTTTTCTCTAGCTAAATAGCAAGGTTTTAGTACCGAATATTTTATGTGCACCTTGAAGTGAACATAGTAAGGTTCGTAGCAAGTCACCGTCGTCAGGCATTTCATATCCCATCGTGTTCAACGTTGCTGATATCTGACACCGAAAACTTCTGCGAAACGTAGCAAGGGGAGCGAGAATCAATGATTAGTGTACTTGAACCATACTCAATAATTATTTGAATCACACTGGAAAATTAAAATATACAAATGCGGTTCGTATGACACTTCCATGTCAGCAGTGAAATTATTTGAACTTAAATTGTGGGGAAGGGATAACATTCAGTAAATAACATAAAATATAGGCTGTTTTGAAAAAATGACAATTTTAGATAATCTAATATATAATTTTGGACAAAATCTATAAAATCTCAATTGATTGCCTTCCAGATAATGTAATTGCAAATGTTTCAAAGAAATTTAATAGATCTTATAATGCGCCTAAGTTTAAGGACTAGCATGCCTAATTTCGCTTTCCAATGACACATTCCAATTCTACATGTTAGTAACCAAATTCAGTGACTTTGTACTTCACTTTTCAGGGTAATTATCAAATTGCTCTTGGGCTGCAATAGTGGCACAACTCAAAAAATACGAGTTAATGCACTCTCCAGAATTGCAGATTGGTCTACCTTCCAGCAGCAACAGCAGCCTATCTTACAGTACATATTCCACAACCAAATGACAAAAGTGTGAATGCAAGAATGATGCATTCTAATACAAGGTGAAAACTTCAAACTCATTTATCTCAACCTCTGATTTTTAAAGTTGTGCAACTATTGCAATCCACGATAGAAATAATGAATGATTATTTAGGTAATTGTATATGAGAGGTAGTGGTTTGCCTTTTCCCACCACGTCACTGACAAAGAAAAAGCGACCATGTCTTGAGCCGACCACACAACCCTTGTCGCAGCAGCTGCGAACGCCTTGCGTTATTTAGGCTGGCAGCATGCCTACTGCTTACATTTCATTACCGCAGTGGCATGTAAAGACGCATTTCAATTAAAGCCTCATGCAAAATGAAACGTGAGGGAAAAAGTAATGTGATGCAAAATCTTGATGCCATGCCATTCGATGAAACCATTACGAATAGGGAATGTTAACGGAAACATGAATATAAACATAACACGTAACACTAGAAGTTCACAAACCCCAAACGTTCGTGTTTACGTTGATGTAGTTTGAAAACAAAATTCTACCATATAAATTGTACAGTAGCTCTCCGAACGACGATCAGTTTTGTGAGACAGAAGTCAAAACAGTTTGAGGGAATATAATTGGCTATTCTTCACGCTTAGTCCTCATTAAACGTTCATATAATTACTCATTGCTCCAAAATCGTTGTCATGAGTGGATTTATTTTATTTAATGTCTTTCGATAATACACAAGATGCCGATATCGAGAATTTATTGTATCAATAATATATTATATAGATAAATGTCTGACTTCAAGTTTATTTTCGGTATCAATTTCAATGGAACGGTCATGGTTAAATTAAAATCACACCTTTATCTTCTCATGTCTGCGTTAAAGTTTTCATGAGCGAGTTTTTGTAGAACGTAAATCAAAATTGTATACACCCAGCACCAACTTCACAGGCTGTCAGCATGCGGAATCTCAAACGTTACGTTAAAGGAATATCGGACTACCATGTTGCCCCTGATTTATCGGGTCCTGAAGAGAGTGTGATAGCCAAACGATAATAGAAGTGGTACCAATTTGTAACAGTAGCATGTGCGATAGCGATAATCTAGTTTAATAATCAAATAAATGCGAAATGATACATAGTACAGACCAGTAAGAAGAGCTATCCTAGGAATTCGTAGAGAGAAAGAGAGCAATTTTGTGTTTTCATTCGGAATAATTATCATGCACGCAACGCCTTAAGAAGGAAAATGATTTGCAAATAGCGCAAGAAAAATTAAATAGTAATGAGGTTGTCTATTAGGGTTTTACGTTATTTTCTAGTTTCACCATCAGCAAAACTCTATTACAGATCAGCCTTAAAGGGTTCCATTGGCATTCAAGTTAGGTCTGAGGAGCTGACGCCTCGTCGGTTGTAAATCTATCGCCACTGTTACTTTCTTCATCGTTCCCACAACAGATGGTGGTTTTTACAACCGCCGCGTCGCAGGCTCATAAGCCTGTAGCTCAATCATATTTGAGAGCCTATAAGGGCAATTCACAGTAAAGTAAAGCTTGATGAGTTTTCCTAGCGACGATTGTAAATCTACCACCAATGCTACGTGCTTCATTCCTTCCCAACGGGGAAATAATGCTGCGAGGATAGACACAACCCACGCGAGGCATGCTCCTTAAACCTGGCCTGCCTTAATTCATTATATTATTATTATATTCATATCGTATATATATATATATATTAATATCAAGACAAGCTTCAAGTGCCTGTCTTGCGCCGGTTGTAAATCTGTGGATCAACGTTCGCCCAACGAGAAACGATCACTAACACCAGTTGCAAATCTATCCCAGCTGCTACCTGTTTCATTGCTCGCCCAACGGGAGAACACGTGGGGGATTCTAGCGCAGACATTATTATGAGCTGAGTGCGATGTGCATTTGTTCGCCGACATCATCCCCACCACTAATTGTAATCGTACTGCCAACCTAAACAGAAGAAATATGTTGCACTGTGTCCCCGCCACATTGTAATGTCAAATTACTTTTAAAGGCAAGTTTTCTCGCTTCGCTCGCCCGGATTTCGATCACGGCAAAGCTCGGGCCTTCGACCCTCGCGTTTACTATAAACAGTCTTGAGTCTATCCACCGCATAATTACCAATTCACTTTTATAAGAATGCACTTTAATGGTTAAGTTCACTACCCTGACAAATGAACATGGCACAGCGCATAATCCAGCCTCCACTCGAAGACCCCAACCCGATTGCGTCGCGCGCCTCGCCTGCCACTCACCAGTCGCCGAACTTGTCGACGAGCGCCTGCGTGCCGGAGGCGTCGAACACCTCCTGGAAGGAGGGCGCGTTGTAGGAGGGCCAGTAGGAGCGCGCGCGCAGGGCGTCGGTGCGGTCGGAGGCCACCACGAGCCCGGGCGCGCTCCAGACCCCGCCCCCAGGGCGGCCGGCCCCGCCGCGCGCCACCGCGCGTAGTCCACCACCATCCACTGGTTGTTGTAGGTGCCGCTGTTGTAGTCGCGGAAGAGCGCGGCCCACGCGCGCCCGCCCACCGCCAGGCGGTTCGCCACCATGGACCGCACCGTCTCCAGCACCTGCCAGCACATCAGCAGCGGCCGCTTCAAGCACGCAATTTGAAACCTGGCGCTAAAACAGCGTGAACTTTCTCGCCCGCATTTTCATACAAAAGTACTCAAGGTTTCAAAAAAATTGTTCACGACCTTGTTTTAAAATCTACCTTTAAGGAAAGGATTTCATTCCGGAATTCAATCTCTACCTTTAATATTTTAATTGTAGGAAGAGGCCGAAAAAATTTTGAATTTTTGTAATTTTCAAAAACTCTCGAGGTTTTAACGAAAATGAGACTTGCGCCATTCTCATAAACGCCTTTCACACTATCCAACAACAATATTTAATCAAAAGCGAAGGAGACATTTTTATGAAAACGTCCCAGGGGCTTCATGTAAAGTACCCTTCAGAATTAAAATATTGGCTTCAAATTCAAGGGGCCGCGACGTAAGCAAGATCGATTGGGGAATATCAATTTTGGACAGGGCCGGGACAAACTCTAAGCTCCAGACTGGTCTCCCGATAAGTGTGATAATGTAACGCATGTGAGTGTGTGTGTGTGAAAGTAAGAGGGTGACGATAGTAGAAGGAAGAGGAAGGAAAGATCGCGGTCCGTGACCCGTTTGTGAGGATCTGCTCCGCATTCGCCTCATGTGGATCGAACTATCGATCAGAGCAGCCGACCGCTAGGATTGTCCCTTAGGCAGGAACTGAATTTGACCTAGCTAACTAGCCAGTGCCGAAAATCCTGTCACCGGCGAGATTCGATTCCTAGGGCTTCCCGGTCAGAGGCACTGCAGTGACATTAGTTGATGCCCTGTGCCACCCTTGCCGGTATGAGAATTGGAGGGTCCTCACTTGTTCAAACTTGCATAACGTAGTGACGAGTAGAATGAAGATAACGTATTTATTTCCTATTATTTTAACATTAAAAATGAGTTCAATATCCTATTAATATTGGCATTGAAATAATATAACATAAACTGGCATTTTTGGACTTAAAGCTTCAATACTTTTCTTGCAGAGTAATGAGCAGACATGTGGTGCGAGATTTATCGTTTGTCACAATTTAATGTGACGCAAGTTGAAAAAGGATGAAAAAGGCTGGCCTAAACCATCTCCGGGGGGTAAATCTGACATTCAATTTTGGGAGAAATATCGTGGTTTCATCGTGGGTGTGTAAATAACATAATTTTTAAAAAAACTGTTTTCAACAATAATGATTATGATGTTTTGATACTAGATCTAGAATGTACTAGATGTATCAACACGTTTATGAAATTCATGAAGTTCTCTTAGCGAATGTTCTATTTCTAATTTTCGCTATTTTGCTTTTTTATTTCGCGAAATTTTGCAAATCATGTCGACACAAGTGTTTTTAGGGGAGTCATTTCCCCGGAGGACTCCCTTCCCTAGATTCACCCCTGACCATTCCTAGGATAATTTCAGTCTTTATTCCATTGCAATTGGTCTGGTAATTAAACAAACGAGAGCAAACACGACAATTAAACACATTACTCTCCATGCGTTGCACGGACGGGTTATTATATTTGCTCGCAAAGGGGAAAAACCAAGGGACCGATGAAATCTCTCTCCGGATCGAGGAAAGTCCATTACAAAATTTGGAATCACTTGGAACTTCTCAGAATTGTTCAGAGCTTTAAAAATTCCGCGTTGAAAGTGACAGTCGTGTATTGCGAACATTTCGAAATTCGGATTCTTGATTTCGGTTGACAACCTGAAATTTGAGGTCAGAGTCGAATTTATGGCGAGGGAAACCTCATGAAACAACGCATTTTTTCATAGTTCACAGATTGTAGATCAAAACGCGAAGTTAATATCAATATTGAAATTAAGAAAGAATGTAAACATACTTCTCCCCGTTCATCAAGAACAACTTTGACGTTCTTTACGGTAAGTAAAAAAATTAATAGTAAAGAAAGTTAAAAGTAAATAAATAAATAAAATAAAAGTAAAAAAGTTGTGCCGGCCTTGATAGCTGGGATCTCTAAAGCTGAAGGGCCGTAAGGTTCGCGTCGAATCCCGCCCTGGGCATGGATGTTTGTGTGTGTCGGTATGCGAGTTCTGCTACCGTTAACGCAAAATTACAAAACTAATGTTAATAACACTGATCGCCGTATGACCATAGTTGTTGAAAAGCGAAATGGTGCTGAGGAGTCTGTCTGCCCGAAAATCGCAGTATCGTCGGGAGGCCTGCCTCTCAGTCGCCATGACGCCGCCAGACGAAATGTGTAACTTGCGCGTCTTCCACAAGCGCAGGCTGCGACCAGGCCACGCATGACGCGTCACGGACCCGTGAGAGGAACTTTAAAAGTGGTTAATTATACCTTGAAAGTAACAACGAAGTACGAATTTTAGAAAATTATTTTAAATAGGGGTTTCCATGGGTATTCGTTGTTTCTTGTATGAGCTATAATACTCTACCATTCATCACTCCATCATCCTACTGTTTCACTCACTGAATTGTCGTTCCCCAAAAGTGCTGTGCTCGTCTCAGACCGCCGTATCAATTAAGTAACTCGTGACGTAACGACGAGGACTCTGTGAAAATTCTACGCTATGAAAAATCCCACTTCATCAGGCTCACCGCCCGAATCTTTGTATACACACTTAGCCTTCTGCTCGAGTTTTCACTCATCCCAAGACACTCCGGCATGATTAAACAGTTTCGTGTGGTTTCACTATTCACTGAAGTGGTAATATTTTTTGTGCGAACTAAATTGAAAGTAATTATTACTTTGTAAAAAAAATTATTATCGATTATAGAACACAAAAAAAGGTCTGGAGTTCATTCTGCAATTAATTCTATTTTCTAGACACCAGTAACGTTTGCCCTCAATCATTTAATATAAATGGGCATTCTTGATTTCATTGACTTATTATCTTTTCCAGAAAGAAAGCACCCTGAAAATTGATTTTAATCACATCGCACTTTTGTTCTTTCCCTTTAACACGTTTCCTCTCTTTCCCTTCGATTGAGCGAGCGCCAGCGTCGTTTGTAATCATTAAATCCCCGACAGAGATGTGAAACCAAGCACGGGAAAACTGGGATCGATCGTATCCCAGGAACTGAATAAATGGATGAATATATATTAGCTAATACTTTATTTCCATTTCCATAAAATGCAATGAACTCTGAATACAGAGGTGCATTTTCACACTAAATAATTATATTTGCATCAACAGCATTTTACTATTTTGAGAGTGAAAATATTTAGGGAATGGAAGTAATTCACTATGGGCACGCTCAGAAAATGAGCTTCTTTTTTGGGTCAACGCCTTTGCTTTGCTTCCAGCAAACGCAATTGCATTTTCCAAAATACTTCAGCTAACACAGTACCTCCCTCGGCTCCTTGATCCCCTCTAGAAGTAAGTAATGAATCGTGATATGCAAAAGAATTCGCGAAACCCGGCTCTTTGAATGAAATTAAGATGGCGGGAAGCAACGTGAGAACACGTCAAGATGCTTTATGAAGCCGGAACTCGAGTAATTTGCCGGAACCTCATGTTTCTCTGCGTCTTAAGCAAGCGCCGCCTCCGCCACCGCCACTGCTCTCAGCACAGCCGCCGCCATGACTACCAACTCGACCGCATTTATCACTACCGCCTCTGCCACTGCCACCAACGCTCTCAGCACAGCCGCCGCCATGACTACCAACTCGACCGCATTTATTACTACCGCCTTTGCCACTGCCACCACCACAGCACCCCCCACTCCATCTTTCCCCTTTCCCCCCCCCCCCCCCCACGTGCATCGCTTTTGTCACAAGCACTACCGCCCTCACACTGCCTCCTCTACCGACACAAGTTTCCTTCGGAGCACCCCAACGCTCATCCACTTGCCTCCTGTCATCCGCCCCTCCCATGACGAGTTACCCGACAAAGGTGGCTCAGGGCATCACTGCTGTGCCTCTGACCGAAAGGTTCTAGGGTGCTAGTCCCGACAGTGACAGGATGTTCGAATCTAGCTAGATAGTTAGCTTTGTTTGGAGGATAATTCTTGCGGCTGGCTGCTCTGATCCGTAGTTTTTCGTGGTTTCTCTGATCAACACTAGGCGAATGTTGGAGCAGTACCTTAAAACACCGGCCACGGACCGCGCGCGATCTTTCCTTCTTCTTCCTTGTCCTTTCCTCACTCCTCATTTACACACACTCACACTAATATGCCCTCCCCTTCCACGCTGGTCGGGAGACCGTGCGCGAGCTTAGAGGTTGTCCCGGCTGGGGCGGGGTCACGCTGATGGGAGATACCTAGTGGGAGAAATCCCCGCAAACCGATGTAGGTGGGCGCCGGACCTCGCCATCCAGCGGGGGAAGATCACCGCCACCTCCCATAATGAAAACATGCAGTGCACTTACGTACGTATGAGTACAAATCATCTCAAGATGATTACATTAATAGTTATTTCCCGAAGTTCCTTTCATATTCCTGGCGAACGCTGCAAGACTTCCCAATTCAGTTCTTCTTGTATTGATCTTTGCTTATAATCAGTCAAATACTGACGATCCAACGATCGTTACTGTAATCGTTCAGATAGCGTGATTTTTATATTATTTGAAGATGAAATAATACTACATAATATTTTTCAGAAATAAAAATTCACAATATATACGTGAACGTCTAATAAATTGCTTGCGAAACTTAATGAATTGGATATAATTAAAACAATAAGTATTTTCATCTTTCAAGCGAATATTCTCATCGAAGACAACGCAAATTCTGAATAAGAGGATAATTTATCATATCAGAAATATTATTTCGTGTGAGGGCTGTTTAGAGAATAGTGAGAATAAATCTTGTACATCTGGCTTTATAAGTACAATAATTCCAAGTACAGTTTATCGACTTCTCCGTCTGGTTCAGTTGCCTGCTGCGTTTTCTTCTTCACGATCATGCATCGCGCCCAGCCACCTAAGCACGGCATCCGAACCATCGCCGCCGCGCCCTTCACCACTTCGCGCCGCCCGCGCCGCAAGTTCAAGGCCGCGCGCCGCGTGGGATGCGAACGCGCGGCGACCGTCTGGGGGGGGGCGGCGAAGGCGGCTCACACAGACGCGGGGCGGAGGCGCAGGCAGAGGCGGCGAAGGCGGTAGGGGATACGGAGGTACTAGCGTCGCTGATGATGGAAGGGGTGTGGCGCAGTGGGGGGGGAGTAGTGACGGTGATGGTGGTGGGAGAAGGTGGAGAGACGATGGTAGTAGTGACGGCGTTGGTGGTGGGGGAGAGGGTGGGAGAGACGATGGTATAGTGACGGTGATGGTGGTGGAGGAGAGAGTGAGAGAGACTGATGGAAGCAGTGACGGTGATGGAGGTTGGCAGAGAAGGTGGGAGAGACGATGGTATAGTGACGGGTGGTGGTGGGGAGAAGGTGGAAGAGACGATGTTAGTAGTGACGGTGCTGGTGGCGGAGAAGGTGGGAGAGCCGATGGTGATAGAAACGCGCTGTTGGTGGCGGTGAAGGTGGCGGAGGAGCGGCAGCGACGGTGGGGGCGTGGGCGGAGGAGGCGGCTGCAGAGGGGACGGAGCGCTGGCAAAAGGCAACTGCAGAAGCGCGGCGGCGGCGGCGGCGGCGTCTCCTCCGCAGAGCTCTTCCCGCGGTCCGCGGCGCGACCTTTGGCGCTCGTTGCCATTAGGTCGCGCGTGAGTGCACGCACGCACGCACACCGGGGGAACACAAAGCACGTTTGCCGCCACGGCGCTTGCTTTCTCTCACACTCAGAACCGATACAATTCGTTCACGTTTCGACAATGCCTTCTCCTTGCCGTCGGTACCCCGATCATTTCAGAAACAAGAGCCTGTAATTATCGTTCTCTGGGTGGGGACATGAACGATGTGAATTGTCGTGTGAAATATCAATGTTCATTAATGGGTTAAAAAAACAATTATCAACTATTGAAATTGTATAACATATTCAGCAGGAGCACCCAGAAAAAACAAGAGGTCTGGAACAATAGATCCGTGGGAGTCCCTTATTTTCAAGAAAAGTTCCCTCTTATTAATTACACCCCATGTAATTATTAACTTAACAATTATGTGTATATATCGACGAGCTGAATTCGAATGAGAAGCCAGAATTGCGCGAATGAGAAGCCAGATGCGCGAATTCTTTTAATTTTAAAAAACTGGAAGGTTTTTTTTTTTCACGTTTATTTATTTATTTTCCTACACGTTTATTTATTTATTTAGCGCGTCGACATGCATAGAGAAACATGGACTGACATTTGTTTTAAAAAATTTGGTGCCGGTTTTTATTATTATTATTATTATTATTATTATTGTTATCATTATCATTATTATTATTATTAATTGATCTTAAAGTTAATCATATTTCAACTACAGTTAAGTATATTTTTTCAAAAAATGAATTGAAGGAAATACATTTTCATAAATTTTGAGCCCTACTAAAGTGGGGACCTGGGCCAAATTGCCCCAGCTGCCCCACACTCTGGACGCCCCTGATATTCAGCAATGACACGATTCGGCGGCGAAAATTCACGTAATGATATTAAAACTATTACAGAATGTCTTAATATGCCCTAATTTCTTCCAGTAACTCTTCACAATTGGGACCGGCTGCAGCGGCGTTGAGAAAAGCAATGGTCTCACCTGCGAGGGCCGCACGAACTTCCAGAGCGAGTCGTTGTTGACGCCGATGGTGGTCTCCAGGGTGACGAGGCCGGAGGACATGATGTAGAAGTCGTCCCCGGAGGTGATGATGCCCGGGTACGAGGAGAAGGACATGGCGACGCCGGGACGCGGGCTGGGGACCCGGCCATTCGCCGCAGCGGCAGGATGTACAGCTTCTGCACGCGCAGCATGTTCTGGTAGCTGCGCACAACGCGCGCCAGAAGCCTGGCTCAGCCTCTCGAACGTTTGCAGCCCACGACCGTTCGCGCGAAGAGTACAAATACAGAGCGGGGAGGTTCTGGTAGCTGCGCAGCTCGCATGCCAGATGCGTGCGCCGAACTCTCGAACATTTTCAGCCTAGCGGCTACAGTCACGATCATTCGTACAAAGAACTGTACAAATACAGAGCAAGTGTGTTCTGCTCACTTCACAGATCGCGCGGAAACCTGGCTCAACCTTTAGGGTGTTGCTTGCAAATTATTGGGGATGGAATCGATTCAATAGATGTAATGGAGATTACCGGGCAATCCACTCCTATTTATCCCATATACCGAAATATATTGAGGGAGTCGCATCCCCATCGTTTTCCTCGGCGATGACGCCTATGAACCTCCCAAATATTTTCAGACCAGCGGCTATAAGCCCGATATTTCGTTCAAAGCACTGTACGGTTACAGAGCAAATACGTAGGTTCCGCTAGTTGGGCATACCGAATGCCAGATGCAGCGCTGAAGCACTCGAACGCGATTCAGTCGGCATAATTATGGTGATCAGGGTTTTCTAACCTTCAAACTTCCCTTGACTCTTTTCTTGCGATAGACTGGAGCAAAATACCCGTTTTTTGAAAAAAATATAAGAATGTTTTGTATTAGTATTAAAGAGAAGAATATCTGGTGAGGAAATTTCTGCGCGACACTTACAAAGACTATTAGCCACCGACAGGTTTGTGAGAACATTCAGAATTGTTGATTACTTATCAATCTTCGTGCGTTATACTAATTAGAAAGTTTGAAACACACGTGTACGAAAGTATATTCAGTGAAATTCCTTTCACTGAATCACGAACTTTTAAATAATAGCGAATCTCTGGAACCTCAAGAAATAATAAACTCCATTTTTACCCTTTCCAAATTCGAGTAATGGCTTTTCTCCTCCATATGTTTTATTGTATATTCTGCGCATGTTTTACTGAGGTCTTTACTGTTTTACTGAGGTGTTACTGAGTGAGTTGTTTAGTTATTTCGTCTTCAGCTTTAAAAAATCAAATCTGTAGCTCATTAGCCGATACAGAATTGTTTCTGACACAAGGCAGCGTAAAGCTTATATTATCAAATGGTACCAACAATAACAACACTGGTGCTATGTTTTATCCGTAATACAAGCACGAATGATGAAGGAGTTAGAGGTCGGGGAAGAAAAGTGCGCGAATGACACAAAACTGCATCAAACATCGCACGCCAGCGACTCATCAGCATGGTGTGTGCGCGCACCTGGACCAGGTGTCGTGTCCGACGAGCAGGTCCGAGGCGCCGGGCAGCACCTTGACGAGCGCCGAGCAGGAGCCCGAGCCCAGCACGCGGCTCCAGCGCTCCTCGTGCGTCACGCGCCCGCCGCCCGAGCGCACGCGCGGCCCGAAGATGGTGGTCAGGTCCTCCAGGTCGCCCTGGATGTTGTGCCACCTGCCACGCACCATCACCGACAACGTTAGCCTCATCAACTAGCTACGGCCGAAGATAGGAATGGAATGGTCATGTTGAGAGAATGGACGACACAAGGATTGCTAGAGGTGAAAGGCCGAGGGGAAGAAGAGAAGTTGGCAGACCAAGGAGAAGATGGAAAGACTCGTTATAATTCTTGGAAAGGAACGAGTCTTAGACTTTTTAAGAAGAAGAACAACTAGCTACAGATTAGGATAAGGTTATGCGGTAATTTTTTTAGTTATTTAAGGTCGTATCAACATCTAGGTCATTAGCGACCACTATTGGAGTTAAAGTTATGGCAACTGTGGAGATGAAACGAAATGATGATGATGATGAGGGAGGAAAGGACGAACACAAATACAACCATGCCTCCCATTGACTCGAACTCGCGACCCTTTGGTCCGAGATCGCTACGACACTACTGCCTTAGCGATCTCGGCGCGATCAGCGCGGTATACTTTGTTTTCATCTGTTGAACAATATGTACTGTCATCGTGATATCAAGGGCGGTTCGCGGAGATGTTCGCCTTTTTGTGCTACAACCAAAACAAAATCGCTATTCACATACGTTTAATTTGTATGATGGGTCACAATTCATCACAATATTAATTACATGAACTTCAAAGTCGAAACGAAAATGATCTGCTCGTATACTATAGACCCGGTGGTTAACTCCGTGATGACCGTCAGAAGGACGCGGTTGACCTTCCAATCTTCGCTCATCCGGGTTACTCCGCGGTCCAATGAATGATAAGATTCCAGAGAGGTCAGAGGTGAGCAGAGGTGGCGAGAACAAGCAAACTTCTTGAGAAAGCTGAAAATAGGACCCGGCCATCGCGTTGGTCTTCCATAAAACACCATTTATTAAATTATACAAACGTTTTAGTGTCAGTTTATTTTTAAACAGAAAATGTACATATTTCAATAGTTTTTCAAGCATTGTTCAACGTGCATTAAAAAAATCTCCTCCGCGATAGTGTGAGCGCCATTCCCAACTGAAATAGCACGGCGTTGTTAGCTGCGTTCTTAGCTACAAGTCATTCCGGGACAGATTACATGTTCATTATAAGTCAAAACTATACAATAATTTACTGTGAAAAACAAAAAGTATTCTCCTGATATTAACAATTATAATTTACTGTAAAAATAAAGTATGCTAAAGTGAACAATTATTTCAAATTTCGAGGACAAAAGTTTACTTTTACAATAATCCGTAGAAAACGTTTTATCAATACTTACAAAAGATCATTCAGTTTTAAATGTTTTGATGCATCCTTGATTCCTCTGTTATAGCCATCTTTTATACCCTTCAACTGAATGTAAAACAACTTGACCTAGAACAAAAAAGGAAAAAATTAAATCACTGAAAACCAATAAAAATCAAAATTAATTTCATTTGTTTCATAAGATGGAAAGAAATTTCAAATAATAAATGTGGTAATACAATGGTTTTTTTGAACCTAAAATGCCAGCAGTTGAATGTACATAAAAACAAATCAAGATACACATTTCTAAAACTCTAGATATTGTAGTCCAATTCTGCGAATCAAAATCACTAGGGTGTAAATGATACTATTTCTGTAATGCAAAGTTAAATCACGAGTGCAACACAAGAACTATGAATTAAACTAGAACCAGGAAAGTATCGAACCTAAAAATATTGAAAAATCTGATTCACATTTCATATAAGAATCAAACAAAATTCAATTTATTCAGAACAACAGAAATTAAACTTAAGTATTCTAAATAAAAAGATTTAAAATCAATTTGAAGAAACCACGGAAATTACTTTTAAATCAAACGTTTAAAATATTTTGCCTTTTAGCATCTTACACATCTAGAAAATACGTTCACATACTTCTAGTCGTTTAACATCAAAAGATTTCCTAACCGCAGAATGTTCTCAGACGTGTAGTGGCATAATCGACCGCACTATACTTGGTCATAAGGGAAAAAGTGAAGGAAATATGCGAAGGCCGTTTCTTGTTTTCTTGTCCCCGCTCTCACAATCGCGTTGAAAAGTGGAAGGTAACTAAGACCAACACAACTCTTCCAATCTCCCTTGTACTTTCAGCATGTTTCAATTTTGGATTTAGATGAGGACCCGGATTTGAAAGATTGAAAAAAATCATTTAATTAGGTAATCAAAAAACCCGACTCTATTTAGCATGATTCGATGATCGATGACACGGAGCTTCGACAAAAGCGGGATTTTGCCCAGAGACTGAAATGGGCATTTTTTCCTATTCGGAGCTGGTGATAATTAGCAAAACGTCTGGGTCACAGGGCGCCACCACAGTGGCAGCCCATGCAACTTATCAACTTAATATTCCCTAAATATCACCAAACACAAAACCTGTATCTTTGGAAAGTAAACCTAACTTCATATCTTTTTATCACAAGGTGAATTTCAAGAGGAGCATGTCGAAGTTTTCGGAAAAGTCTTAGCCTTGAGGGGACGGACGAATAGTAAAAGCAGAGGCCAGCAAGCTGAGGAAATAGATCTTTTCTTCTGAATTCGAAAAAGGTGAGGACAGAGGAGATAAGAAAGTTAGGGCAACTCGTGTGTCATCCTGTTCTTTGTCTTTCGGTTAAGTTACAAACTGCAAGAACAGTTGTCACCGTGTGTTTCAAAACTTATTTCCGACTTCCTCAGGGATTTGTTGACAGCATTTAAATCATGGCATTTTCCCCGTAATTCTGTTCTTAAATGTCACGCTATAGGGGGTTTGTGTTTATTACTATAGTACCTGTATGATATGCTATTGGAACCTCATGGGTCTCGAAAGAAATTCATGCAACATAAATTCAGCCATAATTTATTATTAACTTCCTACTGAAAAGAGTTCATGGTTCATTTCCGATTCCACAAAATTGGGTTTTGTTCAATCAATAACCCTCCATAGGTTCGTAAAACACTGAAATAATTTAGAACCGCAGTGTTCATTGGGTTTCAACCGATGTATAAAATGCAATTTGTCACTTGAGATAAAGATCGTTATCTATATGTGGTAATCATGAGAATTTGCCAAATAGTAAATACTATGGAGTATATATAACAACCGCAGTATTGGTCTCGAGACCATTACTCAATTTGTTAGAAAATCGGACTGTAACATCATCAGTCGGAAGCAAATATGCTTTAAGCACATCCATCGCCACTGGTGCTTTCTTAAGATTGTGGAGTAAATATTTAAAATTGTGAATCATCGCACGATTGAAGCAGTACTACATTTGGTCATGGAAGAATCAACATTACTACACTAGCAATCTTATTAGAATAATCTTGTGTGTACCATTACACGCGCACCACAATACCACAATGATTGTACGGTTGGGGAAACATGACAACCTATAGTGCACACTGCGACACGCTAATTTCAGAGTAACAGAAACAGGGTTTCTATTCGCCGTGCGACACACCGCACGAACTCACGAAAGGACGTTCGCCGAGCGAGGTCGAATTCAGTCGCTGTCTAGAGGAGAATTCTAGCGGACGGCTGCTCTGATCGGTAGTTTTCCGTGGTTTCTCCGATCAACACCAGGCGAATGCCGGAGCAGCACCCTAACAAACGAGCCACGGACCGCCCGCGATCTTCCCTTCCTCTTCCTTGTCTTATCCCCTTACCTTCCCTTACACACGCTTACACTAACATGCACTACACTACCGCATATTCCGGGAGACCGGTCGGAAGCTTAGAGCTTGTCCCGGCTGGGGCGGTGCCCCGCTGGTGGGAGAGTCCTGGTTAGGGGGAAACCGCACTAGCCGACGGTAGGTCGGCGCCGGATCGCGCCATCCTGCGGGGGAAGATCACCGCCATCTCCCGAAAAAAACATTCACTACACTTACGGGACTAACGACCAAAGCCGTTGACGCGCCCGGAAACACGAAAAACCAATCAATAAATCACGGTCGTCGACTATAGTGCGAGTAGGACCAACTCCTTATTGCATAGTGGAACTCAGCTGTAACATAATGTTTTTCAGGTCGTAAACGCATTCTAACGATTTAATTACGAACTATTACACATAATGTACAGCAAGCGTTTATGTCACTCCGTGCATTGTAAGGCGGTAAACGCGATAAGATAAGGAGAAGAAGTGATAGTAATCTAGTGGCGTCGTGAATCAGAACTTCCTAGTAACAACACTGTTTCCGTATATCAGAAACTATATGCTTTTAGGAAAATAATCAAAGTAAAATACGAATGATACTTATTTTATTAACGTGCTTGAAACTTATTTTAGCACGTAAACAATTTGAATAAATAATTTTTAAATCGTGAAAAATAGCACTTTTTTTTTGAGGAGTAACACAATTTAATTTTGTTTTTCTCAAGCAATATTTACTTCTGATTTTTTTATTATTTCTCCTTAATTAAAATAAATGCATGTAATGAAAATAATTATTTCAAATAAGAATAAAAAAAAGCATGCAATAAGGGGACACGGAGCGGGCGCTCAGAAACCCCCCGCAGTAAGGGTGCACCTGCAAATTTCGTATAAACCCAAAGGCACTCCATAACGAAGAGAGACAGCAAAACAAATTTCCGTTTGAAACTCCCAAAGCGAAGAGTTCATGCAGATCCATTGGGATATACCAATTTTGAATAAAATCGGGTGAACCGATTAGCCGCTGGCGTTGGCCACAGACGAACAGACAGACGGACAGACGTTTTGCCGTCATTCGATTTTTCGGTATCAAGGACACACAAAACATGGATTCTGGCTACACGACAGTTAGGGGATTTTTTTTTCTAAATTTAGCATCAGGATTTATCCACCTTTTCGTTGCCAGAGCCCGGCAATGAGAGTTTTTCTAGCGAACATTCACCGTTTTCCGGTGCACGATTACATAACTTCTTACGAAGTTCCTTCGTAATGCGAGAAAGTAAAAGGAAGGGAAAAGCAGTGGGAATGGCGATTTAATTCTCTTTCATTCTCGTGTGCAAGAAAGGCTACATGCAACTGCGGTCCACAAAAATCCCTTGCATCGAGAACGTGTTCGAGAAAGGCGACTGCACATTGTGGTATCAAGTACCCCTTGCTGCAAGCAGATAAGACTAATAGAAGCATTCCTTCCTGTGTGCTCTATCATTCGGGCTATGTCGCCCAAGAAATAAGCAATCGGATTGTAATATACGCTGTTTGTCGGTCTTCGCTGAACTGAACATGAGCCTGCTCGCGCGAGACATTCGTCTGAGGCCCAGGCGTAAAGCTTGGTGACAGTCGGTATTGGGTTGCTCATTCAACGAATTTCTCGGATCAGATATCCAATTTATATCCTGTCATCCCTCCTCTCTCAGTGCGATCGACTTACACCGTCAAAACACGCATCCACAATTGAAGCTGCCCAGGAAAAACAAAAATGCGTTTTATAGAGATGCATGTCACAAAAATGAAAAATAAATATATTCGAACGATATACGAACTACGGATAATCCGTAGATTTGTGACAAGAAATGTTCATATAACCGTTGTACTTATAACCTAAAATAAAACATTTGATAGAAAGTCGCCTCCTCTCCCATTGAAGTAACTAAATTCGTAGTCTGTCTACCCTCAGAAATTGGTGAATTCTAAACTCGTGTTTCGAAAATAAATATTTGTATTAATTCATATAATTCAGAAAGATCAAGAATTTTACAGTTATACAGAAAATGCAACATTCATAAGTAAATTTAAAAGAAATCGTTTGGTTGCTTTAATGAAAAAATCGTGAATTTTTTAAATATCAAAGTTTTCTATAGTGTTTTTTATAGAAACGTAAAAGCAAATAAATATTGTTAATTGTATTCTATCAAATAAAAGAGTGTTTCACACTCTTTGACAACCAGATAAAAATTGTTTTCCGCGACTGTTAATGAGTCAAAATTATAGGATATACTATTGTTATATTCTATATTTTTGTTTTTAATTAGGATTATGGAGATATTTAGTTGAAATCTAGTTTCTTGTGATTTTTAGATATATAAATATAAAATGTAAAATATTCGTTAGTTCTTTTGTGAGGTTTATCTTTTTATACTGCAACCTAATATGATTCACAATTAAGTACTGCACTTTTTTTTCTCGAAAAGTATAAGTCGCATCTAAAATGTTTGTTAACAAATGTTGTTTGGGATTACTTTTTGAGTGGAAATTCAAATTTAGATTTTTTCCTTCTCTAAGCAAAAATCAGAAGTGAATACTGGAGTGAGTTGTATTACAAGTGCCCCCACACTACTACGAAAGAAACGGATTTTCTAATGCCGACGACTGTGGCCGAGAATTGTGGTGTCGAACGGGTGATAAGCCCGAACCGCACGAAAAAATGGAGAAGAAATAGAAACGGAAGTCTGAAGGCCGTGAAATAACAAAACCGCACGTAGAGTTCGCCGAAATTCCGTTCACTCGAAAACCGTAAATTGCGAGCCAACTCTCGCATTTCGAGCCCGTAGGAGCCCACGCTCAAGAGCGCCCACCCGTATTGACAACAGGGCACGTGCGCCATGCTCCATCCCACACGCCTCGATGTTTGAGCGCTGAGGGAGGCCCTCGCGAGGACGAGCTGCGCGACGTCGCATACGATCCTTGACATGGGGTAAAACACGGGGCCCCGAGGTCGGTGGATCATGGAGACCAGACGACAGGGCTGCTATGGCCAGTCCAGCGACCCGCGAATAAACTCGTTGATTGATTGATTAGTTACGTAGTTAGTTATTAATTAGTGCGACAACTGCTGAGGACATTAGTCCCCTACGTGTAGTGCATGTTTTATCGCAGCCTGTGGCGGTGATCATCCCTCGCTGGATGGCGAGATCCGGCACTGACCTACCCATCAGCTAGCAGGCATTTACCCCAACCATGTATCTCCCACCAGCGGGGCACCGCTCCAGCCGGGATAAACTCTTAAGCTCCCTACTGGTCTCCTGATATGTATGGTGGTGTAGGGCATGTAAGTGTGCGTGTAAGTAAGGAGTGAGGATAGGAGGACGAGGAAGAAAATATCGCGCGCGGTTCCTGGCCCTGTTGTTATGGTAATGCTCCGTCATTCACCTGGTGTTGAACGGATAAATCACGATAAAAAGTTATTGATCAGAACAGCAGGCCGCCAGAATTCTCCTTCAGACAGCCACAGGATTCGACCCAGCTACCTAGCTAGTTTTGTAAATCTTGCCACTGTCGAGACTCGAATCCCCACCCGGACGTAATAATCCCAATCCCGGACCCAATAATAGTAGATTTTGCAACAAATGAACTTGCGTCATACAATAAACCAACATTTTACGTGCACATAATTTGTTTTATCTATTTAAATGATGTATTATAATAGTTCAAACACAATATGTATGGCGTAAAAATATGCTATTGTAAATGAATAGTAGATTCAATACTCCATCAAAGGATACTCTTATCCCTTGACGGAAAAATTGAGCTTGTTGTGCACAATCTTGGAAAGTGTTGTGAAGAATGAAAATACGAGTAAAATGTTTCTGTGCAGTGAAGTTGTCTACAGAAGCAGTGTGGCATGTTTTTTCTTTTTGTTTTAAATCAGTAAACGTTGGGGACTCTCAGAACATTCTCTAGATTAATTTTCTCGTCCAACATTTCCCTCCAATCCAACAGAAAAAGATAAGATTGTGGTGTAAACACAGAACCGCTAAGTTACATATTAAAGCTTATCGACAAATCTAGAATGGTAGTTTCCAGTGCTCTTTGTACGCTGCAAGTTGTCCTTGTGTTCTAAACAAAGAGAATCCTAGAAGTAGTCGACCACACATCTCTCTCGCTGTATCTCACGAGATCATCAATAGAGACAGACACAGGATGCGCGTAACTGTTTTTATTCCTACTAACAAACTATGAACCCTCGCTCGCCAATTTCTAGTTACATAATATAACTCCGAAATATTTATGAATTGATTCAACCCAATATCGAATTATTTGTCAGTGAAATTACAGAAAAAAACAATCAAAAGAAGGGCCTAATACTTCCCCAGATTATTACCGAGAGCATTCCACACTATAAATTTTATAATGAACATGAAACGATCTCGGTCTCCCAACGTAGCCGAGGGAAAATGCTTTACGACTTTATGCCTTTTATTTTCTGTGGCAAAGGAGTTGATCCCAGTAATTTTGATTTGCTATTCCTTTCCACTGGATAGATTGTGTTACCTTGAAAGGTGAATGTTCATGAGGAGCGAAAGGTCGTGGTTGGGATGATGGTTCACACGCGGTACATGGAGGTGTGCGAAACTCACTACACTACAAGTTGGTTTGTTTGTTTTTTTCGTGTTTCCGAACGCGGCAACTGCTTTGGTCATTAGTCCCGTTAGTGTAGTGCATGTTTTTTCTCGGGAGATGGCGGTGATCTTCCCTCGCTGGATGGCGAGATCCGGCGCCGACCTACCGTCGGCTAGTGGGGTTTCCCCCTAACCAGGACTCTCCCACCAGCGGGGCACCGCCCCAGTCAGGACAAGCTATAAGCTCCCGACCGGTCTCCCGGAATGTGGTAGTATAGGGCATGTTAGTGTAAGTGTGTGTGTGTAAGGGAGGATAGGACTAGGAAGAGGAACGACAGATCGCGCGCGGTCCGTGGCCCGTTTGGTAGAGTACTGCTCCGGCATTCGCCTGATGTTGATCAGGAAACAACGGAAAACAACCGATCAGAGCAGCCGGCCGCTAGAATTCTCCTCCAGCGCACTGAATTCGACCTAGCTGAAAAGCTAGTGTCGAAGATCCTGCCGCCGTCAGGACTCGAACCTAGGACCTCCCGGTTAGAGGCGCTGCAGTGACATCAGTTGATGCACTGAGCTACCGCTACCGGTACTACTACACTACAATCGCATAGTGAAAACACCAGGGCCTTACTCGGGACTCAATTCTGCCGCCTTCGGCTTCGCGTGCTTGGACACTGCCCCAGCCCCTTGCGCGTCCGATTGATTGATTGGTTATTCCGGGCGCGACAACTGCTAAGGTCATTAGTCCTGTAAGTGTAGTTCATTTTTTTCCGGGGGTGATGGTGATCTTTCCCCACTGGATGGGGGGCGCCGTCGACTAGCGGGGTTTTCCCTAACCAGGAATTCCCCACCAGTGGGGCACCATCCCGGCCGAAAAAAAACACTAATTTCCTGACCAGTCTCTCGACAAGCGTGGTAGTGTAGTGCGTGTAAGTGTAAATGTATGTAAGTAGTCTATGAGGTTAGAACAAGGAAGAGGAAGGAAAATTCGCGCTCGGTCTGTGGCCCGTTTGTTAGGGTACTGCTCCGGCATTTCTCTGGCGTTGATCGGAGCAACCACAGAAAACTACCGATCAGAGCAGCCGTCCGCTAGAATTTTCCACAGACTGCGACTGAATTCGATCTGGCTAGTGTCGAAAATCCTTCCATCGGGATTCGAACCTAGGAACTCTCGGTCTGAGCCGTGCGGATGCTCGCTCCGAACAACTCAAAAGCCATATGGCTGAGCGTTGTATAATCAGCTCACTCTATTAAATAAATTTAAAAAAAAGAGCCGTGCGCCTCCGAGGGAAGCACACATTTAGTAGCTGCAATTCCATTTCTGATCCCATGGCAACCCCAAGGGCATGGAGGCCATGCTCCTCTAGGCCAAATATTTATTGCAGTGTGACTCAATTTATTCTAAATAATTACCATATGAAGTAGTATCTCATCACATTCTAAGCAGTATTCCAATTGTCAATATACTGGTCCATATTTTTACTTCACGCTATCCATTTAAAACATAGTACTTAAAATATTTCGGGAGTCCGAACTGAAATTGACCTCTCTCCCTGAAGAACTTGTTGGATCCCCCCTCTTTCTAGTAAACGGTGTTCTTCAACAGATTAGTACGCCCTGGAGTTGAAATATCCTTCCCTCCCACGGAGGAAGAATGAACATTGTAAAATTTCACAAAATTCGCGGATGTACTAGTAAAATACTGTTTTTATTAGTAAATGGCACTATACCTTTTCAAGTCTCCGTTTGTAAACTCTCTGACAATAAATAATATTAGGTTTCTACTCGTCGAAAAAGAATCCTACTCGTCCAAGAGAAAAAGAAAAGTAACATATCGAAAGAAGGTAATTTTGAATAAAAGAAGAAAAGAAAAAAAGAAAGAAAAAAAAAGAAAATATCTATATGATTTTACTCTACCGACGGGCTGACTTGTGACTATTTTTACGGAATTTTTACCAGAAAGAAGACTGTTGTCGAAACGTTTTTCGTCACTTAACTCAAAAACTATTTTTGACAATGTCCCTTGCGCCGACGAAATCAGATGCCATTTAACGTTGAGCATTAAAATGTGTTTTATTCAGTTATAAAACGTAGTTTAATTTAGTAGTATTCTTTTGCATGAGGTCATCGAGTGAAACATTTTTCAGGTAACTTCTGATGTACCAATGGCCCTCGATCCCAGACAGATTCATTAACATTTGACAGACATTTTCATTAACATATTATCTAGTGACTGAATGGTTATAATCTGGTTCCTGTGCATTGATGTAATGCTTGCGACAAGATAAAAGGGCCATCTTTCTTTGAACTGAGGGATGGAATCTAGTAGCCTTGAACTGTCTTGAAACATTGAAACTGAAACGTTACAACTTTGATGAAAACGAACGAGTATTGTTGGTAGCAGGTATATAAAATATAACGATTCATCCACGAATTAAATACGAATTATTAGTAAAATGTGTGTATGAGAAGAGTGTTCTGAGTGAATATTGTGAATATTTTATACGTGGTTTGTTGAATCGAAATAGTTACGCGTAGGAAAATATGAGGAACATTTTTGTTAATTTTGAATATTTAATAGGATGCGCACAGAAGCGTAAAACATTTTTCAGCTAATGTGAGTGTGGTTTCGCTTATGAATAACATGTCAATAATTCATTTGGTATGTTTTTAAATATTTCATTGTAAAGATTTTGCGTTGTTGTACATTAATCAATCCACAAAGTGGATTTACTCGTAATATAAGAGAAACAAGAAAAAAAACACTGTTAGCGTTAATTCTGTCAAAGAAATGACGAAGAAGTTCATGAAGAAAGCGAGTTCTTGCTCAATGTTTTTCCACATTTGTCCTGGCACGAGGCTACTACAAGTTTCAGAGGATGGATATTCCATATCAAACCGTAAACATTAGCTGCAAACAGTGTATATAAGATAAAACTCATGGTAAGTGCACAGTAATCTCCCTTACAAATACCACACAGTTACACATTTGCTGTAACTACTCAATTCATTCAATACTAGCTTGGTGAGGAGTTTCCGAATCTTTAAACAGTTATAAAAGTATTTTCATTTTTGTTAATTTGAGTTGTTTAATAAGTTTTACAAAGAAAAGAAAAAAATGATCAATTCCACAACGAAACAGACCGAAACGCGTCGTTTGACACTTCACATACACCAGACGGTAGGCCGTATCTAAGCGTAAGTGCCGGACTGAGGGGCAGGTGCACGGACTTCAAGAAGCAGAAGAATTAAACCTCGTAAGAAATAAGAACTTCACTTTACGTTCTCATGGAAATAGATCACAAACATAATTACATTCGTTGCGTGAATGTTTAAGTAATTGTACTTAAAATTCTATCGCAACTTCGAAGCTGGTTCAGTTGACTTCTGGTTTTCCTCCTAACGAATTAAATTTACATGTTGAAAGAGGGGAGGTTTCCATTCCATCTAGAAGTACTAGAATAGTGGAACACATAGAACCGCTCTCTATGCGCACTTGACTAGCGCAAATGGGGGAGGTGGGGAGACCGGGACAAAACGGGTTGTTGAGGAAGTTGTCGAGAGAAGGAAGGTGTTGCAGAGGAGAGCGGGGTGGAGGAAGGTGACCGGTGGAGGACTGTGACGGGGAGGAGGAGAAGGGCGGTGACAGAGAGGAGGATAGTACCGGGTTGGAGGACAGTGACGGGAGAAAGATGATATTAGAAAGAAGGATTGTGTCGGCGAGGAGGTGAAGGGAGGAGGGCTCTATTGGAGAAGAGGATGGTGTCGGGGAGGAGGTGAAAGGAGGAGGACAGTGATGGAGACTGATTGATTAGTGATTCTGGGCGCGACAACTACTAAGGTCATTAGTCCACAAAGTGTTTTTATCCCTCGGGAAGTGGCGGTGATCTTCCCCCGTTGGATTGTAAAATCCGACGCAGACCTTCCCGTCGGCTAGCGGGGTTTTCCACCAAGGGTATCTCCCATCAGCAGAGCACCGCCCCAGCAGGGCAAGCTCTAACCTCCCGACCAGTCTCCCGGCATGTGGCAGGTAAATGTAAGTGTGTTTAAGTAAACGGTGAGTTAGGAACGGAAAAGAACCGCGAGCGGTCCGTAGCCCGTTTGTTAGGTACTGCTTGGATTCCCGTGGTATCGATTGGAGAAAGCATGGAAAACTACCGACAAGACCAGGCGGCCGCTGGAATTGTCCTCCAAAGACCAGCCGGTTCGACCTATTCGTCCTATCTATGTCTCTGGTGTCGAAAATCCCGTCGCCGTCGGGACTAGAAACTAGGACCTCTCGGTCAGAAGCACTGCAGTGACATCAATTGATGCCCTGAGGCCCTGTCTGACGGAGTCGAAGACGGTGACGGGTGAAGGACGGTATCGGGGAGGAGGAAAAGGACGACAACGGCGGGGAAGCGTCGGGACGTGTCTCGGGGATGTGAACAGGGATCGGGTCGGGGGCGGGGCGTTGGGAGCGGGGGCATCTTTGCCACTCATGTCTAATTCATCAGATAAGCGCGGCCGGCCTGTGGCGTCTGGTGCGGCGGCCTGGCTCGGCGCGAGGCGAGGCGAGGCGGCGAGGCGCGCCAACAGGAAACGACCTCGTGCGGAGCGTGAATAAGCTTCCGCCAACTCTCGGAGCGGCACGAGCGCGCGAGCGGCCGACGTGTGGAGCCCAGGCGAGCGGAGCGGCGGAAGGCGCGAACGCCCGTTTGTGGGGGTACAATACATGAAGGGACACTTTCAAAATTTTCTCCAAATTTAGGCTCCAAATGTTTTCTTTAAATATCTTGTAAGAACATAATGACTAAAGGTGTTACAAGTCCCATTTTCACTGTTCACTCGTAATTTCGAACATTGCAAAAGTCTGAATTTTTTTCTTGAAATGAAATTTGTTCTCCATAATCAGTTTTTTCATAAATGTCACATACATGTTTTCGAAACTTTATTACTTTGCGAGCAATATTGCATGAAATAGGCGCAATATTAACCAGTGGTGCTACAGAATGGCACAGACTTTCTCGTTCTACTTAGCTTCCTAATTTGCTTGGTCTGGGCTAGCTTTACGGTCTTGCCCCATCCTCTTGGCAGCAGCCATCTATCGCCGCCCAAAATACATTTTTTTGACGTTTTCTCATTTTTTCGGTTTCCTAATGATAGATTCAAAATATTACTTTTAAAATATTAAAGAGAGTAAAACCTTTCGAGTTTCTGTGAAGTACCTCAAAATTTTAAATGTTTTTCAAAATTTCAGAGTTTCGGCTCGTGCAGATCGACCGGAAACATCAATTTCCTACGTACTACTTTTCAAAAATCATACGTGCGGTTTAGGCGTTAGTGACGTTCTCAGACGGACGGTTGGTCGGTCGGTCGGTCGGTCGGTCGGTCGGACGGACGGACGGACGGACGGACGGACGGACGGAGGACGGACGGACGGACGGATGGACGGACGGACGGACGGACGGACGGACGGACGGACGGACGGACGGACGGACGGACGGACGGACGGACGGACGGACGGACGGACGGACGTTTTGAAAAAACAACAACAAAAAACACTTTTTCGGAATCAGGTACGTGTATTTCCGTTGAAATCTAGAAATTTATTTTCCGCAGCATTACAAAACTTTCTCTATACTACTTATATTAATATTATTCCCTGACGAGAAAGTAAAAATATCAAAAACAAGAGTTTCTCAAAAACGGCTTCATACTTTTTCTTTGCACTTTTGATAGGGTTAGTGTTATACACACTGCATAAGATGACACAATCGCGATTTTGCTTTATTCTTTTGTTTTTTCAAAAATTACACAATTGTATTCTTATTGACAATCTCGCGCATTAACTGCGAATTGTATTCATTATAGAATTTTTTAAAACAAGTACTTCAAGTGATGTCTTATAAAGTTTCTCGAAAATTCAAAAGTTGTCCGTGAAAATAAGCTCAACATTCAGCATGTTCAGAAACGATCAAACGCCATTTTCTCAAAAACAGACTTAATTTTTTCTTTCAAACTTTTTGTATGGATAGTGCTAAATGCACTGTATAAGATAACACAATAGCAATTTTGGTTATTCTTTTTTGTCTGTTATCAAAAAAAAATCACTCAATAGTATTTTTTTGAAGTATCTCTCCCGCCGTTAATACGCACATTTCCAGCGATTTGTATGCATTATTGCATTTGTAAGTGGAAGTGGGAAGAGTTTAAATGACGTCTAGAGAAGTTACTCGAAAGTATTTTGTAAAAAAGGGCTTCAAATTTCGCATTTACAGTAACGTTGGCTCCAAATGGCTCCAAATATGACAACGAAAATTTTCCTATGCGACAAGGTTTTACTATTCTATAATATTCTTGAAGTAATACTTCGGTTCTACCATTAGGAAACCGAAAAATTGAGAAAATGTTTAAACAAATGAACTTCGGGCAGCGGAAGGTCGCAGCTGGCAAGAGGATGGAGCAAGACCGAAAACCTACCCCAGACCAAAGAAATTAGAAAACTAACTAGAACGAGAAAGACTGCCGTTCTGTAGCACCCCTAGTTTAATATTGCCCGAATTTTATTCAAAATTACGGGAAAACTAGTAATAATCCAAAAATACATTTTCAAGCCATTAATTACAAAATTAACTGTGGAAAACAAAAATAATTTGAAGAAAAAATCTCTATCTTCAGTAATTGTTCGAGGAAGTCTAAAAAAAGTTAACTTTTGCAATTTTTTTAAAAATTCAGCGAAGTTAAAATAGGATTTATGCCATCTTTGTGACTCTCTTTCTTACAAGAAATTGAAAGAGAAACTTTGGAGCCATTTTTAAGGAAATTTTGAAAAGTCCCATGTGTTTTCTATATTGTACCCCAAAACTCAAAGACTTCTTTTCAAATCGTAGCTCTTCGAGCAAGCCCAGTGCGATCGTGAAATATTCATTTTGACAAAATTCCAATGCGCTAGTGCTGCTCACACAGGGCAAAGGGACGCTGTTTTTGCTGTGAACTATCAAGAACCCACAAAACGTGCATTCTGAGTATTCTAGTAAGATTTTTTTCTTTCTTTGTATGAGCCCCCCCCCACACACACACACACATCATAAAACGTTTTCTGCCGAGAAATCGCCGTTTTTTTGCAACAGCATTGCATCTCTCTCTCCCCGATATATATTACTCCATATATATGTACTATCTATAAAGAACTACAACAACATATACTTTCTCGCATTATTTGTAACTACTTCGCAATATTATATTGCTACATGAATCTGCAAATTTTTCAAACAAAAAAAATGCAATTTTTGAAAATAGGGAGAGTTTGCCGAAAGTGGGACTAGCACAATTTTTTGACAACCCTTTGAAACACTCGAGGACAAAATTTACAGAAAAAAATAGGCACTTTTTTTAAGAAAAAATTGTTTAAAATATTGAAAATAATCTATATTTCAGGCAAAATTACGCAAAAACTACTCGTATTTTCGAAAAATGTATGAAGCCTAATTTGAAGATGTCTTCAAAGAACAGATTTCATTTAAAATATGTCTTTCTTCAATGTTGTAGATGAGGGATGACGCTAAAACATTGAACTTATGCAATTTTCGAACAATCAGGAATTGTAACCAAAAATGTGACCTGCCTCATTATCTTTAGCGTTCTTTACTCTATCCAGGATCAAATCAATTGATCAAAAAATTGTAGCATTTTTTAAAATTGAAAATGTTGACGAATTGTTGATTCCTCAAAATGAAAATATCCGTTTCAAAGTCAGTGGGCCTCGAATTCATTTAAATCGATCAAGGAGTATCAATTTTGGAGAAATTCGGCTGAACGGTTTAGGCGGAAGCGTCGACCAGAGACGGATGGATGGATGGACAGACGGACTGTTTGCCGTCAATCGATTTTTCGGTATCAAGGACCCACAAAACATAGATTCCGACTACACAATTTTCTATATGCTACATTAAATAGCATACACTTCCCCTTAAAGTCGTGGTAACTAAGTATATTCTAGGCATTGTCGGATCCCCTGGGTTCCCTAGACTTCCCCACGGGACCAAGAAGTTCATTTTCTGCATTACTGCCAGCAATGCTAAATTGCTCCATCGTGGCATAGCCCCAGAGGTTCCAACCACCACAGGCAGGATTCTGGCGTTGGGCACTCCATGAAGTTGGGCTGCCAGGGGAATGACTGGTTGGTACTTTACCACTTTTTCCTCCCCTGCTTTTAGAAGGTTAGACCCATCCTCGTGGCGGACAGTCACATCGACCACATGGACCCCCTCCCGGCTTTTTAGGTCAGGTTAGAGGAACTAATTTACAATATAAAGGAATACGATATCGTCACTTATTGGTTACCAAGGCCCGGCAATAAAAGTATTTCTGCCGAAAATTTCACGGTTTTCCGGCACACGATTGCAACACTACTTTCTCTTATAACGAAGTAAGGGCGAAAAAATAAAAACCACTCTTTCGGTACCTTACATTTTGTTTTTCCGTTAAAAACTCAAAATCGATTTTCTGCGGCATTACGTAAGTTCATATACAATGCGAGTCACGTAAATTTAGCACCTCCTCCAGTTTTTGAACGATTGAAATTATGGCAATGCAGTTTACACGGAAGTGTATGAGGGTCTGGGGCTAATTACTACACTATTAATTTCTATATTATCATTTATATTTTAAGAGATATTGAAGTAATTTTTTTTTTAAATGAAACTACACATATTTTCACTTTCTGGTATACATACGTATATAAGGAGTGTGTGTGTGTGTGTGTGTGTGTGTGTGTATATATATACACGCACACACGTTTCACACGTTTAGTACGTATACGTAGTAGTACGTATATACGTAGTATACAGAAAGTTATGTAATGCTGCGGAAAATCGATTTCGGGATTTCAACGGAAATACACGTTTGGGGTCCCCTGACACCGAAATAATTGTTGTTTTTTTTAACGTCCGTCCGTCCGTCTGACTGTCTGTCTGTCTGTCTGTCCGTCTGTTCGTCCGCCTGTGAACACTACTAGTGCCTAAACCATACGCAGGATTTTTTCAAAATTGAAGAAACCCCTGTCAACCCGGCTCTAGTTGATGCTTTGAAATTTTCAAAAACATTCTTTAAAATTTGGAGGTACTTTATGGGAAGCCCTCGGACATTTTCAAAATTTTCTCAAAACCGGCTACAAATTTTTCTTCAAATTTCTTGTAAGAATTGAGTAAAATGCACTCATAAAGGTGGCATAGGTCCGAATTTCACGGTTAACTCTGAATATTCGAAAACTGCCAAAATTTGATTTTTTTCGGGTCTTCCTACAACTACAAAATTGAAGACAGAGATTTTTCCTTCAAATGAAATTTGTTGTCCATAATAGTTCTTTCATAACGGTCTTGTAATTTTTTGAGAACTTTTGTAGTTTCTGTGCAATAGTGCGTCAATATGTACAATTTTAAAAAATAACAAAAATAAGATCTTCTCAAAAACTACTTCAATTTTTTTCTGTAAATGTTTGGTAAAGTTGGTGCCAAATGAACCCTATACGATGACATAAACGTCATATTGCTCTATTCATTCGTTTTTCCAAAAATTAGAAAAATGAACTTTTTTTACTTGTCTCTCACGCCGGTATTACTTACATTAGAGGCAATTTATTCAATTATTTTTGAAATTAAATTAAAAAATCCACATTTTCAGAAACGCTCAAACGCCATTTTCTACAAAATGGCTCCAAATGTTTTCTTCAAACTTTTCCAAGGGATAGTGCTAATTGTACTATTTAATATGACGTAAAGTTCATTTTGATGTATTCTTTTGTTTTTCAAAAATGACACAAATGTAATTTTTTGACATACGTCTCACGCCGTTAATATGCACATTTCCATCCATTTGTATACATTTTTGCATTTTAGACTGGAAGTTCTTCAAAAATGACTTTAAATGAAGTTTTTCGAAATCTCAATAGATTCCTGTGAAAATGAACTTCAAATTTCGAATTTACAAGAAAATGTTTAATCGACATTTTCTTAAAACGGCTACGATGTTTTATTCTTCTTTAATATTCGGAACGTAATATTTCGGTTGTAACATTAGGAATCCGAAAAGTTGAGAAAATGTCAAAAAATGTACTTTGGGAAACGATAGATGGCAGTTGGCAAGAGGATGGAGCAAGACCGTAAAGCCAGTCTACAACAAGGAAATTATAAAACATTGCTACGAGAAAGTCTGTGCTAGCACCACTAATTTAATCTATAATGACGAGCGTAAAAAGACTAATCCAATCATATACATATTGTCGATAAGCATTGTCTTGCGTAATTTTGATTTTTTGCATTTCGTTGTTAACGGATATTGTAACGCCCCGAGCACGTGCTAGCAGGGAGAGCGCTGCAGGCTTTGGTTGGACTGTTACATTTAAAATACACGCTAAACGATCGAGAGTTGCAAAAAAATCTAAATGTCAAAAAAATGCTATCTAACATATGAGAATATGTATATCATTGGATTCGTCTTTTTACACTCGTCGTAATAAATTAAACTATTTGCTACAGAATGGCATAGACTTTCTCGTAGAATATGTTTCTAATTTCCTTGGTGCGGACTGGCTTTAAGGTCTTACTCCATTCTCTGGCCAGCTGCCATCTATCGTCACCGAAAGTACATTTTCTTGATTTTTTCTAACTTTTCGGTTTCTTAATAGTAGAGTCGAATATGATTTTAAGAATATTAAAGAAGAGTAAAACCTCGTCCTAAATACAAATTTTCATTGAAAAATTTGAAGCTGTTTTTAAGAAAATAGCAATTAAAATTACTGTAAATACGAAATTTGAAGCTCTTTTTCACAGGAATCTATTGAGTTTTCGAAAAACTTCATTTGAAGTAATTTCAAGAACTTCCACTTACAAATTCAATAATGCATACAAATCGATGGAAATGTGCATATTAACGGCGTGAGCGATATTTCAAAGAAATTACATTTGTGTATTTTTTTAAGAAAAAATATAACAAAATTAACTTTACGACATATTAAATGGTGCAATTAGCACTATCCATGGGGAAAATGTGAACAAAAAATTTGGAGTCATTTTTGAGAAAATAGCGTTTGAGCATTTGTGAAAATGCGGAATTTTGAGCTCATTTTAACAAAAAACTGTTGAGTTTTCGAAAAACTTCATTTAAAGCGCATTTACTCATAAATATAATAATGTGAAGAAATTGCATCTAATGTAAATATTACCGACGTGAGAATCAAGTCAAAAAAATATTTTTTGTAATATTTGTAAAAACAAAAGAATAGAGCAATATGGAGTTAATGTCTCGTATGGAATATATTTGGACTTCTCTTACCAAAAATTTAAAGAAAAAATTTGGAGCTTTTTTGCAAAATCTTGCTGTCTAATTTTTTAAAATTAGAAATATTTCACGCACTATTGCACGAAAACTACTAAAATTTCAAAACAAAAAATCTACATGACTTTTATGTAAACACGATTTATGGACAACAAATTTCATTTGAAAGAAACACCTCTGTCTTCAAATTGTCAGTAGTTGAGTCAAGTTTTCAATAGTTAAGTCAAGTTGTCAGTAGTTGTAGGAAGACGCCGAAAAAAATGCAGACTTTTGCAATTTTCGAAAATTCAGAGTTAATCGTGAAAATCGGACCTATGCCACGATTATAGGTATAATTTACTCTATTCTTAAAAGAAATTTAAAGAAAAGTTTTGGAGCCATTTTTGAGAAAATTTTGAAAATGTCCGGGGGGATTCATGTAAAGTACCTCAAAATTTAAAAATGTTTTTCAAAATTTTAAAGCTTCAACTTGGATGGACAGAGTTTTTTTCAATTTGGAAAAGATCGTACGTGTGGTTCAGGCGCTAGTAGTGTTCACAAATGGACAGACAGACGAACGTGAAAAAAAACAAAAATTTTTTCGGTATTAGGGGAACCTAAAACGTATTTCCGTTGAAATCCCGAAATCGATTTTCTGCAGCACTAGATAATTTTCTCTATACTATGTATATTACTCCCGTATTACGTATGTAGACGAGAAAGTACAAATATGTATAGTTCCATTTGAAAAAGCAAAGTTACCTCAATATCTCTTAAAATACAAATGATAAAACAGAAATGAATACGTGTAGTATTCAATCCCTCATGCACTTTCGTGAAAACTACATTGCATTAACTTGAACCGTTCAAAAATGACAGAAGGTGCAAAAGTTACGTGACTCACGCTGCATATTACTTCATATAAACATACGTATACAAAATATTACCCGGAAATTCTATTGAAGTGATATATAAAAGATTTCTAACTTCCGATGAAAAAATCGTGAATTTTTTTTTAAAATTTTAGGATATTACATTTTTTCTTTTCCAAATAATTTCACATTAAGGTTTGGTCAATATTGACGAAGATAGCATTCCACTTTGTTGAGGTACAAATTTATAAACATAAATGAAATACGTAATAGAATTGTAACATAAATGCTACTCTAAAAGAAATACTGAATAGTTTTCAAGAGCACAACAAGAGCTATTTAATATACAGAATGCTCGAAGCAAAGTCTTCGAAACGAGCAATTAGAAAAAAATACCTGAGTTGGATTTATGGCAGTGGAACACGGCACGACATGATCCTCAAACACGACGTAACTATACCGTCTATTCGAGCTAGATTCAGGAAGTATATTTATGATAAATCGATTCGCGAATATAACAAACTGAACACACCAAGCCGTTAAAGAAAATCTTGAAGATTTCATCTAAGACACATAGAATGTCCTAAGAAATTCTAAAATATCCTAAGAAGACACAGGTATAAAATGTCCTCAAATTACTATTCTCAAATCGCTTTGGTGAAAGTTGCGTCAAATCGCTGGGTTGAAAGAAATTAACTGTACAAAAATGGGGTACTCAAAGATTCACAAAGAGAAACATTTTTGTAGCATTATAAACTTAAAATAGTATGCATTTCCTTCAAACATATAAATCTTGCTAGCAAAATTCACAATACGATACCTTTCTTAACTGTTTCCACACAATTCTTCCTTATTCTACCTCCTAATTGTTCGTCCATGCGTCACCTGAGGGATCCTTTTTTGCCAATTAAATAAGAGGAATGTGTTTATGAACAACTCGCCAAGGACCTAAATGAGCATTACCTATTACTTATTCTCGATAAAGTAGAAAGATCTAGGTTTCTTTTTAAGTTTGTTAAAAAACACTCCACTTTCGTTCTGGCTCCACAGGACATTTGATGATGTTCCTGTGGTTATTTCTACCTGTTGAAAAACCGCCTACTGCGAGCAAGACAAAACATTTACATTTGTATGGATTTCACACGTACCTGATACCAGTAGGGATCCTTTTTCTCCTTAGAATCTATATTGGCTTTTATCCACTGATTGTTCTTGTCCAAATACTTTTGAATACGACGACAAGTTTTCTCTCTCCCATCGCAGAACCCCTTCATGGTGTTGAACCAATGTTCATAAATGAGTTCACTGGTGACATATCCCTCCAAAACACCGGCTGCGTATACTTGATCTTCGTCAGGTACTTGATCATTGCTCTGCAGTTCCAAAAACGACCACCTTGCACAAAAGTTTAAAACAACAATCGTTTAACTTATCAAATCAGATTTCCCTCACAAAGTAATATAAATGGCTTTTGCAATTTTAATTCTAATAATTTTCACTCCATTAATGTACCACAATCAATTATTAATAATTTCAATTGAGATTGGTGTAAATTAAACAAATATAACATGTACGCTATCGAGAAAAAAATGACAATTTTTGATAGAATATGAGAATTATAATTTTCTCTATAAGTTTAAAAATTTTACCCTGTTTTGTTTATTTGGTTGTCAAAAATCGCTTTCGCCACCCAATTGACAGGTACATCTTCGAAATTGGTAACATCTGCTGTGTGTATTTGAGCACCCTTTGATTCGTCTAATGTTACATATTGAACGGTGTAATATTTCGAAGACGCCTGACTTAATGATAAAAGTAGGAACGTAATCGCCAGAAACACTATGTCACGAAGCGCGATTGAAGCCATAGCGGGAAGCGAGAACAACTGACGCTGAATGCGGTGAACGCGCGAGTGGTGTTTCCAGCGCCGGTGTGGAGTGGGGCTGACACACATCGTTCTGAAAGGTCAGGTGACTGGAACTGCCAACCAACGTCCAAATAAGTAGGGTTATACAATTTTGAAGAATAAGCATATCCATTTTGTCTATTCTATCTTTGTTTCTTCTCCTTATATTGGAAGAAATTTACAAATTTATATCGTTATACCTCTTTATATAATTAATATTTGGGAATTGTCCTACGAGAAATATGTTGGCAAGAATTTCGTGCGCCATGTTTAAGAATAAAGAATTACATCACTTTACGCAGGGCATTTTTCTGACCGGTAAACGACTAGAAACATTTACATACTTCAATATTTCTTATCACCTCAAAAGAAGCCTGTGATATATATATATTTTTTTCAATCAGTGACTAAAATTACTGGTCACTTTCTTCCGACTTTTTAAAAGTGGCGCCCTGCCGTCAGTGTGGTCCAGCAGGCACCCTCTAGCGATTCGTTTGTAAAGAGGTCAGGAATGTCTGAAAATAACATATAGAGCGCGGTAAATACGTAAATATTGACGTGTGATACGTGTAGAGCGCGGGGCAGATGGGAAGCGTAAAACATCACTTGTAATTGTAGAAAGTGTTATCAGAGGTATGTGTGCGTCGGTTGTAATTTGAAGGTTAGTTAAGGCCAAAGTATTTCGCTTCTAGACAACAGCATTTGAATGAAAATCTATAACGTTCGTTTTGTCAGTAACACTCCAGAAGTATTATTGGCACACTACTGTAATCTTTATTCAGAGAGAGCAAATTATCTGTAAACAATAAAGTTACTGTAAAATCAACTTTATTAATGTAATGAAGATCAACGAGAAAAATTTGGCCGCATTTGCATCTTCAGCTACTCCTGTTGATCGGGAAGGATGGCTTGTCAAGAGAGGAGAGGTGAATAAAGGTTATCAGCGACGCTGGTTTGTCCTGAAAGGGAACCTCCTTTTCTATTTTGAAAAACGTGGAGAGAAAGAACCCGTTGGAGTTATTGTATTGGAGGGTTGTACCATAGGTATGAAGTTATCTTTATTGTTAAAGATGACACTACATTCTAAAGTAAATTCTAATAAGTTTGTGCAGAGTTTGCACTTCATTGATTGGTTAGTGAATGTGTAAAATTGGAATTGCAGAAAAGTAATAAGATATTCATTAATTGGTTTTGTCAATTCAATATATTCATTGTGAATTTTCGGTTTTTAGAGCTAGCAGAGGATGAGGAACAGTTTGGCTTCAAAATTGTTTTTCATGGCACTGGTAATAGGAGTTACACTTTGGGAGCAGAATCACAGGAGAGTATGGAACAATGGATGAAGGCTCTAGCTTGTGCAAGTTACGATTATATGAAATTGATGGTAGCAGAATTACAACGCAGCTCGATGAAATGGAAGGTGAGTGACTCTTTGAAATGTATGTATTAGTAATGTATCACTTCTTTTGTGGGTATCAAGTTGATACCCGTTGTATGGAAATTCACTAATTACTGCTAACCAACGTTAAATGTGTTGAATTTTCTTAATGATTTACATGTGGATGTAATTGGAAGATTTATTTAAAATGATTATTAAAACTTTATTGAGAGGACTTTCTGCAAAGATTTACATAAAGTTCCCCAAAATATAAAAAGAAAGCAAGAAAAAAATATTTAATGCCAAAAACCCATTTAATATAAATGTACCCATATAAAGTAAAAGAACTTAATGAAATGAAAAATGTATAATTCTATTTATATTATTTCTTCTGTATCTAGTATGTAAATTTGGTTTTTTTTTTTTTTTGGTATATTAAGTGGTTATTGCATTATTTTTTTATTTTTATCATCTTGATGGGAATTGTAGAAAAAAATTGCTTTTAAGTGTTTTTCATCTTTTGTTAAATTGTATTAATGTTATGATAGTAATTAATCCTTTATCAAATTACATTATTTCCAGAGTGTGATGCAGTGACAGCTGCTTTTGGTGAAAAATCTAGTCTTTCATCCCCACAATCCGAATCAAATGATAATAAAGCCAACAGTTCTCCAATGCCACCCCCTCGGCAGAGACATAATCCTTTTAATAAAGTGACTCAAGAAGCATCAAATGGATCTGGTTATCAGCATTATCGATCTCATAGCATCCGATCAGCCCCAGGGCGAGCTGACAGTGGAAGATACACTGAAAATATTCCTCGTTCTAAGGTGACCTTCAGAGAATTGCACAATTCTTATGGTAGGCGCATTTTAAGTGACTTTAATGAATGGCGACATGCAAAGCGAAAATATTCCTCTTATATGATTTTTCATTTTAAGGAAAACCGTCACTACCCAAGATTTATTGATTACTCTGTAATAACATACAGATGTTACATGTCAGTGGTTGCAATTATAATATTTCATAGAGCTTGTCAACATCCTCAGGATATTCATCAAACTTGTATATAGTGTATTTTTTCCATTGTCATATGTATATTTTTTTCATAGTAGTTTGGTCCAATTTAATTGTATACAGATTTTCCCATGCATTAAAACAAGTGTATTATTTAGTTGACTGCACTTTGTGTGCATTTCCTTTAAAAAAAAAAGGGATGTATATGTCTCTTTCTCGTTATTCTGTTAAACTTGGGCATAAATGTAATAATGCTAATTTATTATTTCAGTTCATTACAAATTGAACTGAGGAAATAGTTTTCTGAAAAGAAGTGTGTGATTTTGAGTAAAGTGTATTGATGTTTGTACCTGGTTTATTCTGTATTATTTCTTTTTGAAAATTTTTTTTTTAAAGGAAAATATTTTAAAATTTTTAAATTTTCCAAAAAAAAAATTAGAATATTGATCTTCCTGTGTAATCTGTAAATCATATTGTGTAAAATTTTTTCATAATGGAAAGGTTTTTTTTTTTAAGGATATAAAATATTCATATTTATTAAAAAGGAGTTGCAGTTCCTTACAACTTAGTCAAGAAATAATTTGTAATGGTAACTTCAATTATTATATTAATCACAACTGTTGATAAATTATTTTGAAAAATCAAGTGCATAACTGTAATATTACTACAGTTTTATTGTAATGTAACTTTTAAATTTAAAATTGTCCCTCTTTACTATCTTTACTATTTTATTGTCAGGTAATAAAAACTTCATGGAATGTTCTATTATTTTGCTTTGGCTTTACTTTTTGCAATTTTTTTTTTAATCTGGATTTGTTAGAAATGTTATCAAAATAATTCTCTACTCAAAAAATTAATAGAAAGGTTTGGTTTTCCTAATCATATTGTTTATAAGCTTAAAATCCTGTATATTAAAAGATATTATGAGACATTTTAATTTTAATTCAAAAATAAATGCATTCATTAATATTTAAATTTGGGCTCTTTCTGGAATATTTGATTTGCCTGACCTGGCTGCCATCTGTAGGCTCCTGAAGGACCTTTATGAGCCTTTGCAGTGTCCCACTGCTGCCAGGGCTGATTCTTCCGTTATAACTCTCCAGATCCGTCAGCAAAGCCCTTGGGCCCAAGTAGGTCCAGAACAGATATTGCCAATGGACACATCCCAGTACTTGTATTGTTTTAAGAAGTAGGGAGCCAGCTATTTAGAGCTCACACGTTGCCAGAGAGGCCAAGGGATTTGGACAGTTAACAGACAGAGTAACCCATTGACTACTTTTGACATCTCCCAGATGTCATGACTGAGAATAGCTTTCTCTCTCTCTCTTCTGACATCTCAGAGATGTGAATGTGTTGAGTCCACGCACAGTACTTGAGTGACTGAATATGGAGTTCCCGGAGAATGTAACATATTTCTATTTATGGTTTATTTAGGTGTTTATCCTGACATTGTGTTGAAATTTGATGCTCCCATTCATAGTTCTTCATAATTTTTCAATTGAAATACTGCAAAAAGAAGCATTTAAATCTGAGGGGAAGGCTAGTGCAAAGGGTGAATAAAGCTCATGCAAATGAGTTAAGATACAATACACAAGGGATTGGGAATGCCACTGTATATACTGAAAACATTTATGCATTGCAGGATTCAAGACCACAGTCCTAATGTCCAAGCAACTGCCCAACCCTCTTCGTCATCAGGCTGGTTTATTAAAATTAAATTTGTGTTATATCAAAACAAACCATACACTAATTGAAAACATATCTTCGCTTTTTTTCTTTCTAAGAAAAATTCATCACAACAAAGGTAAAAGTTTTGCAAACACTTAGCAATCAAGCGACACATTTTTTTAAATTTACGATTAACTCACAGTCTTTCACTGGTTCTTTTTGTTTTTACTGAAGGCAAATTTTAGGCTTTTGAAGAATAACCTCTTGAGCTGAACATATCACTTTATATAATTACTTAAATTTTTGAATTAAAAACAGTTTCAAATATATATGAAATTAAGAGTAAAATTATATCAGTAATAACAATAATAATAATTTGATTCTCAATTTAATATATAATTGAAATTGTTCTTTAATTCAAAGCTTTAAGTAACCACATACTAGTAGTTTCCTTTTCATCATTGACCACTTAATTGATGAGGGTTTGACTTACTTATGAAACAACCTGCAAAGACCACAAAATACTATTTTCAAGTATTTGAAATTGATGTGAAAATTAGTTATGTATGACATTAATTTCACTTTTTAAAGTATACTTTGACAATATACACTTATTACACAATAGGCCTTTAGAAAACTTCCAGTTTTTGTTTCCTGGTCTATCTATGAAAATCTAAAAGTTCTCTTGGTCTTTACAAAAGTTTTAGTGTGGTCACCAAAAATTCTTATTAAAATCAAAACGTTTGAAATTATAATAAATTCTTTTGTAGAGAGCGGCATCAAAATACATACTCTGGGAATGGCATTAGGTCCATCATTTGACCCTTGCTCCATATATAAAGTAGTTGTGGCTGATGCTCTACTATTTTCCCAACTAAGAATCCAAAATATCTGTTCCATCAACTATTGTACTCCCCCCACCTATTCAGGTTATTGTTATGAATAGTTAGGTGAAATATCTGTCAACTAGAACAGACGGATGTTTTGGAGGGGAAAAAAACAAACTTTTTTGGTACCAGGGGATCCCAAAACATATTTCCATTGAAATCTCGAAATCTATTTTCCGCAGCATTACATAACTTTATATATATTACTCTGTATATATGTACCTATACCAAAGTAAAACAGATTAAGGTATTACAACAGAAATGTTAAAAGATTAATATGAGATTTTTGAAATAGTATTATTGAAAATAATAAATGATTCCCCAGAAAAAGGGATTTTTCTGGACTCATTCCATACTAACTTTCACAATAATACCAATTCCAAAAGAGACAAATACAAAGAAAGCAACTAAATTTAGGTCAATAAATAAGCCATCCATAAATTAAAAATATTATAAGAAATAATGAAAAAGCAATTGAATAAGTATATTGGAAAAAACTCTGCCTATATCTGTTGGAATCTATGCTGGGCTGTACAAAATACCTGTGATGGCGGGCGAGCCGAGCAGCGCAGCAATGATGGATATTGCCAGTTCCAAGCCCAGTAAAATGAGGAGGGTCTCTAGCTTCTACTTACTTGTGTCACACTGCTCTCTACTATCCTATTTTATCACTCGAGATCTCTTGTGTTTTCGACCATGACACTACTAGGTTTCGAGGGCTAGGGAGTCCTTCATTTTCTAGTCTTTTCTTTCCTCTAATTTTATCTCCTTACTTCTCTACTCTTCTCTGCTATCCTTTATTTCTCCTTCGCACTTAGGGGAGGAGGGACTCTTTAGCCATAGCAAAAGCAACCTTCCTAGGGCGTGGAAAGCCTGAAGAAAAATTCTCTGGCCCTTCAGGCAGGGGGTTGAAGCATTAGGCCTGTCCCTCCCCCCATTCTTTGTAAAACCCTATGTCATCACAGTCAGTGCAAAAATTCCTAGTAATTTGCCTCAGAATAAACCTAACAGATGAACTTAAGCAAAGGAAAAGGAAAATGATTTTTGGAAACTGGAATATTCAAGGTCTAGCCATGAAACAAAAAGCAGTCTTGTAAGAGATAAAGAGATTTAAATTATATATTATAGTTTTAACAAAAACAAAAAAGAAGGGAATGGGATGTGAAAAATTGGAAAATTACATCTATATATTAGTGGAGTTAATGAGAAAGAACAACCAAAGGCTGGTGTATCAATTCTGATAGATAAAAAATGGTCAAACAGCAGTAAAAAATGGAATCAGAAAAATGAAAGATTGATTATGATGAAATTAAAATTGAAAGGAACAATATTGCAAAATTCATATGTTCCAACAGATGAAAAAAAAGGTTTAAAAATTAAATTTTATCAACAATTGACTTCTGTTTTAGAAGAGATTGGAAATAGAAAAGAAATAATTATATTAGGGGATGTGAACAGTTGAACCGAAATAAATGAAAAAGCAATATAATTGGAAGATATGGAAAACTAATAACAAATGATAATGGGCATAGATTGATAGGATTATGTTAACAATATAATCTTCATATTCTAAATGGGTTTTTAAAACAAAGACATACACAAGTTTACTTCAACGCAAACTACCAGTCAGTTGAACTCAACTATTGATTATGCCATTTGCAAAAACTCCATTAAATTATAATTTGAAGACGTCAGATTATGTCGAAGAGCAGAATGTGACTCAGATAACCACTGGCTGAAAGTAATACTGTATTTCCCATTCTCCAATGACAGCAAAGAATTTTGACAATGGACAAAAATATACTTCAAATTGATACAAAACAATATACAGTAATTTTAAAAAATAGATAATATTTCCATTAAATTTATGTTTAAATACAATTTCAATCTATTAAATGAAATTTTGTTTTTTCCGCTTTGACTATGTATGAAGAAATAAAAAATAAAATCCATAAGTGCAAACGAAATCTTAGGAGAAAAGAAAAGATAGAGATAATTTAAATAAGAGTTTCTGGTGGAATAAATAGTAAAAAACTAAAGATATTAAGAAGAACTGTACCACAAATGGCTTTCAACAAAACAACAAGATGATAGAGAACAATACATGAAAGTAAACAGAGAGGTAAAAAGAAGAGTAACAAAAGCAAACTAGAGGTGCTACAGAATGGCACAGACTTTCTTGTACCATTTTTTCTAATTCCTTGCTGTGGTGTGGCTTTAAGGTAGTGCTCCATTCTCTGGTCAGCTGCCATCTATCGTCGCCCGAAGTTTTTTGACAATTTCTCAACTTTTAGCTTTCTTAGTAGTAAAACTGAATCATTACTTCAAGAATATTAGAGAAAAAACTTGTCCTAAACAGAAGTTTTCATTGAAAAATTCGTAGTCTTTTTAAGAAAAGACGATTAAGCATTACCTAAAAAAACATTTACAGCATTAGGCATTTCAAGAAAATTTATTTTGTGTAATTTTTGAAAAATCATATGAATACCCCAAAACAAATTCTATGTCATAACAAACAGTGCAATTAGCAATATCTATTGAAAAAAATTGAAGAAAAAATTTGGAGTCACATTTGAGAAAATGGCATTTGAACATTTCTGAAAATGCGGAATTTTGAGCTTATTTGTACAGAAAACGGTTGAGTTTAGAGAAACTTTATTTGACATTATTTAAGGCACATGTACTCCTAAATATAATAATGTGAAGAAATCACCTTTAATGTAAGTTTTACAGACATGAGAAAGACGTCAAAAAAAAATTCATTTTTGAAAAACAAAAGAATACAGCAATATGGCGTTCATGTCACGTCATAGGGTTTGTTTGACCTAACCATATCAAAAATTTACAGAAAAAATTGGGGCCGTTTTTGAGAAAATTTTGAAAATGTCCGGGGTGCTCCATGTAAAGTACCCCCAAATTTTAAAGAATGTTTTTCAAAATTTCAAAGCTTCAACTAGAGCCAGATAGACAGAGGATTCTTCAGTTTGGAGATCGTACGAATGGTTTAGGCGCTAGTAGTGTTCACAGAGGATGGATAGATTGAAGGATGGATGTTTTGCTTCTAGTTGGTTTTTCAACACCAAGGACCCACAAAACAGGGATTCTGGCTACACCACGTTTTAAAGGATTTTTTTCTCTTAATTTAGCAACAGTTTTTATGCACTTTTTCACCCCTAGAGCCCGGCAATGAATTTTTTCCGCCGAAAATCCGCCATTTTTCGCGTAGCATTAAATAACTTTCTCTATACTACGTATATTACTCCGTATATATGAGAAAGTAAAGGACGAGATTGTTTTCTTGAATGAATTCCTGACTTTCTGTAGTCAAAAGAATAAATAAATTTTTTAAAAAAATCCCCATCACCCTTCAAACTTTTTTAACTGTTAAATGGTCAAATTTAAAAAAATACAATCTTAAATTTTGGCAAATGAAACAAATCTAAACAAATATTTTTTTTAAATAACTTTTTTTGTTCTTCAACTCTCATCACAAAAATATTTTCCCTTATATTTCTAATCTTGTATAGATAGACAGAAATATGCAGTATGATCTCTATGAAATGTGTTTGAAAGTTCATTTCTTCTCAAATTTGTATATTTATTACAAAAAATTATTTGTAAATCACAATAATGGAACATGATTGCAAACTTCTTATCAACCCTTATATCTTAAACATTTTGATACTAATGTCACTCAACTTATTTTGTGTCTGTTATTTCAATTCATATCAGTCTCTCACTTTCTGAAAGAAAATAAATATGAATCAAAAAGTTCAGAAATAAAATAAAATTAAATAAAATAATAAAGAAGAAATAGAATTAAATAAATTATCCCATTTTTTCTTAATTGATATATTTACAAAACATTGAATTTTTGTACAAAAATAATTTATTCAATTCATAGCAATCTAAAAGCTTTTTTAAATAATTTTAATTGATATAGATCTCGTTATTATATTTTATTTAGGCTTTGAATATTCTTGTATTAGTCTACTGGGTGTTGGTTTGTCAGCATTATTTTTAGGTGTTCCATTACCTAACCGGTAGCCTTTCCCAGAAAATGCAGACCATGTTTGCTTTGGAGCTTCATAAGTAATATGATGCTTATCTTCAATCTGAAAATAAAATTAATTTTTTTACATACAGGTTTATCAAAAAAAGGCATTGTGTATTATCATTGTCATCATCAACCCAACTTGTCTTTTCCATAATCATTTCTAATTTCATTTTCCAATTTAAATATCTTAATGTCTATATCTTCTTTATGAGAACAGGGAAAAAGGTATTAACTCTCTCAATAATCATCTACCTTTAGTAGGACTTTAAGCCAAGGAGGAAAATAAAATGAACTTGCTCAAGGAATGTAATACATGGGCTTATCCACACCACAGTTCCCTTTTTTGATTCTATGCAATAATCTATTTTTTGAGTGATGTCTTACTACAATAATTCAACTGCCGTGTAGCCTATATAATATGGATAAATATTTTTCAGAAAATAGTACTATCATGTACCACTTGTAATTATTGATCATGAATACTAATTATAATCTTTATTTCATACTATGAAATTCATAAAATTAAAAAATACATCAAAGTATGGCTAAAAAATTAATAATTTAAAAAGTAAATATTTATTTTTACAAATAAATATTATGAATAGAAATACTGAAAATAATATAAGTGCACTTCACTACTGCACATATTGGCAGCCAATTGGGAGCCTAGAGTTTGTCCCTATTGGGGTGGTGTCACACTGGTGGGAGATACCTGGTTAGGGAAAATCCCCACAAGCTGATTTAGGTTGGTACCAGATCTCACCAGCCAGCAGGCAAAGATTCCTCCTGACTCGCATGATAAAACATGCACTTATGGGGCTAATGACCTCAGGAGTTGATGTGGCCGGAGTCACTAATCAATCAATTATTGAAAATAATATAAGGCTTTTTCTTCATTTTTTAAATTGAACTTCAACAAAAATTGAATGCACTAATTATTTGCTTCTTAAACTCTTTCCAACTTCTGCTCAGTCAAAATAATATTTAAATCACTGAGATATTCTTAGTGAGTGCTCTATAAAAAAAGCATTATGAATTTTAATTTGGAAAATGGGCACTGTATTAGATTATAGTATCAGGTATTGTCAAAAATAAAATTAGCTTGCAATGACAGATTAATCCACTATTTTATAATTTCATATCAAATATTCAATCATTTCATTTAAATATTCAAACAATAAGTAAACATTGAACACATTTATCTCAATGTTTTTCAGTAATTTTGTATTTTTATTTTGGGGGTTGCTCTTTGACTCAAGGATTTGTGAAATTTGCCTGACCAGTCTGTCAGTAGTTGAAACTGTAACGTCAATTGCAGTGGTAGAGGAGCATGGAAATTCTTTATCTATATCTATATCTGTACTAATATATGACGATAAAAGTGCATTGACTTACAGCATGATAATCTCTGAATCTGCTGAATCAATAAAATGCTGAAAAATCAGCATTTCAACCAACCTTCAAAATGCTGATAAATGAGCCGCGCTCGTGGCACATAGCAAAGTCGCTAGCCTTTCACCACTGAGGTCCGGGTTCGATTCCCGTCGAATCTCTGTGAAATTTGTTCCAACAAAACGAGTTTGGCTGCTTCATAAGGGCTAGACCAACCCCTGTGAAGTGTCCTAAACCCTACCCATCCCTTATTCCTTCCCAATTCTGGCCGCTGGATAGTGACGCAGGAGCGCGTAGTAAGAGGTGTGTACGCAGAGATGCTACCTGGCGTGACAACTGACTGCAACGTGACGTGACATGACTTAAAGGTAATGGAGGATTACTCCCGCGCAAGTTAATGGAGGATTACTCCACAGCGCAAAGCGCTCGATGCCCCTTAAGGGGTTTGGAGACACGTTGCGTCAAGTTGTAAGAGCAAAAATTATATATAAAAAAAAACAAAAAACAATGAAACTTTTGTGCTAGCATCCTTTAAAAGTCTGGAGTACTATAGGCTATGATTTATAGCCATAAACTTAAATATATTTACAAAATAATTACTTTTCTGGACATTCTTCACCTGGCTTTAGATCATAGATTCAAGAACGGATCAAAGTCAATAGTTTAGCTGCGCACCACCAGAGGATGGCGTCTGAGATCTACTACTGATTTCTTCAATGTCCAGAATTATTATGCAATTCATTGGAGATTGAATAAAGCTATGTAATGTCTATGTGTGCCGTTGGTATTTGTTTTGGAATTTAAAAAAAGGCTTAACAAAAGTAGTAAAGAATGTCAATGTTGTACATACATTGTCCATGTTATTATACAAACAGTGGGAAAAAACATTGTGAGTTTGAAAGTGTTTAAAAATTGAGGTAGGTTAATGGAGTAAAAAGTACAATAATATACAGAACAGAACATACAGTAATGTACCATGTACAATAAATAGATATTGTATATTTTCTAAACAACCTCTTCTTTTTCATAAATTTGTGAATACTCAATTGTTTGAAACAATTCCGAAATGAAAGCCAAAGTTGTCAAAACAGACTACAAGTTCTAAGAAATGGGCAGTCATAAAAATTCTGAATTGGCTACTCATAGGAAAGAGTGACTTGCTGAAGTACACACTTAACCATTCAAAATAATATTGCAATGAGGGAAGCAAATTTGAATAATTCTCTATGTAGTAGGGCAGCTTTTCATTATGTCTTTCAATTTGATTCTTTACACAGCTTTCATGTTCATATTCATAAAACGGAAAATATTTGTATATTTTGGGTCAACCCTGTTGAACTTTTTTCTTTAATATGTTCAGAAGGTGAGTACAGTGGTATATAATGAAGCAATGATCTTTTATATATTAAGATGATTTTCTCCCCCATACGTCACATATAGTTTTTTACTGTTTTTGCCTAAATAAATTAATAAAGACTAATTATGCTGTAATTTTGCATATCAATTGCTCCCAATGATTTTTTTAATAACTAATAGTAAAAAAAAAAAAAAATTTTTTTTTTTTCAAGATCTATAGTATCTAGCATTTCAGATCAAATAATGAAGTGGTTCAATACATTGTCAATTTATTGTGTACACATAATGTACATGTTGGTGGATCAGTATTGTTCTTATGTTGCAATGGAATTTGAAATGGAATTGATGTACCTAAACAAATAAGTGTTGTACTACATGTTACTAGCACATAGGATTTTAAACATCTATATTTCTGTTGCCTTCAAAATAATTATAAAAACTGACAATTACATTTCAGCATAGATATTTTCATTTCCATTTATGATCATGTTTCATTAATTACATTATAATATCTATATCTATTACTCTGGGTCTATCTACAAGCATATCTGTACGAGAACTCTCGCATGTTATACTCTGCTTAAAAAAGTAAATCCCTTCAAGGTCACAAGTTGGGCAGGAGATACATTTTTAATCTTTCTTTAAGAATATGATAGAAGAAAAAATATTAAAAAAGAGTTATTTTTACAATGTGGCAATTTATAGTAAGTATTGGTATAATAGATAAAACTCCACAAAAAGAAAATACGTAAGTCTACAAGTATTTTATTTTGCAGTTAAGATTTGTTTATTGTTTTTAGTCATAAAGTGATGAATGTTTGAGAGCTGGAACTCCCAATTAGAAAAATGTACACTTTTTTAGTGGGAAGTGAGCAAAATAGACCAGAAACTTCCAAATAGAGGGCAAGACAAGACAGGGATAGCTGGGCGCGTCAGGGCGAAGCAGGAATAGAATGGGATACAAGTAGGCCCGTTGCAGGGCATGAATAAATGGATTTCCTCTTCCTGGATAATAACTTACTGCAATAATGCCTGGGCAACACTGGGTACTTAAGCTAGTTGGCCAATACACACAAAGTAAAAAATGAAGAGAAAAAAGTCATTAAAAAAATTCTTAAAATTTCAGTTGAATTTAAAACTTTATACTTGTTTCTGATTAAGCTTAATGTTTTCACCATTACTCATAAAAATAAATGATTAATTTTATATTCTTATTAAAAAAATAAAATATTTACTTGAAAGGGCACACCATCAGGATAGTCATTCTGGAATTCTGATGGGAAATAACCATCTAATATATCCTGAAGGAATTGTTGAGTATTATCGTCATCATAAGACCGGTACGATCCATTGTTTAAGATAAGTCCATTAGCATACAGAGTTAGTGGGATGCCAGCTGATCTCTACAAAATTACATAAATTATTTAAATGGAACAATTAAAAGAATCAGTAAAAATATGATTATCATTGTAAACTTACTTGAAAAGTGGCTCCACTTTTTGTATAACACAGTTTAGATTCACCTTGACCAGCAATTAAATTTAATTCTTGCACTGCTTGAAGTAACTTACCAAAATCAATGGAAGAATTAGATGGTATTGAGGAATCTGATGTCCATACTGACACTTGATTATCCCTGAGGAAAACAAATTCCCAATATTCATGATTTCACTATCAATACTAGTAGCAAGGAATGTAGATACCATTCATCCTCCAATGTAATTAATTTCCATTATGTTTTGACTAGCAAAAGTAACTAACACTTGTAATAATTTTAAATCCCCTATTAATTACTAAGTTTAAACAATTATTTTCCATTCTCTTCTCCATCGTGTTCTGCTGTTTATTGTAGTTTTTCAAAGTTTATCCTCCCTTTCCAAGTTTCTCAGTCACCTTGAATTTCTTTTCCTCTTTCTGAATTTCGCAACCCTTACAGTGTGTCCTGAATACATATTCTTTAATTTTAAATCAATTCTTAAATCTGATGACAGAATCAAGTAGAGAAATTACAACACACAGCATTATCCTTATCCCAACATTAAAACCCAGACTGCCCCATCATATCCTTTCTCTCTTTGTAATGGTTTCAAAATATTTAAACTTAATGTATCTTTATTTTTTAACTTTCTCTGACTTAATAAATAACTAATATTTTTGAAATCTTAATTAAAATGTCCTTCTTTCAAAATAATCATAAAAAAACTGAATAGATACCATATTCATTTGAATAGAAGACGAGTCTTTTTCTTAACATCTCATTCCAAAAATACGGCTTGTCTTATATTTGCAGACTTATCCTAGTCAGTTGGATCTACATTTTACTCTGCCTTTCCCAAAACCCCATAATGCTGATGTAACAGTACGCTACAAATGTGACAAATACAAAGCTCTAGAATACACCTAATTATATTCACAGACACATTCTTGTACCCAGTGGATTTGCCTGGCGAAATTTTTTAAAATGCTGGTAAAGAAAGAATTTCAAACAAAGGCATTGCAGTAGAATGTGAATGAAACGCATTGTAAAAATTAATAAAAATAGTTTTCAGTGTTTTGTTATACAAGGCATTGATCATCGAGGCCGTGCAGACATTCAATGCCCGACAAGTGTGAAGCAGTGTTCTGAAATACCCGACAAGTGTGAAGCAGAAGTGAGTGTTCTGCAGACTGCAAGAGATTGAAATGAAAACAAATCACCTTCCGTAAATACCCATTCTACATTCAACCACATAGGTTATTAAAAAAATATTTTTTTAGAAAACAATACCCAAATATAAACTTTTTCGATCTGTCCAACATCACCTGGGAAACAGAGGTATGCAAATGTACAAATTCGCAACTCAATCACACATATTCCCATTATAGTCCGGTGGGTATGTACATTTTACCTGGAAAAAGGTCATAAAAACTTTTTCTTTGAGTATGTTTTATGTACCCAGGCACTTGTTAAAACTCTGAGTTTTTGACCTCCCAAACCTTATGCTAACTCCAGGAGGCCTGAAAAACGGTATTATTTTCTGACTTGTTTCGATTTTTTCTCTAAAGTATTTAACCTTATGTCCTGTAGAAAAATTATTCAAATAAATTTTAAAGAGGATAAAATCTACTACAACTTTTGTATAAAACATTTTTTTGAAACCAATTACCAAGCAAGCTACAGGTTTCCGAAAAAACGTTATTTTTTCAATTCTCAAAAATGTGTGCAAAAATACACGTTTGTGAGGTTACAATCAACCTATAATAAATATAATAATTATTAAATGTAATACTATAATTTAACTCATCGTCGGTGTAAACATTGCCTGTGATGGATATGGATAAGCGTGTATTCGTGTTCCAGTTTATCTCTTTAACATGGAAACAATGTCATTTCAACAAAACTGGTATACATTATTATTGGGGAATTAAAATGGGAAAAAGAATACACTGGATGGTAAGACACCTCTAGAGGGGTAAATAGGAAGTGAGTGATATTCACAACAAAATCATTACGTAATTCACAATGGACATACCACATATACGCACTGACAGGCATAGCTGTTTAACAGATGATTGTCACCTAAATTTTTAAAGAGATAAATACACCTAAATTTTTAAAGAGAATAAAATGTCCTACTTCGGTAAATTTTTTTTTAAACATAACACTAAGTGACCTACAGTGTCAGAACAGAACAGAACGAAGCTGTAGATTGATGTGCGGGGATACGACCCATCAGACACCTGATTACTGATGCCTGCATTTTGTTATTTCTTTTGAAATGTTTTGCACACTTGGTGAATAAATATTTATACCAGTTTTTCCAGGTAACCCCCTTTTTTCAGTACCTGACTACTTTCAATTCTAACCTACAAATCAAAGTGATATTTATCCACCTAATAAGTTTTTATTCAGGTGTAATTTGTAACCAAAACTATTGATAATGAAAGAACAAATTTTGATTTTCAGAGAGCAATTTTCCAAAGAAAGAAGAGAGTCACAGCCCTAAATTTTTCTGCGCTTTTACACGTAACAGTGTTGTTTCTTTTTCATAAAATATCAATGATATGTACCTTAAAAATTAATCCTCCCAAAAATATGGAATTTTAATTGGAATTATATTTTTATGGAATTAAATATGGAATAAATAAGGGAGTAACATTAATCCCTGATTTACTTCAGTTGAAAGTTGTTTTTTGCACTTCTGTAAAATTACGTTTTCATGACTTATCAGCTTATTCACCGGGGTCAAAGATATATTGTTGGTGTCGTCGTCATTGTTGGTGCTTTTTTTTACTGAAGAATGAGTTTTGATATTACTTGAGAGGAGACAAATGATTCTAAATATCTTGTTTAAATTAGTTTTAAGTCGTATTTTTTCGGAACCAATGGTGACTGCTTAAAACAAGTTTCACTGCATTAGACTTTATTTTAAGAAAGTTAAATGTTTGCCATGAGTAAACATGCACTTCTGCTAATTTAGTTTGTAGTTCACAAGTATGATAAAAGTGACAAGGACACAGAAGTTATACATTTTTGGTAGAAAGTAGAGAAGATACAGAAAATATTTTTTCCTCTTAATGGAAAAGAAAAAAAAAGAACAGAAAAAATTGTAAATAAAACAAGTACATTTAAGCAATTCAAAATGTACCATAAAAAAAAAAAGGATACAAATGTAATAACAAAAGAAAAGCAAATTACACCTAAGATTCGCTCATTATGATATTTTTTAGAAACAAAATGTGTCACTATTTTGCTAAGCAAGTATTACAAGACACACAACATTACAAACAGTCCAAGAAAATTGTATAAGTCTTAAAATAAAATACATACTTCTCAATGCAATTTTCTATTTTACTCGAAGAATTTTGAAGACTGCTGTTCCAGTCATTTCCTTCTGACTTTGAATTGTGCTGTGCCAGTAATTCCTAAAAAGTGAAAAAAAAAACAACAAAAAAACATGCTGAGTGCTTATCTTTCCATAGACACTTTCCTTACTCATTCTTGTTTATAATTAGAGGGGTTTATTTTCCCTTTTTTTTCCTTTTTTTTTTCCCCCAGATATTTAGAGTAACTTTGTATTTTTAGAGGAATAAGTAAAACTTACTTTTACTACTACTCTAAAAGTAGTATTAGATGTAAAGATCATCTGCATATCCAATACCAAGTTTTAAATATAAAAAATGACTCAGCAACAATAATCATAAACAACTATTTGTTGTTTATCAAAGGAATTATTAAGAGAACATCAGAGATAATTTTTCTCGCCACTGAGTTTAAATTTTCCTGATTTTCTTTTCTTTTTCTTCTCCCAAATACAATTCAACAGTAATACCAGATTCTGGTTAAATTTGTTAAAAAATTTTTAATTAAATTTTTGCTACCTGATGACTCAGAAAACTAGATGCTTAATTTTGATTTCATTCAACCTAAGGCAAGATCCAATTGAAATCTCATTCTGATTATGAATGTTCTTAATGATTTTGAATAGTTTTATTATGTTCTATGTAAGCAGTATCGTTTTCATGGGTGGTGCAATGTCATAAGCATATAGTTTGCATCTTAGTAACAAAGTAACATCATCAACTTGAAGTAACAAATTATTTGCTTTTTAATATTTTTTCCCCTTGATAAAAAAAAAATCTACACTATAAATGTATTTTAAAAATCAGCACATATTCAAAGGAAAAACTTCTAAAACTTGTGTGAATACCTCCAAAGCTTTTATCTTTTGTTCAAATTGATTACATTTTTCCTGTAGCTGTTTACATCCATTACCAGAAGAACAGCAACAATTCTTCTCAACTGTATTTGAAGCTTTTCTTCCAAATCTGAAATCTATAAAGCAATAACTGAGAATGACTAATAAACTTAACCAGACCCAACAAATCAATCAAAATATAAAGCATCTTCAAGAGTATTTTAAAAATATTAATAAAACATTCAGTGATAAAATTTTGCATTACATTTAGAACTCTCCAAAATAAAACTCAATCTAATTTTTGAAGAAGGTGATTTAGCTGAAAAAAAAATTATTTCCTGATACACATAGCTTAAAAATTTAACATTGTTTTCAGAATTTTCAGTTTCAATTAAAAGTTCAAGTGAACATTAAATAAACAAGATGTGTTTTATTAACCCATGAGCACATGTTCATATTCCATGATGGATCCATAACTCTTTGTTAAGATTTGATAAAGGATTTTCAGCCAATGAATTACAGGCATAAAAAACAAAAATAACCTTAAAAGTAAACTAGTGGTGTTACAAATGGCACAGTCTTTCTCATATTAGTTTTCTATTTTCTTTTGTCTGGGGTAGCTATTCAGACTTGCCAAACACTCTTTTCAAAATTTCAAAGCTTCAACTAGAGCCAGATAGACAGGAGTTTCTTCAATTCGGAAAAATCCTAGTTTTTTTTTTTTTTTTTGTGGTTTAGTTGCTAGTGTTCACAGAAGGATAGACAGACAGATGGACTTATTGATGGACATTTTGACATCAAATGGCTTTTCGGTATCAAGGACCCACAAATCAGGGGTTTTGGATACACCACATGTTAGAGGATTTTTGCCCTTAATTAAGCAACTGGATTTATCCACTTTTTTGTCATCAGAGCCTGGTATTGAATTTTTTTCTGCCGAAAATCCACTGTTTTTTCTTGCAGCACATTATCTTTCTACATATTTACGTATATTACTTCCTATATGAGAAAGTAAAAATAAGGGGATGTGCTGAAGCTTTTTCTCAGCTCAGTTTTGTGAAATGAAGAAATGTAATAATTTGGAGTAAATGTAACAATTTATGTACTAATTATTTTAATGTTTTCAAAAATCTTAGTGATATAATTAGCTTGGTGCAGTGGCATCTAGAGAGGTACTCTGGTCGATCCTGTTGTCCCAGCTACTGTAGGTTGGGTGAAAGTGAAGAATATTATGGTTTTGGCACTTTTAATATGTAGTATTTATTTCTCCACCAACAGTCTCCATATGAGTATTATACACTAAGGGCTGAGAGCTATGAGAACTGGGAACAGGGGGACTAGCATAAGACCTTATCCCACTGTCTAATACTTTTCTGTTCTTTAGGTTAAAGAGGCAAGTTTTATTTTCTTGCTGCTTTGTTTTAGAAGGGAGAGGGAAACAGAGTCTCTCTCCTTCCCACTTATACCAATATTTCATACAATATCTTTGGAACAACATTAACTTTGATGTATGTAGCAAATGTTTCTAATCTCCCCAAGTTTTGCATGAAACACACACAAACACAAACAAACACACACAAACACACACACACAAACACACACACACAAACACACACACACACAAACACACACACACAAACACACACACACACACACACAAACACACACACACACACACACACACACACAAACACATACACAAACACACACAAACACAAAAACACAAACACACACACAAACACACACACACACACACACACACATTCTTATAGACATTATGGTAAAAACAGGTTTTTTGCTTCTCAGGGGTCCTCAAAATGGAACTGACTCCCAAAACATCAACCTTGAATTTTTAGGCTGAGTCTACTACTTTTCCTCTATGTGAACACACAGGCAAGTAAAGTAAAAATGATATCTCACTTTAAATAGTTTTTGAATGTATGTTTTTAAAATTTGTTGACTGCCTAGTAAATATTTAATTTAAAAAGTTTCTCTTTATTGTCCCTCATTTTGATCATTCAAACTTTTAGTATTTCTTAGAACAGAAATTACACAAATTTTAAACACAAATTTACCTTTTTTTTTAAGCGAGAGACTTCTTCAACAACGGAGCCCATTTTTTGTTCATTGTATACAAGTTTGTCATGTATAAGAGCATTCTGATGTTCAGTAGAAGCTAGCTGTTGTAAAATGACGTAACTGAGGTGCTGACATGACTCATCTGCTGTTATTGAAAAAAGTTTGTGTTAACTTTATTTACAATCACAATAGAGTTTGTTAAATTTTGTCGGTTTTGTATATTTATTCATAACTGAATTGCAAGGTAGTTAAAATTACAGAGTAGTTGGGATTCACTTTTCTGTTGAAGAAAGTACTTGAACCACACATCAACAACAAAACAAAAAATGAGGTTGAAGAAAAAGAAAAAGAAAGAAAAAAGGGGAAAAAAGAAGAAAAAGAAGAAGAGGGAGGAAAAGGAGGAGGAAGAGGAAAAAAGGAAAGAAGAAAAAAAAAGGAAAAGAATAAAATAATTATAAAAATAGCAAGAATAAGTTTTAGAGGAAGAAGAACATTTACACATAAGGAGTCTTGTATGCTCTTAAGTTATAACCTGACTTTTTCAAACCACTACTGATTCAAAGGAGGAAAAATGGAGAGATTCTCTCCCCACCCCAACTTCAAGCAATATACATTTTCAAAAAATTAACAAATTTTGTGGTTGAAACTAGACTGTATTCAATTTTCCTAATTTTTAAATTTTTCATCAAATTGTTATTTTCATTATTAGTTACAACTGAAAATTGAGATGTGTATTAAGGTAAGTATTTTATCCTGTAACACTTGTTTTCTGAACATACTGAATGTAGCAAATTTATACTTCATAAGTTTTCAAAAACAGTTCCATTATTGTTCTCTGTCCACGTTTAAATTATTTTCCACCTTTTTTTTCCCCCACATTTAATGAGATACAAGTAGGAGAAGTTGGCTGCTGCACTTTTAGAGAATAGTGAAAATAATAATAGTGTAAATCAAAGAAAACAATATTTACAAGAGAAAAATTCATTTCAGCAAGAATTGGTTATACGAATATCCTTAAAGATTAGGAAAAAAAATACTAATAAGATTATTCAGACAACACTTATGCAATTTTCTATTCTAAACTATAAGCTTCACTAAGCTTTCTAATTATTAAATTATATTGCTTAATGTAAATTACTATAATCCTCTATTTGTGAAAATTTGCCTTTCCAGTACTAGGATTTATTCTCTGAATCCACAAATGCTGCAATACACATATCGTAAAAATCGTCTTTTATTAAATTGAATTCATGGTTCATATACCATTAATAATATTGTCTAATTCATTTGGAATTCATTCAAGAAAATAAATTTTTATATTTCAACAATGTGTTGAAGAATTTGAATGTCAATAAAAAAATGTGATTAGTATGTGAGAAGTAACAGTATATTATGACCAAATTTAATAAACACAATTATTTTCTTGTTTATATTATACAATGAAGATATTTTATCAGGCATTCTTTCATTCTAGAAATGAAATAAAACAGTTGAAATAAAAACTGTGAAATAAAGCTCACCATTTGGAGAAGAAGGGTTTGTAGTGTTAAAATTCATGTTGTTTCTAACATATGACCTACTACCACAACTTTTGAATTTCTGCAGGAGTCCTGAGAAACAAGACACAAAAGAGATTTGAAATATCATGTAGACTGCTAGAAATTATTTCTTTCATTATTATTCTGAATAATTACAAATTTCTTACATGGGGTATTTCAGAGAATCATACATTTTATTGGTTGGTGATTTAATACTTCTGATGATGATATCTTTGTCCTGAAAAAATATTAAGAAAATGATTAATGATCTGACAGAGATCTCATAAAATCCAAATATATGTTTAATATATTAGTGGTCTTATTTCCTCCTACAGAATTCCTAGGAATGTAAGTTAATTGTCACCTCTTTTTCTTCAAACAAATCTTACTGAATAATATTAATGAAGAAAATTGAGTGAAAAAATAATTAATAGACAATAAAATTTAGTGAATCCATGTAAAGGAAGGTTAACCCTAGATAAAAGAAGATCGTCTTTTCTTTTACTGTTACTTTCACACACAGTTCAAAACTGATACTTGTTGCAAAATTTCCATTTGAGTATAACTACAGTAAAACCTAAGTTGGAATTGTTTGGGTCTAAAATTTTCTTCCGTCTTGTGCAGGTTTCCTGTTATTTAGGTTTGCAATAAAAACTGTCAATTTCGAAAATGCAATCATTCAAAGATGGAATAGGTTGAAAGAGCAGTTTATCTCACCTAAAAGCTACATTTCAAAGAAACAAGTACTCCAGAGAGACAAAGAATTTGACATACAGAAACTCAAGACAAAGCCTAATGAAAGACCCATAAAGAACTCCATAAAGTAAAAGAAATATTATTCTTCAATATTTGTAGAACAGATTAATTCACCTAATGAGTTAGGCTTTGACTATTTTCCTAGGTCCTGTGAATAGTGTCAACCACCTATAAAAATTTCTTTTAACCTAATTCTTTACTTTGTCTTTGTTTTTAAGGTTCGTAATTTGAGGTTTCCCAGCTTTAAATTTCTTCATTACACCCTTCACAGAAGTGTTGCTTTGTTCCTGTTCTTGAATTAGTCTAATTTTCTTATTGAAAGTTAATGTTTGTCACCTGTCATAAACACTAGATTAACATAATATCTGCATCTCAAACTGAATAATAGTAAACATTTAGAACCACTGAACCAAAAGAACACATTACAAAAAAACTGTCGCTCTTCACATCTTTCCTTCCTTCACACGGGCTTGTGAAGGTCAGTGCTGATACAAATAAACAGCGCTTTTGCACCAGTAGCTTGGGGAAAAACTACGTTGAGATGAGGTGGCTGAGAATGCCAACGGATGAGCACAGCTCTGAGTGTCCCTTGATACGATGTCGCCACACTCACTAAAAGTAAATGTTTAGTTTTAAACAATAATTATTTTCAGTCTTATCAGAATTTTTAATAACATCAGACTCAAATTTCTTTCCGATTCCGCTTTTGGAAGGTTTCTGGCTTATTCATGTATTTGCATTGAAAAATAGTCCGATTTAGGATTTTTTCCATAGACAGGTTTCTGCCTTATCAGGGTTCCACTTAACGGTTTTTACTATAATACCTTTCCAGTACCTTCAGATAAGAAGAAATTGTTTTATACAGTTTTATACTAGTTTTATACATAATTTTATCGTTCTCATTAGAGATGAAGTGTGTACATGTATTTATAAAATCACAAAATCATTGAATGATAATTGAATTTCAAATTAATCACACAAAATGAGGGTTCATAGTAATTTGCATTGTCTTTCACCTAATATAAGATCTATGATTCTCAGCAAATTTTATGACTTTGTTAATTGCTTTGAACTTTCTACATCAAACAGTATTCAATAAGTAGTTGTTATAAATTTATTATTATTATTATTATTATTATTATTATTATTATTATTATTATTGCATTAATATTGTTACCAATATGCATGGGCATAGCATTACTGATGTAAGGGCACTCACCTGTTTTGTTTTCGGTCTCTCTCACAAATTGGAATGAAAAGTCTCCATAACATTGGAAAATTTTACTTTCTCGGCTTTCTGAAATTTGAAATCCCCATGAAACCTATTGATCCTCCCAAAAATTTTCTTATCACTGAAAAGTGAACTTGAATGAAGGGCAGTGACCTCACAAGCCCTTTTACTATGCCCAAGCTAATGTTTTAATGGAATAAGTTATTTCTGTCTTATAAGGAGGTTCAATTAATTTGACCTTTAAAGCTGTTATGTGTTAAACAAACATACCTCTTTCTGTGTGAGAGGAGGAATCTTAACATTTCTTTGTAAATTAAACTCTCCATGAATAACTCTTGTGAAGTAATTTTCAAAATTGAAATCTTGAAGTGGAATCAAAAATAATTTGATGTACCTGATAAAGAAAAATACAAATTTTGTTTAAATATCTGCAGATATTCCCATTCCATAACAGACATTCAAATATTACTTTAATTTTTTCCAGATGAAAAGGCACTTGCAAGAGAACATCCCAGATTGTCCTGATGTATACATACATTAGGAGTGTCTCAAAATATGTGAAAAAGCTGACGTGTTTGTTGAGAAAGGGGAAAGATTGAAAGACATTACGATAAACAAGGAATGCTAACAAACCCATTTATGCTACTGATTTGAACCACTTGTTTTAATCAGTATGAGCATATGGGTATGATTAAAAATATTTGAAGCCAATTGGGAAAGGATATGTATTAGTACAAATTAGGAAACTAAAGTACATATATTTCAAACCTCCCCATCAAAATGAAAATATGGCTAAAATGACGAAAGTCATGTCTTACACACGCAAACAAGTGTATATTCACGGGTTCAACGTATTACTACCATTTCGCACAGGCGATTCCATTATATATTAAGCCACAAACACTGTAAATTGTATTCTGAAATGTACATACTTCATAATCTAACGAGGAACGACGATAAAAGTACCGAAAATGCGCTGATTAAAATAATTGACTTTCATGGCAAGAAGAATGATGTTTAACGTGGCGACAAATGTGATTTAATCGCTACAAGGTGGTTTGTTGATTGTTGCTAGCAACATCATGGAGTTGCTCTAGTTTCCCAGACGTTAATGCCAAGCATAATCAATAGTATTTATAAACTAAATTCGTGAATCCTACGAGTGTGGTGGACTCGAAATTTGTATAATTTTGCTGACTTTGTAATTTACAACAAGTTTTGACGCAAATTTTAACATCTTCAATGGTGAATGGACGGAAATCTGTCAACGATTAAGAAGACATTCTAGTCACATAAAACAACGGAATCCACCAAGAATAGTTCCAGGATTTTCTCTCAGTCTTCCAGAAGGATGTAGTAGTTCGTGGCCCGCCGAGAGCAGGCGCTATTCACCACGCCCTCCAAAATACCCAACTTCATTCAGAAGGTTCTACGGGAAAGGAGATTTCGATTTCAGGGAATTCGATACCTATGGTCAAAAGTTGCATGGAAGGTAAATTCTGAATATATTTCACGTTTGTAAACTCCAGTGAAAACGCTTTCAAGTTGAGAAGATGTAAACGGACCGACCAGAAAACCTTCAGAGAGGAGGGTAAATTACTCTATTTATTTTATTTTCCTTACTAGTATTTACTAGTGAAAGTTCCGTTTGTCGGGTGCAAATTATAAGATAAAAGGTTGAAATGTTGGAAACTATAGAGAATTTACAGGGCTACAATTTGTATTTAGCCATTTTAATAATCTCTGTCAGAACATTAAATATTCTTAAAAAATAAAGAATAATATATTTTTCTCCTACTTTTCGTCGAATTCGGACATAAACGCCTGAAAAATTATTGAAACATATTTACTTTCTATAGAAAATCGCAAAGATACTAAAGTCAATATTCGTCGGTGGGTAGATCAGGAGAATAGTGTAATGTGTTTAAAAATTAAACTTAAATAAGAAGCTAAACACATTTTACTTTCTGCATATGTAGTATAGAGAAAGTTATGTAATGCTGCGCGAAAAACGGCGAATTTTCGACAGAAAAATTCATTCGGCCCTGAAAACAAGAAAGTGGATAAATCCAGTTGCTAAATTAAGAGAAAAATCCAAACACATGGTGTAGCCAGAATTCTTGTTTCGTGGTCATCAATGCCGAAAAATCAATTAAAAGCAAAACGTCTGTCTGTCCGTCTGGAACACTACTAGCATCTGAACCATTCGTACGCTCTTTCCAAATTGAAGAATCCTTGGTCGATCTGGCTCTAGTTAGTTTAAAATTCTGAAAAACATTCTAAAAATTAAGAAGGTACTTTACATGAAGCCCTTAGGCATTTTCTAAAATTTTCTCAATTTTTATAAAAATTCTTCCAAGAATAGAGTTAAATGCATTTATAAAGGTGGCAGAGGTCCCATTTTCACGGTTAACCTGAATGTTCTGAAAATCGCAAAGTTTGATTTTTTCAGCGTCTTCCTACAACTATAAAATTAAAGATACAGATTGTTCCTTCAAATGTTGACCATAAATAGTTCTTTTGTTACAGTCATCTAGATTTTTGGGGAAAATTTTAGTAGTTTTCCTGCAATAGTGCGTACATTTGCATTTTTAAAATTATCAAAACAAGATTTTCTGAAAACGGCTCCAAATTTTGGTTGTTGTTTTTCGTGTGATTTGAAGTGGAATGGTTCTATAGGACGTTCATGCTCCTGATTGGACGACAGCGTCAAACTGGTCGAGTGTCATCGGACTTCATGTTTTAATAGAAGGATAGAAAGAAAGCGTTCTGGTTGTTTACCTGTGTTCGTTCGACTGTGTTTCGTTCTTATATTGGTTTTGAGATGTATGTATGTATTGGCGTTATTGGTGGTACTTCGCCGGCCAGTTACCGGTGTCCCCATGCCTGGGGGTAAGAGCGACATGAACATGATGTATTCTCTTCACTGTAACTAGCAAGATACGCCTGCTTGAGTTTTCCTCTCACACAGCTACAGAAATTGGGACGATCTTAAAGGAAGCTATGTACAACTCTATTTTGCCTCGACGGGAATCGAATCGGCACCAGCACGGGAGCTAGTACGCTGCCCATGAACCATGCCAGAGGCATTGTTTTAGATTTGTGATTTTAATTCTGCAAAGTTTAATGTGATTTCGTATACTAATCTTCACTGATTTTAGGTTGTAGATTTATTAATTTACAACTTTTGGAAATTATTTTCTCCCAATTTCAAGAGTTTCAGTTTTTATCTTTTTCTAAAAGAGAATAGTTTTAGGAAGGAAGGGAAGAAAATACGAAATTGGAAAGGTTCCAGACAAACTAATTTACACGCTGTAGCTTGCCGCAACCTTGACATGCCTGAGTATGTCCTTCACAATGCTGCAGGTGTAATATTCGGTCACGTCAATCTTGTATCGATAAGGCGCATGACTATCTCGATATATGAACTGCCTACTCAAGCTACTATCTGGAAGAAAAGAACAGGCCCTTTAAAATCACTAGAACTTCAAGAGGTTACCATTTAGTGGATAATTGAAACAACTACTCCTAGACATTTTTGAAACAAAATTTGAAATATTGAACAACGGTTTTGGGGTTAAATTTAATTATTCATAAACAATCGCTAAATTTAATGTTAATTTAAATAGAAACTAGCAAATATCGCCAACCCGTCACCAAAATCCGAGATATTTAAATTTGCCGTATTTCACTTCACGGTACTTCATTTAAAGGAAAGTCATTCCTGATCACGTGCCTAACCTCAAATATCCGATCAAATAAGATCGAGTGCAGAATTAATTAGAAATGCGGCAATAAGTGAAGGCGTTGGCGCTGAGGGTTCGCAGACCACGATTATTCTTTTTCGCATGATTCTGTCCCTAAATGCTAAAGCATAGAAAATGTTCCAACCCGTCGAGGAGGCTTAGTATACTCGCGCAACCTTCTTGAACGATGACTTTGCTTCCTCTCTCGAGCAATAAACAGTTGACATTATTACTACTACAAACATTAAAACTTCGTTGGCGCGAAACAGAAGCTATTGCCTTCCACTCAAAAACCTTCCACTGCGCCTGCCTGAACGTGGCTCCCCCTCCAAAGCTCCTAATATTTCCCCGCCTGCCTGCTCCCCTCCCTCCCCCTCGCCCTCCCCGCCCCTGGCTCCTCTCCCCCCCCTCGCCCCCGCCCTCCCCTGCCCCTCCCTTGCTCCCTCCGCCCCTTGCTCCCCATCCCCTCTCCCTCCCCTCCTCCTCCTCTCCCCCCCCTGAGGTTTAGTGAGTAGGAAGGTCGGGATCGTTGCATGTTTTTAGACAGGAATTCACTCACAATGATCAAGGTGTGCGTTGTCAGCACTGCGTTGTCATGGTGCACAATCCAGTTTTTCTCTTCCACAACTCTGATCGTTTGCGCGAACGTTTTCCTCAGTTGCCTCAAAATCCGCAGTAAAACTGCCCTCTGGCAGTCGGACCACGTGGAACAAACTCCTTTGCAAAATTCTCGAATGTCGAAAAGAAAGGATCAACATTAACTTGATGTTGCTGCGAACTTGTTGAACTTTTCAGTCGTGAAGAAGATAGCGTTTTTCACTGTGATGATTGTCTTCGTTTCAGGGTAAAAACCCGTAGACCAAAGATTCATCACCTGTTATGACCCTGGATAAGACTTTTGGGACACTCTCTAATTGTTTGTTGCAACTAGTGCACGTCTGAACCTTTGTTGGTCGATGCTGAGAAGGTGAGGGACAAACTTTGCTGCAATTCGTCCATGTTCAATTCATCAGTTAGAATTCGTTGACATGTTCCGTGCCACAAACCCAGTCTGGTACAAACATTGTGATTGTCTATCTCCTGTCTTCGTGAATCACATCGCGCACATTCATGACAATTTCTGGTGTTTGTAGTTAATGGTCGACCAGAATGTTTGTCATCTTCCACAGATTCTAGGCCTTCCTTAAAGCACTTGAACCACTCAAATGTTCTTTCTGTCTCAGTGCACTCACCAAATGCTCTGTCAGCACCCGGGTGGGTTTCAGCATGTTCATATTGCAAATGGCCACACGACTGGGTTTGATAGTTATAAACAAGGGCTCCACCCTGACCTATAAGACATGGAATCTCTCAGACATCACGCTCATGTCGGAGAGATTAGCGGCTAAGGAACGAGGTTAGCGAGTCATCAGGATTACACTGGTAGTGACCACCAATACTTATTGTACCAGGTATGTGATAATGAAAGACGAGAGAGACACGCTCATCTCACCGAATGGTACAAACAATGGAACACCGCGAAAATGGACAAACGAAAGCTTCAAAGTGGGATCCAGAGCGGTCTGGAGTCTATTCCTAAACCGCCAGTAGGGTCGCCGGACAGGTCACAAACAGAAACCCTCGAAGAGGCAACCATGAACCTCATCGTCAAAGCATGCGACGCCTCTATGCCCATTAAAAAGAGAGGAAACGGAAAACATCCGGCCTATTGATGGACGGAAGAAAAGCAGAACTAAGAAAAATTGCCCCCAGACTCAGAAAAGCACAGCGAGCGCATAGGAGAATAAACTCAGCTGAGTTTCAGAGCTCTCAGGAGCACAAGGCTGAGGAAGATACTCCAGAACGCAATGAAGAATAGCAACCCTATGGAAAAACTGTGCGCGGAAGTCGACACTGATCCTGGGATTGGGGTACAAAATTGTCACCCAGAAATTAAGTGCTCTCGACCCAGAGATATCCAGAGCTCAGAAGATATGACGAGCATAGTGTTACGTTTTTAGGTGGTGAATTAAAAGTCTCGTATTATTTTCACAAAAACGTTTATTTTGTTTCTGACACAATCACTGAAAACACTTGATTATTTATTTACACTCACTTCTCTTCCTTATTTATACTACTCTTCTCTCAGTTATTTACACTACACCCTCTTGCACACTCGCACAGTCCTAAGCACTGGCACAGTTCACTGCACTGATCACAGTTCGATGCACTGGTCACAGTTCACGTCACCGACCACAGTACGATGCACTGACTACGGTTCCGTCACAGAGCACAATCACTGCACTGTTATTCACCGCGATGCACACATTTCCCATAGTTCAGCTTCCACTGCGGACTTAAGACTGACTCGCGGTCACCGCGCCGCGTATTTATACCTGTCAAGACAATCCAGAACCTTCCGGACACCGCGACTGTTCTGGAGTAATCCGCCGGCAAGTGATGCAACCTGCGCTCACGGGCAGCTCGTGGTCGCCGGCAGATGACGTAACCCGCGATCACAGGCACCTCGGAGTGGCGCCGGGGATGACGCAATATTTGTTACACTACCCCCCTTTAGTTGCGATCCGTCCCGGAGCGCGTTTAGTAATCATGCCGATACTTGCAGCTGGAGCCTCTAGTGCAGTTGGAGGTTAAGAAGAAGTGGCAGTCAATTGTCTTTTTTGGGATATGACAACATTCCATGGTAGCTGCAGACTAAGATGCTAACCCCAGTGTACCGGAACAATACTCCAACATGCTTCTCACTATTCTCTAGTTCAGTCCATAAAAACCACATCCCAGTTTTGACATGGCAATCTTCGGGACGTTGTCTTGCAGTACTTGTTGGTAATTCAATCTGATTTTCCCAAAGATTTTCATAGGATGCCTTGTGATATAACTTACTTTGTGAAAAGGTAATAAACATAGCGACTGACGTCGTGCAGATGCAGAACCTTCCCAATATCTGGTTGTTGGTCTTTAATTCTTCTATCCTTCCGTATTTTCTGAATACAGCAGCAACACCTCTGGTCATATCCAAATCCGGCGACACAATGCGCCAATGCATATTCCTGGGGTAGCGCAAACAGATCCTGTTGCACTCCATTGTTACACCATAACGCGCTTTATGCTTTTCACGTAATTAGACATAAACTCGTGAAATGGAACTCTTGCATGTCCAGCTCACAAATTCGTGCGGTCTTTTCTTCATCTTTTCATTACTTCCTGCGTAAGGGCCACCCTGATTTGAATGAACGACTCGTGGTTTCCATTCGGCAATTTTTTAATTCGGTAGACAACATCATTTATCCTCTTTACTACCTCGTACGGTCCTTCCCACTGTCGTTGCAATTTTGGACACAAACCGCGGCGTCGTTGGGGGTTAAACAGCCAGACATGATCTCGAGGTTGATAACCTCCTCCTTCAGCTTTGATGTCATACCGGTCTTTCATCCTGTCACTTGCGATTTGGATTCTTCACGCACCTGGTTTATGAATTACGTCCATTTTCCGTTTTAGGTCATTTACAAAGTCTTCACCGGCTGTTTCTTCACTAGTTTTAAACCAAACTGTAGATCACATGGTAGACGTAGTTCCCGGCCGAAGAGGATATTAGGGGTGTTTGCCCAGTTGTCTCATGAACAGATGAGCGGTAGGCTGAAGAAAACGATGTATGTATTGGTCCCAGTCGCGTTGGTGATCTGCCCGACCTTCGCAAATCTTTTCCCATTGTTCTGTTCATGCGTTCCACCATTCCGTCTGACTGCGGATGTAGGGCTGTTGTTCTGTTTCTTATTCCAAGAAGTTCACACCCCTTGAAACACTGCAGATTCGAAGTTCCGTCCTTGATCTGAATGTAACTCATGTGCACACCAAATCGGCTCACCCATTCCTTAACCAGTACTTGAGATAGCAGTGGCCTCTTGGTTAGGTAGGGATATGTTCAACCCATTTGCTGAAATAATCCATAGCCACGAGTATGTATTTATTTCATCATTTGACTTGAAATGGCGGCCAAGTCAATGGCAATTCGTTCGAATAGACTCCAACGTTGTATTGCCTCATCTTCGCTCTTCTTTTTATGTGGCCCATTACTGGTAGCACAAACTTGACACTTTGTGCACCACATCTTACGTCTTGCTTGCAATTAACCGAGTAAAATCGTTCGCATTTTCTCTAATGTTTTCGTTATACCGAGATGGCCTCCCAGTTCCATCATGCAATTCCCTCAATATTTCAGGAACCCTTACTTTGGTAACAATATCTGCGTCCTCTTCTGAGAGCCGTTTTCACTTTCCAGAACTCGTTTAAGAACACCTTCCTCTTCAGTAATCGAATCCCACTGCGCCCAATTACGATTTTACTGCTGAAGAACAGGAGCTATTTCTTGCCAACTTGGTCTCCGTCCTGCTATTTTCCATTTCCAAACATGTTTCAATTCTGTGTCCTCTTCTGATCTTTCTGAAGTTCTCTGGGTTGTCATTGGTCATTACTGACAGTGACCCTTAAGTACGACACATCTTCTCTTCCGCATGACAACAATGTTTGCAGTTTTCAGGGCACGGTCTTCTGGAGAGCATCGGCATTCCGGTGACTACTCTGCTTCGATGTTCTATTCTAAATGTGAATTCTTGCAATCTTTCAATCCATTCGACTTGACCTTCCGGATTCTTAAGTTCAGCAGCCATTTCAAAGCAGCATGATCCGTTCTCAAAAGAAATTCTTACCGAGAGATATTTGTGAAGTGTTCAACGGATTTCACCACAGCAGTAATTCTCGGGTTACACAATAGTTGCGTTCTGGCTTGATAGCATTTTTACTATAATAACCGATTACCTCTCTCCGTCCATCTTGTATCTGCGATAATACCCTCCAATACCAACGTTACTTGCGTCAGTGTCAGTACATAATTCCCTTGAGGCAGTGGATAGCTCAATATAGGGGCACTCAGCATAGCACTTTTAAGCTTTTCGAAAGCGCGTTGGCAATCTTGACCCCATTGAGAACAGACGTTTTTCTTCGGTCAGCTGAGTCAGGGTTTCCGATGTTGGCAAATCCCAAACATAGCGGCGATAATAGCTACATAGACCCAGGAAACTTCCAATTCATGTTTATCCTTTGGGACTGGCCATTCCTTTACGGCTTTAACCTTCCCCGGGATCAGATTCTACTCCCGTGCCAGATACTACATGTCCAAGGTAATTCACCTGCTTGCGAAATAAATGGCATTTCTTTGGGCTGAGTTTCAAGTTCGCTCCTTCCAACCTCTTGAACACCTGTTCTAGGTTATTGATGTGATCTTCGAAAGATTTTCCAACAATTATATCGTCGAGGTAGACAAGACATGTCTCCCACGACAGACCTCTAAGCACTGTTTCCATCAATCTTTCGAATGTAGCTGGAGCATTACACAGTCCGAAGGCATTACTGTAAACTGCCACAAACCTGATCCGACGGTAAACGCAGTCTTCTCTGATCTCGGGGATCTAATTCTACTTGCCAGTATCCGCTTTTCAGGTCAAGTGTCGAGAAGATCTTGGCCCCAGAGAGCGTGTCCAACATGTCGTCAATACGGGGCAATGGATAGCTATCCTTCTTCGTTACATTGTTGAGCTGTCGGAAATCGACACAAAACCGAGTCGACCCGTCTTTCTTCTTTACCAGTACGACGGGAGACGCCCACGGACTGCTTGATGGTTCGATTACGCCATCCTTCTTCATCTCTTTAATAATCTCATCTGCTTCTTCTCTTCTAGACAGAGGCAATCTTCTAGCAGCTTGGCGAATCGGTGTGGCGTTTCCGGTGTCTATTCTGTGACGAACAATACAGTCTTCCTTTTACACCGTCACTGCATTCAAAGACATGCTGGTAGCCCGCATTAGGTCTCAGCCTTATGACACGCTTCCCGAGATAAGCCTTCACAGGCCTCTGTAACCAGATTCTGCAGTCGTTCAGGAATTCCTTTAGGTGGTGGTTCGATACGGCTCACATTCTGCAAAACCGAGGACACCGTAGAACAATAACCAATCTCCAAACCAATCCGTTTCAACTTAACAGGATAGTGGTTAATTTTCATTATTCTCACAGGTACGGTTCCCATTCACTCTGAACAGTTCTTGGCTACTAGAATTCCTCGACCAATGTCTTCGTCGTGACTTCTGGGTTCCAGAATAGCAATCTCTCCAGCTGGAACGTCGCCCTCAGGGCTCGCTTCTATAAACATCTCGCTATGCTCCGTCAAGGTTACGTCGTCAGCCGTAATCACATTCACGGCAATGTTGTTACGTGAATGTAGAACCACCTCCACTTCGTTGAGTCTCAGCACACCGTGTCGTAAATCCAGCTAACACCCATATGTCGTCATAATATCCATTCCTAAAATTGCTTCTTCTATGTCAGCGACCAACAGACGATGACTGAAAGCAACAGTTCCAATGGAGAGGAGCATCCATCTTTCCCACAACATTCGCCGAGTCACCAGTGGCTGTTCGAAGCTTCCATTTGACGGCATAAGATGAGATGACTTGGCAAATCGGTTCGTATAATGCTCTTGGTTGCACCAGTATCCCAAAATAAGACGCATGGTCTTCCATTTACGAGTGCATCTACGTAAACACTGTCAGAACGGTGTCGAAAAGGACTTGACGTGTATTTGTAGGTGGAGTCTTGTTTGACAGGTCGATGGATGCCCTTCCATCGACCTGCTTTAGTTCTCTGCTGGCTGCTAGGTTTACCAACAGACTGATGCCTCCTTTGTTGCTTCAGTGGGCGGTCACATCGACTTTCACGTGCCCAAATCTCCACAATTCCAACATCGAGGTTGTCGCCTTTTGCCACTAGAATTGCGTACCAACCTTCTCCACTATTGCTTCCAAATATTTTTCGTCATATGTATCGACGCCGGTTTGCAATTCTCGTACTCGTCCGTCACGTTTCGATGCTCTTTCTGCAACCTAAGTCTAATGCATGATTAATGCGTCAGCTAAGGTTTTCGGTCTTGCCAGTCTTAATGCTTGTTGTGTTTTTGCATCTTGTAGCGCTTCAATAAAGCACCGACGGCTGTGCGTTGCAGGAACTTTCTGAGACATCAGGGTCCGAGCGCACCAGGCGAGAAATATCAGCTTCTAGTTCTTGAAGACTCTCTCCAGGCTTCTGAACACGATTCCCTAGCTGGGAAAATACATGTCTTCTAGGTGCGCTTGCTCGTACCGTGTTTCGAGTCTCTTGACAATTTGTCGAAGTTTGACTGTTCATCGGTCGGTATTGTTTTCCCAGAATATCGACGGCGTTGCCACGCAAAGCCAAAATCAGGGGCCCTAGCACAATCTGTTGCGGACCAGCCATTTACCGTTGCAGCAGCCTTTAATTATTTCAAATAATTCGACCAGAAGAAGTGCCATCAAAGGTAGGTGGTTTTACTTGTGCTTTTCCCAGTGGCTCTACGGTTGCCACTCGTGCCATTTCCCGTGGTTCCTGTACGATGTTTATATTCGATTTTCTGTTGAGGAGTAAAACCTTCAGCTTCTCTTCTAACAGATTTAGTAATTTTCCTCATTCTTCAAAATTTTCTCATCCATCTTCTCAAATTTCTTTTCCATTTTTCTTCTTTCTTCAAAATTATCTCCTCAATTTCTTCTCGCACCTATTTATTATTCTGCGTTATCTTCTGTTCCAGCTTTCTTCTAAAGCTTTGGAGTTTTCAGTCAGTTCTTCTAAAATTCGGGAATTTTCGAACTTTCCCTTTTAAAATTCTAATTTTCCGTCAATTCTCCTTTTAAAATTCTGGAATTTTCTGCCAGTTTTCTTCTAGATTCTGAATTTTCAGTACTTCCTTCCAATATTTTGGATAGGTCTGAAAAGCTCCCGTTGTCTCGAAGAAAATTCTCTGAATCCTCGCCTGCTGCCTTCATTGCGTTAGCAGACGTTCTTTTAATATTGCTTTCGTTCCGGAAGTGTCTTGTTCCCTCTTCTAACTCCTTCTTCAACTCCATCACTTTCAGATCACGAAAACTTTTGTAACTCATCTTGAATAAAGTTTTAATTCACCATTCGTTATACCCGCACCCGACACCAATTGTTACGTTTTAGGTGGTGAATTAAAAGTCTCGTATTATTTCACAAAAACGTTTATTTTGTTTCTTAACACAATCACTGAAAACACTTGATTATTTATTTACACTACACTTCTCTTCCTTTATTTATACTACACTTCTCTTCAGTTATTTACACTACACCTCTTGCACACTGCACAGTCCTAAACACTGGCCAAGTTCACTGCACTGATCACAGTTCGATGCACTGGTCACAGTTCACGTCACCGACCACAGTACGATGCACTGACCACGGTTCACGCCCGAGCACAATCACTGCACTGTTATTCACCGCGATGCACACACTTCATAGTTCAGCTTCCACTGCGGACTTGAGACTGGACTGCGGTCGCCGGCCGTCGCGTATTTATACCTGTCAAGACAATCCAGAACCTTCCGACACCGCGACTTTCTGGAGCAATCCGCCGGCAGGTGATGCAACTCGCGCTCACGGGCAGCTCGTGGTCGCCGGCAGATTACGTAACCCGGGTCACAGGCACTCGGAGTGGCGCGGGAATGACGCAATATTGTTACAATAGTGAAGACTCTCTTCCAATACACCGAGTTAGAAGCGAAGCCAAAGATAAACTGAGAAATATTGAGGCTCCACCTTCAGCAAAAAAGAGCTTGTAGCGGCGGTATGCCTCTGAAAATTAAAAGGCACCAGGACCTGACGGGTTACAGGCGGAAGTTTTTAGGCAATTGTTGACACCCAATTGCTATTGAACATGTACAACACCTGCCTCAAAGCAGAGGTTTTAGCATCTGCTGGGAAACCGTACGCCTGGCTCTCATAAGCAAGGGCAAAGGCCACGCCATTGGCGCCATCATGCCATCGGCTTATAGACCTCTCTGCATGCTAGACACAGCGGGGAATGTTCTGGAGAGACTCTTGAATCCGCGATTACTTGCAGCTATCGAAGCTGCAGGAGATCTATCTGACCAATAGCACGGGTTCAGAAGAGGGCGTTCTACGATAGGAGCCATACGGGAAGTTATCAGAGCCGTAGACAGAGCGAACGAGGCATGCCACGCGGCCGCCCAATTGTTCTTCTTGTGACCCTGGGCGTTAAAAACGAATTTAACTCGACAAGGTGGTCGATATCCTAGAGGGACTACAAGACACTTATACTGTCCCAAATATCTTACCCGTATGGTAAAAGACATTTCAATACCATTCCTCTTTTACGAGACAACAAGGGGGCAGAAATCCATGCCAATTACCGCTGGTGTTGCTCAGGGATCGATCTTAGGCCCTTATTTTTGGAACTCAATATACGACAACCTATTAAGGTCAGAGACGCCAGAAGGTACTCTCCTGAACGGATGGGTGTCGACACAGCAGCCGTTATAGAAGCCCGAAGCGTCGAGCTGGCTCAGCTCAGGGTAAACCAGGTGATGAGGCGCGTCAATAACTGGATGGGCCACGATTTACAACAGGTACTTGCTAAAAAGGAGATCGTGGCCCTCACCAGAAAGAGAATCCCACAATCCTATCCATGCAAGTGAGAAGACAAAGATTATTGACAAAGCCGTCTTCAAAGTATCTGGAGGTAACTGGACACAAAGCTGATCTACTGGCCCACATAAAGGGAAAATTGCTGACAAGCTGCAACTACAACTGCAGCACTGAGCAGGCGAATGGTTAACGTAAACGGCCCAAGGCCGAATAAAGACAACTCCTGATGTCGACAGTGCAGTCAATGCTGCTACATGGAGCCGAATTGTGGGCGAGCGCTGACTATGAAGAAATACAGAACCGAATCACAGCATGCGCATAGGGGAGCGCTGAGAGTGGCATGCTCTACCGAACAGTCTCCCAAGACGCCATCCTGGTGATCGCTGGAGAGGTGAGGGTACCTATCGACCTGCTCATGCTGGAGCGCAAGCGAATATACGATCGGACGGAGTCGAAAGAAGAGCGAAAGCCACCAAGAGGAACGACGAAAGACAATGGAGCACTAGCAGGAACCTGGAACTATGAGACCAAAGGAAGGTAGACACACCGGCTCATCAAGCAACTGTCACCATGGATGGAACGGGAGTTTGGTGAAGTGAATTTCTTCCTCCCAATCTTGACAGGCCACGGCTACTAGAGATTATCGCATGGGAAATGTTACATAGGAAGGTTACATCACCCTTCTGTAAATATTGCAGAAACTCAGGCACCGTCGAGTACACGATTTTCCAGCGCACAAACTGGGAAAGAGAACGCGAAGCTTGAGGAAACGACAGGTAACCTTCGCCAGAGAATACTGAGGAAGTCATGATGGAAATGGAAGTTCTGGAGCACAATCTCCTACTTTTTAGAAAACGGGCAAAGAAGCACGAAGGCTGTCTAGACGACAGTAATGTGTACGACGGAACAAACGCAAGATACCCATCAAGAGAGACCCCAACCCGAAGTAATGCAAGCGGTTCCAGGTTAGCCAGAAGAAACAGGTGGTTATTTTTAGTGCAGTCACCAGCATGAGGTAATCCTCACTGTTGAGCAAACTGGTTTTTCTCTTCGCCTTTGAGTGCTTTTTCCACCTCCTAAAAGAGAAACAACAACAACAACAACAACAATAAATAATGAGTCACATATACAATTCCAATCGTGTATGACAAGTCAGATATGATGTATGCGGTGCACAAGTTTCTGGGCTCAGATTTTAGTTTTCTATACTATACACTATTATAAGTAAAGGTAAAGCAGTATTTCAATATAAGAATATAAGGAATGTTCTCCTCTATGTGAAAGAACTGAAGCAACATTCAATTTTAATTTTGAATTCACTGCTAACAATTTTTATCCTCCACATCTCATGTATATAAACGGAGCTCAAGAAGACTTGGCAGAGTGATGTACATTACTGTCCAGAAATCAAAGCAAGGCATTCAGCATTTGCTCCAGGATCAAGGAAACTTGACAAAACCCTGATCGAGTTGGAGTCATTGATCTTACAACACTTATTACTAATGATAGTAATAATAATAATAATAATAATAATAGTAATAACAATAATAATAATAATAATAGTAATAACAATATAATAATAACAGTAATAACAATAATAATAATATAATAATAACAACAACAATTCTAATAATAGTAATAACCATTCTAATAATAACAACAATACTATTCATTTAGAAATGATTAACAATATTGTTAACAATGCCTAGTGCATCTAGCAAATTCAGGGAGAAGGAAATAGAATTTTGGTCTGGCATTCTCCTACTACATCAGTCCACCTACAATTTAACACACACAGGATGGGGGTATGCCAGTTCTTTTTTCATGTGTCAGCTCGAACAGTCAACTAGAAACAGAAAGTCAAATGGGGTAAGAATTTATATATGTTTTTAAGGAAGTAGTGTTGTGATTTGTAAATTCCTCCACACTGTAGAATTTGTTGTTAAGCAGGAAAGCTTTCAATTATACTTTTAAATGTATGTATTGTGTTTATGTCTTTAATATCATGGCTCAATTTGTTGTAAAGTGTAATGCCTTCTATTAGAGTACTTTTCTGATAAAGTGTAGTTTCAGAACGGTAGGTGTATGTAGGTGATCCTTTGACGAGTGTTGTTGTTGTCTACATCAGAATTTAGAGTAAAAGTGTCTTTGTTTTCCATGAGAATCTTCTTTGTGAAGACCACTATTTCAAATATATACATGCATAGATGGAAGAACTTTAATTTATGGAAAAGGGTTTGCAAGACTAGCTTATGAGCGCTGGTTATTGTCAGCAGTATTATTTTTTGGATAATATGTGGGAGCTTTCAGGAGCATTTCCCCAAAATATTATTCCATATTTCAAGTGTGAGTGCACATTTGCAAAATATATTGTCCGAATGTGTCTCAATGTTGGAGCTTGACGAGGTGTATAGGGTATAGCAAGATTTGTAAGTTCTTATTAAAATTTGAAATGTGAGCATTCCATTTCAGGTTTTCTTGGATTGTTAGAATGACAAACGTAGTTTCATGGGATATTTTACAGGATTATTATTTATGAGTAGGAAACAGAATTTATTGTAATAAAATGCAAAATACGTCATATATATGTACTTATTCTTCCAAAACATGTAAGAAAAAGTAGAAAATATGTCAAATAAAATTCATTATTGTGTTTAAATTGTTTCTCAAGCATTTTCCATGCATAGAGATCACCAATCTGGTTCTTGACAAGGATTTGAGTGAAGTGAGAGGTTCTCACTTTACAGAAGTAATTGTACACTAGACTTCACTACACATAAGAATTTTATTCCAAATGTAAAGTATGTTCATAGTAATTATATATTATAATGTTTACAAGGGGCCAGTGTTCAAGTGAATAGACAGCAATATAGCCACAGAGATGAATCCCGGGGTAGGGGTTAAAGGAATTACCTCCTCCTCAAATCGAACAATGCGGTTAGACAGTTTTCTGTAAAATACATTTGTTAGTTTTCGATCGATTAATGAATATGCTGTTTGAAACATGAGCAAGTCCATGGTTGAAATTACTTTTGTTCGCAAAGAATCCGCTTATTCTTGACTAAGAGTACACAGTAAGTGGCAGGGAGGGAGGTTTGACAATTCATGACGAAGATTCCTGGTCATTGAAGCACAGCAGCATTTCATTTGATTTGTAAACAAGATGATTCCACAACAAATTTGCAAACGCAGCATTGAAATGTTCCGTTGGACGATAAATCTGTTAAAATGTAATTAAAATATAGTATTAGGTAAAATATGTAATTAGACCAAAATATGTAAAATAAAAATAGTTCTAATTCATTCAGGATGTCTTGTAAACTCTAAAACTATTAGAATGCAGGTGTCTTGTTTCTATAAAAACATGTAATTACATGGAAACTGTCCCTATTTATGAGCAAATGCTGTGAGTTTTCCTGTGGATCGGGGATTCATGAAATTTAGAGAGACTGTCTTGTTGGTGATTATGATGTATTTGTTTTCTTGAAACCATTTTACTAGTGCATGCAAGGTTATTTGAGTTTCTTTTTCTAATGATTGTTGTGTTTTTGCTTTCATGATAATATTTGTGTCATCTGCAAACCAAATTATTTTGTTATTTCTTAAAGCCGAAGTCATGTCATTAATGTATACAGTGAATAGTATTGGTCCTAGGAAGGATCTCATGGACTCCACAATTTATCTGAGGGCAGAGTAGTATGAGGAGATTTTGTTTCTTTAATGTGCTACTTGGTAGCTAAGGTAGCTTGGTAGCTAAGCTACTTAGCTTGGTTTGATAAATATGATTTGATCCATTGGCCTGCAATGCCTTGAATCCTTAGCATTTCTAGTTTTGTTAAAAGTATGTGACGATCAATAATGTCAAAAGCTTTGATAAATCTAAAAAGGCCAATGGAATTTCTTCTAATTTAGTGCAACAAGTCTGTCATTTCGAAAGAAAAAGATGGTTGTATCTGTGGATTTATTATCCCTGCAGCCATGTTGTATTTGTAAGGATATTATTTGCATTGAGAAATGTTTGAGTCTATCATTGAAAAGCCTTCCAGAATTTTTGAAAATCCTGATAGCAGGGAGATAGGTCTGTAGTTCATTGGATCATAACTATTGCCTTTTAAACAATGGTCTAATTTTGCCATTTTGAATACATCTGGGAACATCGTGTTTTAGAGAGTAATTGCAAATGTGAGAGACTAGGTTGCTGTACATGGTGTTCGATAAAAATCTGGAATGTTGTCCAGGCCTGCTAAAATTTATTCTCCTTTGTCCAATGATTTTAAAAATTTCATAGGGGTGGTTCCAAATAAAAATATGGAATTTGTAATTTGTGTAACATTAGTGTTTGGTTGGTGTGTTTTATTGTTTAGGGAATGTTGAGAGATTATTTTTACCTATGTGAAAAGTGTTCATTGAATATGTCAGCAATTTTGTGGGTCTTGTAAAGTTTGGTTTTGTAGTAGAGCTATATATATTTTTTCTGTTATTGTTAGTTGCTGTAGTCTTTTTAATAATGTCCACATAGCTTTTGTTTTGTTACGTGCATTTGCAATGTACTTATCACTGATTAAAATTTTGCTTGTTTGATTACTTTTTGGATCAAATTGTATGTTTGTAGTATGAAATGAAGTTGGGATTACATTTGTTCTGTGCTAATATTTTATACGTATATGCTTTCTTCACATGACACTTTGATGCCTTTAGTAATCCAAGATTTAGTTTTTTTATTTTGAATCTTTTGGGTTTTGAGGAAAAGTGGATTGCAATGTCTTAAGTATATATTATGAATGAGTTAAACTTATCATTTGTATCAGTTGCCTATATACTTCATTCCAATTTTGTAATTCGTTGAGAATTAATCCACTTTGATTTTTGTGGGTTCTTGATACCGAAAAACTGGTTTATTGCAAAGCGTATGTCTGTCCATGTGACCATCCGTCTGTTAGTGAACGTTAGTGGCTAAATCGTAGGTAGAAAGTTCATTAAAATTGATATTATCAAATCAGTCTGACTGATTTTGTGGCCCCTTGAATTAGAAATGAAGTGTTTTCCTTTGGGAGCAGGGGAGGTTACTTTACGTATACCCAATGACATTTTACATTTATTTTCTTTCAAATATGGCTCAATTTTTATTATTTCCTTCCTCAAATGCAGCAAAATAGGCTGTTAAAAATGGCGAGACCTGATTTTCTTTGAGGTCACAAAGTTTTGAAAATTGGATTTTTGGATTTCTTTCTTCAATTATTATATTCAAGGTATATTTCTTTGTAACAAAGTATATTGACACAAATAGACCTCTAAAAAAGATAATAAAACGATTTTAAAAACTAGTTTATGCCAAAAACATCTCCAAATATTTTCTTTCAATTTGTTTCTCAGATATTATACGCAGATGCTCATAAAAATGACATAGATCTGACTTTTCATTCAACATTGATTTTTTCGAAAATTGCAAAGGTGATAATACAAAAGTATGTGATTAACACCAAGTTTCTTTATCTATAGATTTCACAAGATTAGTCTATAATGTATCATATTTCAGCACCAAAAAGTGGCGATTTTTGTCAGAAGCTAACAACCAGATGCTAATTAGTAAGTCTCTTCACATCAACACACTTCTATAGAAATGAAGTTCTAGTTTACTTGACAACTCAAAATGAAAGCAGCATGAGAGGTTGTCTAGCGCTATCCTGTTACCATTGCCAAAAATATTTCTGAGTAAGAAAATTATAACAAACCAATAATTATAACTTAAGACAGTTAAATTTTTAAGTTAAATTTTTGTTAAGGGTTGGCAATAATTTTATATGCATCTAGGAGAAAATTTTCAATATAATTAAATTTCTTAAATTAATTTATTTAAAAAATATAACACCCATTAGACATTTTATTGCATCTTATCCTTTTGTATATCAGCTGTTTTCCTGTCCTCAGTTAATATCAACTTTTAATGCCTCATCTAACCCTAGCCCCTCACTACTGTAGCTTGTAAACCCATAGAGGTGCATCAACTGATGTCACTTCAGCGCTCTGACTGGGAGGTCCTAGGTTCGAGTCCTGATGGGAGGATTTTCGACACTAGCTTTCAGCTAGGTCGAATTCAGTCGCTGTCTGATGAGAATTCTAGAGGCCAGCTGCTCTGATTGGTAGTTTTACATGGTTTCTCCGATCAACACGAGGCGAATGCGAGTAGTACTCCTAACAAACGGGCCACGGACCGGTTGCAATCTTTCCTTCCTCTTCCTTGCCCTATCCTTCCCTTACACACACACTTACACTAACATGCACTACACTACCACATACCCGGAGACCAGTCGGAACTTAGAGCTTGCCCCAACTGAAGCGCTGCCCGACTGGGGAGAGTCCTGTAGGGGAAACCCCACCAGCCAACGGTAGGTCGGCGCCGGATCTCGCCATCCAGCGGGGAAGATCACCACCATCTTCCGAGAAAAACATGCACTACATTAACGGGACTAGCGACCAAAGCAGTTGACGTGCCTGGAAACACGAAAAATCAATCAATCAATAAACCGAAGAGGTCAAGAATTGCGTTAAGCTCCATTGTGGTCTCCTGCCACTAGTGACTCTTCACCCACAACAGTGCTTAAACTTATTGTAGGTAGGAGGTAAGATGGCAGCCAGATGACACTGAAGCGCCTGTAAGCCCATTAGGAACCTTTCTCCGCATGGGCAGTGACATTCATCCCTCACATTCATACAATATTTGGGCGAGAGAGGTCTGGGATGGAATCCAATATTGAAGGTTCTATCTTGTAGTTGGGAAAAGTTCCACCATGACACAACACTAAAGCAAACGACCAAATGCATGGTGGGATTCAAACCAGCAGACCACACGGCTCATTGCTCTGGCTGTAACCACAATGCTACGAGACTCAGCTAAATAAATATCTCACACACAATCTCATGTTTGTAAATACATTATCTCTAATTTTTTAATTTATTTATGTAATCACAATATTATGTTCTTAAACTTAAAAAACTAAAATATTTTAAGTTTAAAATTTATATTTAATACTTTAAATTTTTAAACTTATATTTAACACACACACACACACACACACTCACACACACACTCTCTCTCACACACACACACACACACACCACACACCCACAACACACACACAACACACACACACACAACACACACACACACACCACACCACACCCACACACACCCACACACACCCACACACACACACACACACACCCACAACAAACACCACACCACACACACACACACACACCCACACACACCCACACACACCCACACACACCCACACACACACACCACACCACACACCACACACACACACCACACCCACACCCCACACACACACCCACCCACACCCACACCCACACACACACACACCCACACCCACACCCACACACACCCACACACCCACACCCACCCACCCACACCCACACCCGCCCACACCCACACACCCACCCACACCCACACACCCACCCACACCCACACACACCCACCCACACCACACACCCACCACACCCACCACACACCCAACACCCAACACACACACTCACCCACCACCCACACCACCCACACACACACACACACACACACACACACACTAAACATAATAACAGTGAACAATTGAACATGTTACAACACAGAAAAATATATTTTTTTGGAAAGGATTGTTAGATGCAATATGTTAAATGTAGTAGTAAATATTCAGAAGCAGATTGCAATGTTGTTGATTTTGTTTTGTGTGCCAACAGATTGAGGTGGACAAAATTGACTACCATCATTATTTGCCCATGTTCTTTGATGGTTTAGTTGAAACAACTCACCTTATAAATTCTTCCCACAAGGAATTAAAGATATGTTGCAGCATGGTGGATCCAAGATTTACCTGTAGTGCCTCAATTAATAATCCCAATTAAAAGTAAGTTTTTTGTCATTTGTATAACCTAGAAAATATTTTCTATACACTTTTACAATGATCTCTTGTTTGATATCAGATGCCTTGAATACTCGGGATCCTGAAGTGGTTTGTACAACTTTGAAAGTTATTCAACAGCTTGTAATGTCTGCCGATATGATAGGAGAGGCTTTGGTACCATATTATCGTCAAATACTTCCAATTTTGAATATCTTCAAAAACAAAAATGGTGAGTTTATACAAGATACAGATCATGTAGTATATTATTTTTCTGTTTTTCAAAGTATATCCAATCGAAATGTTTTCTTCAGTAAACAGTGTGATGGAATTGACTATACTCAAAATGAAAGAAGAAAATATAGAGATCTCATACAAGAAACACTGGAAATACTGGAACGTTTGGGAGATGATGCATTTATCAATATTAAATATATGGTACCCATTATGAATCCTGCTATTAAATTAAATGAAATTAAAAATATTTTTAATTGGACAGCAAAATAAATCACAAATTCCTTTTACGGTGCTCATATTCAAAATATGATTCAAGTAATCAGTCATATTTATTTATCTTCCAAGAATTGCTTCTGGAATAACCTCAGATCTATTTATTTGTACTTGAATGCTGAACTGAGCAAACATGAAACCTGACTCAAGTGAGAAACCTGGACAATCTAATGTTGCCAGAATCTTTTGCTACAAACAAGACAGATATTGATTATTCATTCTTCATAAAGCTATCAAACTCAGTTCAGTTCACACGGTCACTTCGACATCAATGAGCTAACATTCACCAATTGATGTTACATTATCAATAATATTGTAGTTGATAAAAGTATTCTACTGTTCATATTGAGAAATGCAAAGAATAATTATTCACATATTTTGAACATTATACAGGATATTTCATTGATTGTCAAAGAAATCAAGTATTCAGTGAAAAATGTATGTCCATTAATTGTACAGAGGGCCATAGAAGTGGGTAAAAACCAGAAAAGCCTGAAGGAGAGGATTCTTAATATCCTCTAATCCTTAGCAGGTTAAATCTGCATGTACAAGCTTATACAAGTAGATTCAATGAAAAATTATGACCACATAGACTAGTATTATCTTCAGAATTTATTCAGTTAGCACTTTATTAAAGATGAAACCAAGAATGGTCTTGAATGATTGACATCAATACTAGTTTGAATGTATTTTCAGAAATACAGTAAAAATTATGAGTGAATAATAAAATCATTTAAAACCCTACAGTTTCAAGGCACCTACAGGGCTGAAATACTGTTAATTACTACAGAGCCTTTCTGACATAAATCGAGATGTCTTGATTTATTATATAGACAATAATTTAATATAGTTTTGTAATGAATCATAAAAAATAATTTGGATACCCTTTTTATGTAACATTCTAAGCCCGATGGATGGGCCAAACAATTGGATAATTTTTTTATTACGAACTACTTTCATAGCACACGCATTCTTTACATGAAAACACCCACCAGAGGCAACATGTTAAGCTAGATTTTAAATATTTTTTTAAAGTGCTCAACTGCTTCTAGTCAATAAATCTCCAAAGTTATAATTAACGATAGCACAATTTATATTGCTTTTGCCATGTTAATAGATCCTTTTTGAGTGTAAGTAATAGATGCTGCTAAGTAGTAAATCAAATAATAAATTACAGACAAATCAATACCATATGCGTGAACATCCTACTAAGGAAAATGACACAAAGCTATTTTAACTTAAATCACAATTTAAAAGAAGGCTCTTGGTAGTCTGGGTGATGCCACACTGAGGGTATTGATGCCCATGTTTTGACCATCATATGTTGGTCTTCTTCAGGACTGGAGTGCACCAGGATGGTGACTGCTTGGATTTTTAAACTCCGTGGGTTCATAAAAACCTATGTGCACACCAATCCTGAAGAAGACCATGATATTATGGTTGAAACATCGACATCAATGCCATGTAAGTGGCATCATCTGGTCAGTCGAGAACCTTCACATGATACTGGCCGCGGAAGTCTAAGATTACCATGATTTTAAAAAAAAATTAGTTTTTTGAAGATTGCACTTTTTTTGCAAAATGTCTCTGGGGACTTTGCACTATATTTTGGGGGATTGTGCTCATCTGGGTCTCAAACTATTCAGAACTTTCAGTTTCACTCAACAGGGGCTACTCGCTATCATAACATTTATACAAATACTTCAAAATAAAACTATACTTAAATTTTTGAATTTGCAGTTTCATTTCCATATTAACATTCACAGGAACATGTGGAAAACATTCAGGAGAAATATGGGGAATATAAGAAAAAACATGAGGGGGGAATATGCAGTGGAACATCCACTGCATCTTAGGAGATCTTATGGGAAACATGCAGGGAGACACTTGGGTTTGGTTTGGTTTGGTTTTTTCGTGTTTCCGGGTGCGTCAACTGCTTTGGTCATTAGTCCTGTTAGTGTTGTGCATGTTTTTTCTCGGGAGATGGCGGCTATCTTCCCCCGCTGGATGGCGAGATCTGGTGCCGACCTACCGTTGGCTAGTGGGGTTTCCCCCTAACCAGGACTCTCCCACCAACGGGGCACCGCCCCAGTCGGGACAAGCTCTAGCTCCGCGCTCCCAGAATATGTGGTAGTGTAGTGATGTTAGTGTAAGTGTGTGTGTGTAAGGAGAGGATAGACAGGAAGAGGAAGGACAGATCGCGCGTGGTCCATGGCCCGTTTGGTAGGGTACTGCTCCGGCATTAGCATGGTGTTGAAACCACGGAAAACTACTGATCAGAGCAGCTGGCCGCTAGAATTGTCCTCCAGGCAGCGACTGAATTCGACCTAGCTGAAAAGCTAGTGTCGAAAATCCTGCCGCCGTTAGGATCGAACCTAGGACCTCCCGGTCAGAGGGATACACTTGGGATATATGAAGAAAAATGCAATGGTACATGCTGGAAAGTGAAAAAAACAGAGAACATTTGGGGAATAAGTGGGGAAACATTCTGAGGGAAGTGGAGATCAGGATACATTTCTTTCAGTTCATTCAACAAAATGAGACCTCTTTGAACCTTCTTATTAATTTATGGAGATTTAGCTCTTCCGGGTACCCCTCTCTGTAGCATGTGTTGGTGGTCAGAATTGAGCAGAACCTTGAAATCAGTGAAAATTAAATTTATGCATCAACCAGTCTGTCATGATAGGCCCATAATGTTTTAACATACTTCAGGGGCTGACCACTTGAAGTTTTGAACCAAAATAAAGCTACTTTCACATTTTTAAACAATATTTTCTAGATGCAAAATGTTTGCACAGATCCAGTTTCATGTAATATAATTCACTGATAATAAATTCACATAAATTCATTCTGCTCAACATATTACGAAATTACTCTCCAGCTGAGTATTTTTTCTTCAAATGATTAATTTTTGTGAGGGCCTTAATAATTTTTAATAATTGCAGAAAAGAATAATGTTATTGCATTCAGTGTGTCATAAAGTTGTACAAAATTTTTGCCACGGAATTGAACAAAGGGGTTTGGGTGTTTTGGCCTGGACATTCTGAAGAAAAAAATATTTTTCTTTTAAATGAAAGAATATGATCCCTAGATGTATTTATCAGATATTGTTCGTGTCGATTCACCAACATCTGCAATTAATAGAATTAATTAATTAAATTATTCTTTAATAGTACGCTTGTAATGATCAATTGTTTTTCTTTCAAAGGGTGGTAGTTTTCAAATCGATATCCATGGGTGCAGGTGTGAGTCCTTCTTGATGTTTTGTTTTGATTAGTTGAGATTTGTTTACAATTCGTCAAGGTTTTGTTTCAGTGTAATAATTGCATTGTGGTGTTGACAGTTTGCATGTATTTGCATCTGTGGTGTATTTTGTAGAGAACATTTGCACACTGGGTTTTGCTCGGTTGTACTTTAGTGAAGTTGTTTTCAGGTTATGTGGAATTCCGAATCGTTGTCCACGCGCCCCGAAAGACGCAAACGTACATTAACTGGATGCAGGGAAAGAGAGAAAGTCAGCGTAGGTGTCGGTAGTGAGGTCATATTCGTTTTCCTATTGGTCATTGTCTATGAAATGTCAGTTTGTTCTGCTTTGTACTTTTCACGTGAGATAAATTCTACCGACGATTTGCTCTGTGTTGCTTAAATGGGAAAATAGGTATACCTTCAGCAATATACCAGAAGAAATCAAAGGGATTGTTTATAAGAGATGATGACACATCAAAAAACTTTAGAAATAATATCCTTCAGTGCTATATCTTTTGTGCCGATATTGCATTGCCATGGTCATGGGCCATACGTGTTCAAAATTTTGGGAACTCATCACAGAATATCTTCATTATACCCTCAAGATCCAAACAATGCAATATATTGTGAACATTAGTCTGGGTACAGTATTTTACATTTATCTCAGATCTCACCGTCAAATTTTGACGGGTTCTCACTAGTAATAATAATAATAATAATAATAATAATAATAATAATAATAATAATAATAATAATAATAATAATATTTTTGCCTGGGGATGGTGTGAAACATCTCACCAGACACCTAGAATGGCAATTTCCTAGGTAGTGTGAAACTCGCACCCACTAAAAACACAAACCCCCGTTTCTTGCCAGCCTTATCCTCCGGTACCGCTTCTTCAGCATTTCATCAAGTGGGGCCGTGTTCTTGACCTAAAAGCCTCTTCTGTCTTTTATGGTTGTAAGCGTGTTTTGTCTTGTCGTCGGTTTGTTTGGTGGGTCTAGTTTGTTCTACGGTTAGTCGTGTTGTGTATTGTTTTCTCGTCATTTTCTTCTGTCTCAAGATTCGTGTCACGTAGTCTGCGATCGTCATCCAATTTTCACGGCTGTTTAACATCTTGTCCACCACGTTGTCTGGATTGATGTCTCCCAGCTTTGTTTGTACCTCGTGCTTTAATACGTGCCATCTGTCACATTCGAAGAATGTGTGCTGGGCGTCGTCCTTAGCGTGGCCGCAGTACGGGCGATCTAGTGTCCCGCCCCAGCCCTCCGTTTTTAGATAGGCTCGGAAGTGTCCATGTCCCGTGAGAAATTGGGTGAGATGAAAATCTGTCTCGCCGTGTTTTCGTTCAGGGCTCAACTTTGGGAATGAGTCTGGCTGTCCACCTGCCTTTGTCTTCGTTCTCCCATCTTCTCTGCCACTGTCGAAGAGTGCGTTTCCTTGCCTTTCTTCGGGCGTCTGTCGGGTTTGTCAGAGGTTTCTTGTCGTATAGATCCTTGCGTTCTTGTGCCAGTAGATCGATTGGGATTACTCCCGCGACCACAAAGCTAGCGGCATCCGAAACTGTTCTATACGCACTTCAGGGCTCCTCTTTGCACGGATGTCAGTTGTTTGGTGTACCTTTCGTGCCTCAGCGCGTTGGCCCAGAACTCTGCGCCGGTCACGTTCGTCGCCAGCCGCAATTTGCACGCCCTCAGTGCCAATTACCGCAAGCTCAGCCACCATATCAGTCATTTCACCGCGCAGAAGCTTACACAATTCAGGAGAAAAGCTTGGAAAATATTCTGCGTAAACGCAACACAAAGTGCCCGCAGAATGTTTAAAATCACGGCGCGTAGATGCACTATGTCCTTTTACAAAACAAACTTCGCTTGCACTTCCTTCAATATTCAGACGGATCGCGTAAAATTCGTGTTATCACACGATACAAAATATCCCATATATAGCTGGGCCGCGATCACAAAAAAACACCATCCTCAGTGAAATCCACTGTTTAATTATGCGCCACTATTTGCCAATACGTGTACGTTTTTAAAAGTTCGTGCGTCATTAAGATAAAAATAAACTGTTTTCAAACTATAAATTCGAATATCATAAAAATCTGGCATCTAACGCGGACCTCCGTTCCTGCTCAACTGTCCCTTTGGCATTGTTGTCCTCAGCTTATATGGTTTTCCGCCAACAAAGCAGATCACCGCTTAATGCGCCGAACATCGTAACGAAAAGTATTTCTTCTTTTCCATTTATTAACTTTACCTGCCTTATCATTGCCTCTATATTATGTCCGATTTCTCCTGATAATTGTCATATTGTCTTCTTCGCCTCTCAGCGCCTTGTTAAATAAAAGTATTACAATTCGCCGCTCGTCGTCTTATCATGACGTCACGACAATGTGTCTCTTGTTTCATGTCTTTTCTGAATAACAATTTTAACACTTAATTTTGATTTGGCCTCCTAGGCGTTCTTCGAAATTGTGACTACTCTCAAAAATTTCTATAATTTTTACTGTTTTGTTCTGCCAAATCTTAACCCGATCCCTTTAGACGTTCTCTTACTATTTATGAAAAATACTATTCGTAATTTGCTTCTTCTCGGCCAAAATGGCGTCTACATGCTCTTTTTTATTAAACTGCGATGCACGATTACTAAAATTCTCGAATTAAGCAAACCCCAGGACCGATTTTGTTGATCGTTGTTTCAAAAATTGTTTCCTAAAATTGTGCTATCAAATGTTCCAAATTGCACACTTCCATTCCTTCGCGCATTCATTTAATTTAGAAAAAAATGTTCGTGCGCGGCGCTGCCGTCATTTGCCTCTGCGGGTATAATTTATTTTATTTGTAGGGATTTTTTTCAATTAAAGGAAATACTTATTTGGTTGATGATTATAAATTATTACTATATATATAATTAAAGTCTGGAATCTTTAACATTCCTACAGACAGTGGCGGCCGGTACGGAATCATGCAGATGTCACAGCTTTCTGGAGTTGGCCTTCGCCCTCTCAGCGCATGGTGGTCTGAAGGCGAAACGTGCGTGGCACCAAATTTTAATTTAAAAAACGTGGCTATTTCTGTCAATTCTACATGTAAATTACTATAAATAAGGAAAAATAATTTTTATCCACTGCGTTCAGTATCACACGATGCCCAGGGTTTCAGCCGAGAAAAAATTCAGCTACCCAAGCAGTGAAAATAGCTTTTACCATCATCAAGAACTAGGCCGAATAGCCTGTTCCGTCGCCAAGAAAATGGTCTCCCAATCTTCTTCTAGGTCTATCTGGATCTCGAGCTCCTTGGGGTGCATAGTGGATGAGCTTATTTGGTAGTCTCTCAAGAATCATCTATTGGATATGATGGAACCATTTCCCTTTCCGCACTTGGATTCTCAAATTGAGGTTGAAAATGTTTAGTTCGCTTCTGATGTGGTCTAGAAGCGTATATCCTTAAACAGATCTTAGAAATCGCATTTCAGCAGCCTCAATTTTCCTTGTCTGAGCGATTCATGCTCCAATTTTCGCAACCATATTCAAGTCCAGGAACCGCCATCACCTTGGAAAATTTCACTTGTGTGTCCTTTCTTACTTTTTTTAAGATTTCTTTGAATTGTTCCACACATTGCCTGAAATTTATTGAGTTTTTCTGGATGTCATTCTTGTCGCAATAGGAGTTGGAGGTAGTTAAATTCTGACACTTGCTCTAGTATGGTGTTTTCTACAACTATTTTGCACCTCAAATGATGTTTGCCCACAAAAGCCATTACTTTAGATTTCTGAGTAGATATCCGCAACTCGTAATTCTGTAGTATATTTTGCAAGGTATACATGTCATTCTGCAATCTATCCTCCGAGTTTTCCAAAATAACCTGATCGTCAGCAAATAAAATTGTTCTTAAGCCTGTTCCAGAAACTCTAATGCTTTCTGTTGGTAAAACTATCTGCCATTCCTTTATGACATTGTCTATATATAAACTAAAAAGTGCAGGGGACAGTGGGCATCCTTGTTTTACTCCTCTGTTTATTATCTCTTGTTTTCTCCCAATTCTTGTTCCCATGTCAATACATATTTTATTATTACTATACAAGCTTTTCATAACTTTTATCAGGTGTTTGGAATTCCCTGAATCTTAAGAATTTCCCACAACTTTTTCCTGGATACTAAATCAAAAGCTTTTATAAAATCTACGAAGAGAAAGCAAGTAGGGAGGTTGAATTCTCTACGCTTCTGTACTAGCTGCTCCGGCATTACAGACGCAGTCTCTCAATTGATCTAAGCCACATTGTTCTTCTCCAAGAATAACTTCATTAATCACATCCATCCTTCGAGTTATAATTTTAGCGTGCAATTTGTAGGCTTTGTTCAGAAGGCTGATTCCCGTGTAGTTGTCGCAATTTTCTCTTTTACCTTTCTTGAAAATGGGGTACATAATGCCCACTTTCTGTTCTTTCGGTCCTTTACAACTTTACATGAAGGCCAGCATACATTTAAAAGAAACAGAAATATTTCTTTCATTTATATTGATACATATTTAAAAAGTTCTACATTGATTCCATCTATGCCGGGAACTTCTTTTGTTTTTGAAACTTTCCAATGCCCCTTCTAATTCTTTGAGCTCAATTGGGTCTGCATAAGATGGTTCGGCCTCTCCTTGGTCTGAAAATATCTTTCATTGTTTATAACTTTTTTCCTCATCAACTTTTCAACTTCCAGAAATTATGTGCGCTTTCATATACCCTTCTAAATACAATAAAGCAGTTGCTGTGTCAATTTTTTATTTTTCATTAAATTAATCATTACGTAATTAAGGTGTGCAAAAACTGTTTTTATTTTGATTAAGTAAATTTTCACAGACAACTAAAAAAAATGCGAAAAACACACCCACGAAATGAATATATATTTTTAAGTGAACATTATTGAACAGTTTTCAGTTGAGATCAGCTGCCCCGGTACACTGAGGTAATTTTATCTTCTATTTATTATATATAAATAGGGAATATGCCCAGGTCCTGGATCAGGGAAGTGACGTCAGAGATAACCCATTTCCGGTCTGACGTCACATCTGATCCGAGCCTCGTACTGACGTGTGAGGTGACGTGGGCGGTCCAGGACCCGATGACGTGTAAGGGCGGGACCGCATGACGTAATGAGGGGAAGACGCCCGGCCTGACGTCACATCCCGGTCAGGCCCCGCCTGACCTGTGACGCGGATGACGTGGGGGGACTTTGGTGCGTTGCGCGCGCTTTGGTGGCGAAGTGTGTAGGTAAGGGGAGCGCTCTGGTGGCGAAGTGTGTGTGTGAGGTGGGGTGGTGGTGGTGTTTCAAAACGGCGCTCTGTGAGCGTCGGTGGAGAGAGACGCTGGCGGCGCGCTCTGTGAGCGTCGGCTGGAAGGAGAGAGAGAGGCGCGCGCATTTTGAAAGCTAATTTTTTTAATTTTTTTGAAATACCTATTTTGTTGTTGTAAATATCTAGTTTGAAAAAAGGAAACCCTAGAAGGTGGTGACAGGAGAGAAAACAAGTGAAAAACAGTACAAATTGAATGAATGATTTTTTTATTATAAACAATCAATCCATACAAACGGTGACAGGAAAATAAATGAAAAAACATTACAAGTGAAAGATTATTTTTTTATACAAGAAAATCGAGAAAGATGAGAGGCTCTGTGACGTCACACGCATTCAATGTTCGACATGAACTCTCTTCTTTCGTTCTTCCATTCCCTCTTCCTCTTCTTCTCATCACTCGATTCATCTTCGTGAGGTGTGACGCATTTCCTCTTCTTCGTCTCATTTGTGGTGGTGGTGGTGATGATGCGAGGTTTGGAGACGGAAGAGCTTGAACGTCTTCCAGATTGAAACTCATGCGTTTCCGCAGTTGCTTTTTCTGACGGTTTTGAATTTTTATGAATCCGGCAGGCGGTCGATGAGTTGATCCATGACCTTGAGAACTTCCGGTATGCATGAAACGGACGAAGCTCATACAAAGGTTTTCTTTCATCACTAAAACGATGAGTTTGCTCTTCACGAGGAACGTTTGCGATGTAGGCGACGTTCCGCACGAGTCGGAGATGTTCCACAGCTTAGGAATTTTCCACGCGTCGTTCTTTTCCGGTAGGCGATATCGGAGATCGTCTGCGGCCTTTGTGATGTTGCTCCACAACTTGGCCGCTTCGTCCTTCTACCGCTGCTCTCGTCGAGGACGTCTTCGCAGGCGACTCGCGGCGGTGATTTTGCTTCACGTCTCCCATGTTGACGGACACTGACTGAATCGTTATGTGTTTCAAAGTATGAAGCAGATAAGAGCACTGATCACGAAAGCAAAATGCATAAGGGTGAAGCAGAATTTGAAAGAATTCATTTGACACACACACACTTTTACACAGCCGTAAGGGTATTCCTAAGACAAAACAAACAATCCCGTTTCAACGTCGGCTGTCCTTTGTTTTCTTGCGAGTAGTGGTGCTGCGTGCAGGGATCGTCGAGTTGACACGAAGGACATCCCTTCCTCGATGGTGCGTTGGCGTTGTCCTGCGCGGCCAGTGTTGATTGGAAGGCTGTCGGAGATGGGTAAACGCGACAGTCCGCTTCGACGGCGGCACTGTGTCAACGTGCGTGCGTCACCCGATTCAATGTTCTTTACACGAACGGGTTCTTGAACACACAGTAGTTTTCGAGTGACTTCCAGATAGTTTTTCGAAACGCGCTCGACCTCGTGAGGCCTTAGCCAATGACACAAAATTCGATCGGCAGTTGGTTTCAATGTTTTTCCGGTCGAAGTGTAAGCGATGCCATCGGCTAATCGTAACCTTCTGAAAGCGCGGTTGATCTTTCGTGTTTCTCGTCTGACGCTTTTGCAGGGTAATCGAAATGCCACTGTGACGGAACGGATGAGCGTTGATCGTCGGATGCGAACGACCAGGACGCTGCATCGTAATGACGAGCGAAGGGACGGAAAGCACGATTAAATTGGTTTTACATAGTCCCACTTCAGTCCCCTCCACTTCATGACGCAGCAAGTCCGGTCGATTGTCGCACATCGATTCGTACATGGTTTGATAACGAATTGGCCGCTTATCCAAAAACCTTGAAGATCAACGACAGCTGTGAACCGATGACCGTTGTACATTCTTCTTCTTCTTATATTGACTTCGTTCTCGCGCCACGATGTGGTCGGTTGTGCGAGCCTCACCGACGACGACGACGACGATGACGACGACACCGTTCACACATTTTCCTTCTCCTCCCCCTCCTCCTTGTCCAACGATTTCGAGTCCCTTTCAGAAGAATTTTTCTCGACGTTTTTTTCTTGTCTTCTTCGTTCAACAGTTTCCGTAAAGAATTTTTCATGTAGCTCAACATGACTACACACGCAATACCGTAGACAACAAACGGCCGGACACCAAACAGACGGAAATGCCACATGGCAACGCAAACAGCTTTGTGGAAACAAGTTGATCTGAATAACTTTGCTTTTGACGGTGGGTAAATATAAGTAGAACTAGGAGAGACGGTCATCGTGCTGTCGCCGTCCTTCTTATACAATGCTGTGACGTTGAAGATATGACGTCAGCGGAGTTGTCTTAATCTTCAATGTCTCTCGCATGCACCCACAAATTATGGTGTGTGTCGAAACCGAGCCATTTCACGAGGCGAAGCGGAACCTTTTTCCGTACGACGCGCTCCACCAAATATCGATCAGGATATAGCGTGTGTTGCAATTCCTCGGAGTTGAAGCGGCCCTTGATCGTTTCACCATACCAGGACTTCTAGCAGTACGTCACGGAATTTCAGAGATGCACGGAACGATTCTGAAGGTTCGGTTCCCCAGCAAACAATGTTCCTTTTTCCGAAACGGTGAGCTTTTTATACGTGCTCGCCCGAGCGATGTCACCGACTCGAAAAACTTTTCGATTTTTTCCCCTCAAAAGACGCGGGTCGAGATTTTTCGCTTGCGCGTACACCGTGTGCAATAATCTATCGTCTTTGACGTCTTTCGGTTTCATACCGATTGCTCGATGTTTGGTATTGTTGTAATCTCGGAGGAGGGCGGTGAGCATAAGGGTCCAGCGTCGCGTCCCCTCGGCTGTGAAACGCCTCCACATCCGCTCCTTGAGCGTTCGATTGAAACGTTCGACAACGGCGGCCTTCACGTTGGAAAAGGTGGAATATTGATTAACGTCACGCTCTCGGAGCCACTTGTTGAGCGTGGTATTGTAAAACTCGGTGCCTCGGTCGGTTTGTAAAAACCTGGGCACTCGACCGCTCGACGTCACGATGCGGTCGAAAGCCTTCACCACATCCGCTCCCGTCTTTTTCTTTATCGCTTCCGTCCAGGCGTACTTGCTATACACGTCGATGACTGTGAGAATGTAACGTATCCGTCGATTGGTTTTCGAGTACGGTTGCATGTCGACCAGAATCGGCTTGCCGCCAGGTCATCGAGTCCTTTCGTAATCACCCGCCGTCTCGCGTAACACGACGTCGGGCAGGCGCGTGCAATTCCCTGCAGTCCTTGACGAACGAGTCGTTAAACTTTCTTCTTCTTCTGCATGATCAGAGAAGCTAACCGATAATACGACGTCACGCAGTTGTCCTCTATTTCTACTATTTCTCCATCGAGTCCGTTGTTACCGGCGGCTTTCGAAGCGTGTAAGACCAGGCATCTCCACAATTTGTTCGGATCACGCCAATATTTGTAGTCTGGTGGCGTCACAAACGTAATCCCTCCCCCTTCTTATTCTATTTCTTCGTTTCAAGTCTTTTGCTTCGTCTTTCGCTCGCGAAAAGACTTGAGATAATTTCACGATATTTCAGTTTATTATCGTTTGTGTTATACGGAAAATTCGGTCTGTAGTTCTTCTTGTGCGCGGAAGTTAATTCGAGAATCGTTTTGTATTTCTTCAAATCGTCTTGCGTTACATCATTTAAGTTGGGTCGTCGATCGAAAAGTAGTTCGAGAAGACCTGGCTCGGATAGAATTTGTGACCCTGAACGTAGAATGCTTCCTCGTCCGGGCGAAGTTCCATGATGCTGTCACCGATGTAAGGTCGTTCATCGTCGTGCGGCCCCAATTTGGTATCTCCCTTAGCCGATTTTGCATTCGAGCAAATAGTTTTATCAATTCATCATAATGTTGGCGGCGAACATTATTTCTTTTCTTCGAATTCTGCTGGGAGTTGTTCGAAGGAGGAGGAGGAGGAGGACCTTCTTCTTCGCTTGTTTCCGATTTGATAGGAACACGTGTGGAAGGTGGTAGTAATGGTGGTAGTATGTTATTTTTTCTCTCTCTCTCTTGTGAGGTAGCGCTTTCGAGACGGGCGTCGTGAGATAAGTATCGAGTAATCGATTGCGCATCGTTTCGCTTTCTTGCAAGATGTTCATTTTGTTGCGGCTGTTTTAACATTGCCTTCTCCACCTCCTTTGATTTTGGACGTTTTGAATCGAAGGGGAGCGGGTGGTGAGGAAGTGGGGGGAGGACGCGGTGTCTTTCCTCGCAAGCGCTTTTTCGCTTTCTCAAGCGCGCTGAGCATCTTCAAGTCTATGTTTGATCTTTTGTTTTTAGTTGTTTCACTCTTTACGTTTCTTCTTCTTGGGTTTTCACGAATCCGTTTTATTTTTTTCACGCGTCCTCCTATTTTGGATTTCACTTTCATCACACCCGCCAAACCGAGCGCGGCCGCTCTTTCACCGAGACTCGCGTGTCTTGGCCGACCAACTCCCGCTGCGCCAGCGAGCGCCCCGTCCCGCCCTTTTTGCGTTCCTCACCGGCTTTTGTGGTTGGTAAGCGATGTCGTGTTCTCTACACGCTACGTCCAAAGTTAGTACGGTCGCCTCTTTGCAGTCCTTTGCGAGCTTCGTACCAGGCCCGCAGGCAGTATCCACCGGGAATGTGAAGTTCGAAGGGCAGTTTGTCTATCGCCCGATTCAGCATCCGTCCTATAAATCCTCTTCCGCGATAGTGTCGCCCCCCCCGTCGCGTTCCAGCGAAATTGAAATGCTGTCGCACGTACACCATGACGTAGAGTGAAGTCTACATTGAAAGAAAAAATATTATATATAACCTTTTTTTAAAAAAAATCAGCACCACCACCATCGTCCCTCGGCACGAGAAACCGAAGTCCGCTCGGTATCGACCGTTACGGAGCGCACTAGGTATCACAGCAAATGCAAAACGGTCGGCGTTCCACACGTTGGAACACATCGCCTTAAAATCGTTGAATGTTCTAAAATCGTTTCCGACGTGTTCTTTGTAGATATACTCGAGGTTGTTATCGTCTTGCCGGAAGATGACGATCATATTCGCGGTATCGCGAATCAACTGCTTGGGAATTTTGATGTACGTTTGACACAGATAGAGCACGTCTGTGTGTTTGTCTCCCGGCCGCGAAGTAGGCTTTGATACGATCTTGTTTTCGGTGGCGATGTCGAAAATGAAAACGCTGTCGGGCGACGCCTCGGCACAGCGACACGATGCTATCGTGTTGCGAAACGAACGAAAGGAACGAGTCCGTCGCAGACTTGTTGCAAGTACATGTACATGAGCTGCGTTTGCGTGGTGGAATATAAATACACGTTGAGAAACGCCAATCCGAACTGTCCGGTGAGAAGCGAGACGACCACGTTTGTCTTTCCGCATCAGGAAGGTCCCACGATAAGAGCGCGCACGCTATCGCGGAAAAGCGGTCCGTGTCGGCTCCTGTTATCATCGTTTTTCCGTGCCATAAGGCCGTCACGTTCACGACGGGCAGCGTCGCCGATTGTTGAACAACGTTCATCGCCATGCGAAGACAGAGAGAGACTGTTTGCGTGAAACCGAAGGAAACATCAAAGGAAAGAGGGAGGGGAAAGTGATACCCTACTCGGTGTGTAATAAGGAAATGAAAAACATAAATAGAAATACAACATTTTATTGATCATTTTAAAAAAATACAAAGGTTTTACACATGATTGTTATGGTTGTCGGTGCTCGTCATCGATGCAATCGCCATCTGCACAGCTCTCGCTAACCATTCCGCTGCGTTGCGCGCGCATCCGCTGACGTCCAGCGGAAGAAGAAGATCGCAGCAGACCGCAGCATCCGGTGAGGTGGATGTCGATCGTTCCGTCGTCGTCTTGCAGCGTCGCGATGGTACTGTTTTTTGTTGTTTTTTCTGGTCTTTCGCTCTTTTGGTTTTGTGTTCTTTCTGGTTTTCTTCGTCTTATTCTTTTTCGATGTGCAATGCATCGGACGGGGATGACCGCATGCAGAAGGAAAATCGGTTAGTAATGGAGACGTCGATTTCTCCTCCTCCTCCATGTTTTCTTTGTTATCAGCAAAAACGACGAGTTGCGAATCACAGGAAGAATAAGAAGAAGCCGAACCAACATCGACTTCTTTTTTTCGTTCATCATCATCTCGTGTAGGAAAGACACGGAATGAAGGCGGCGAGCGGAACGCGCGACTTTTTGTACGATCACGTTTTTCTTCATCACAAAGTCATCGATCGGTGAGTATTGCACCCATTTTGGATATAATGACGCAAAACGCATGCACGTTAGCTGGCATAGCTGTACCAGTTTCCCACGTGATCTTGATGTCGGTTTGTGAGGGGAGCACGGCAGACGCTCTGGCTGAGATGTCCCATACGATAACAGGAAAGTCAACATTTCGCTACAAATTCTTCATTGCCGTTACGGGTTCGCGATTGTAGTAAGAACGTTCCGCTTTTTGTATCATTTCAAGGAGATACGGCTGCCAGGTCGATCTCCGGTATAAAATTTTACTTTGCATTGAAGTTCGGAATAAGGGTAAAACTCGTCGTTTAAATACAGTTTTGCTCTTGTCATATCATTAGCATCGAATGTATTATTGACACTCGCCTCCTTTTGCATCCCAAAGAAAATGTACAGGGGATGGTCTTCTTTTGAGGCGGTCTTCACCGCCCACTGAAACGGTCCCTTTCCTCCACTTGGAACGTTGGGGTATTCGTGAAGTTCCCACCGTCTGAATTGCACGGGCATCGGTCGCCGACTGTCCAGCGTTCTCGTCACCGCGAGGGAAGCAGCATTGCTCAGCGTCAAATGAGGCATTCTCCAAATCACATCGGTCACGGTAATCGTTGTTGCGACTTGTGTTATTCCGGTTTTCCAGGTGAGACATCGATTATGGTTACGACCTCAAATGAGAACGAGGTCGTGTTTCATGCCAGTCATGATACGCGTGTGATCTTCGAAAAATCCCATCCACACTCGCAACGGGACGATACCGTAAAATTTTCCACCGGTCGCACTGATCATGTGTTTGATTGTGCTGTCGGCAGTACCGGGGTATAACGAGAGACTTTCGGAGCAACACGCATTGCTAACGCTCTTCTTTCTGCCGGTGAAAGGAAAGCCTCGTTCTTCATCGTGGTCGTGATGCCCGGAGTTTTCCACGTCGACAATGACGTTGTTTTCGTAATGAATTTCGCTAAAAAGCCAAGCGAAACCGTTGTTAACAAAGTCGCAGTTGGTGCGCTCTGCGGTGTCCTTCTTGACCGCAGATCCCGCGATGACAAGCGAACTCTCGCAAGGTAAGAGAACGGCGTCCTTGTTAATGACAGTAATGCGAATTTCATCGTTATTCCCAAACGTTTTAATGTACGGAAAATGTTCGTGAACAGCTTCGTTGACGATGTGGTGTTTTATATTCTCCTTGCGGAGAATGTCGATCGAATGTTCGTCCACAAATTCCGTTGAAGTATGATGATGATTGGTCATTTTCTTCGACGACATTTTTCGTTTTTCTTCTTCTTCTTTAGAAAAATACTGTAACCCAACGCTCGTTAGGTTTGTCGACTGGACGGTGTTAACGTGGTGAGCGGACAAAGCACTCTGTGCCTCGGTTGCGACACGACCTGCATTTTATAGTGCTTTTTTTCTCGATGTTCGTTTTAGAAGAAAGCGGCATTGTGATTGCTTCTGGAGAGTACGAGTAAGGTGCACGTCAACGGTGTTTCCGGACACAACGGAATCGGTTGGCCGTCCGCGTTCTCTAGTCAAATCGCTATCGCGTCGATCCAACGTCCGCGTGACGCGGTGAATGATTTTTCGGTCGGCCTTTCTTCGACGACGGCGGCGGGTAAATCGTTCACATAAAACTGATACAGCACTTGTGCTATTCGATCGTTTATATACCCGCTTTCAATCACGTTACACGTTACGAACACTTCAAAATCTTTCACGATCGTCGGCGAAGCATCGGCCGTGTGGTGTGTGCCGAGAGGTGTGGGTGGCAGGATCTTTGAAAATCCGAAGAGAGGACCGATGGAGTCGGCTTGTTCGAAACGCAGCGTAAATGACGTGTTGACGCGCACTTTGTTTGCGGGTCTGCCACCAAATCGAAAAAGTGCTTCTTCGCCGCAAAGTCCTCGGGAAACTGTTTGCGTAAAAAGTTCGATATATGTTCATGGATGTCTTCTAAGATATACGTACCCGGAGGGACGGTCAGCACATAGCTTGTCGGAGATCCCCCTCCACCCCCTCGACAACTTCGTAGTGGAGTTGGTTGTGACCGTCCTTAACATTGCGAATGGTGTGAACGGTGCTGAGATGTACTAACGCGAGTTCGTACACGTCGTTCGACACGGCCGGCGCAAACTTCACCGAGATCTCCGGCCCCTTCCCGATGATTGTGTACGTGCGCATGTCACGATCGTCACAATCGAAATGACAACGTCCGCTGTTTAATCTTCCTTTTTCTTCTTCATCTTCCATTCGTGGAAAAGAAATTGCAGACATAACTTACCGCAATTACTCGCGTTGTATTTTTGAACTCTACACGTGTTGTACGTCACGCGGTGCCCGCGCGCGTATCGAAGAAATTCTGGAGGGGGTGGAAGTCCGAACGAATCGAAATAACGCATCGTTCGACCTCGTTTCGCGTACGCGACGAAATGAGTACCGTCGCCGCTGGCGTCGTCGAGGTTGACGACGCCGCACTCACGCTCCGCCCTTGGTCTTTTGGGCAGCGCATCCCGCGTAAACACGCCGCGAAAATAAGGAATGTTCAAGTTCTTCGCAAAACATGTCATTTCCTCGTGCGTGAGTGCTCGACGTGGTACTCCGCTCAATAGTTTTTTTCTAGACGTCGTCCTCCTCCTCCCCTTCGTTCGAAGCATTGTCGCGGCCCTTAGCAACACGCCCGATCTTTTTTGCTCTCTTCCATGACCTTGTTATGACGCATTTCCGCTAATTCTTGGGTTTTGTTTTTGGCGTTTTCACAGCGTTCACGATGGCAAGCGCCGCCTACGACTGAACCAGGCGCGAGCCGCTTAGAATGGCAGGGAGAGAAGAAGGAACAGGCAGAAACCCGCCTTTCTTACTCTGTTCCTCCCTCGTACACCCCCTCCGAGTTTTCTCCTCCTATTCCTATAGCACCCGCCGGCGAATCGTCGGTGTCAACATCAGCTCTCCTTATCCTCCTCCTACTCTTTTGTCTCCTCTCTCTTCTTCCGTCCAACTTCCCGGTCGAATTGTGAGTGCAGTCTCTCGTCGTTGTCGTACACACGGTGCGAGTCATGACTGCACTAACCCGCGAGAACACAAGGTGTCAAAATATATACCCGCACACACACACACACACGAGGTCCCATATTATATACCATCGGAAAAAAATTTTTAGGATCTTCTCTTGTCAACCATCACCATATCAAAATTCAACTTTTTTTCCAAACCGCTTATTCGCTTCTCGGTTTGTGTTATGAACTTGTTACTCTGGCGTTGAATCAGTTCCATGGTCAACGCATGTCTTTTTTCCAAATCTGATACCTCTCTTTTCGAGTTTCGCTTTCACCGCTACTATCTTTTCTGCTTATCTGTTTCGAGATTAGACAATTGGTTTTTCAAAAGGTCTTTATGCACGTGAAAAAGATCCTCCGCGTGTTTTTTCGCATCCTTCAGCGTGTCATCCAATTGCGATTTAATCACCACGTCCGATCTGCTCGTGCCGGCGCCTACTTTGCGAATACGTTTGTTGTGAAAGTTGTAATTACCGGACAGTTGACTTACGGTAAATTCCAAGCCCGGGTGGAGATTTTCTCTTCATTTTTAACACTCATGGCTTGTAATGGTTTGTCATGGTTTGTAATTCGCTCCTGCAAAAGACTTCAAGATCGTTCGTGTGTAGAGAGCGACTCACCACATCCGAAACCCGCCTATTGGAGTTCATTGCATATTTTCACCAACGTTCGCGACGCATCTTCGTGACTTCCGCTTGCGAGCAGGCAGCAAAAGTTCTGACTTGATTTTCTCTTCGTGCGTTTCGCGGCTGTTTGCACTTCGCTTCTCTGATCTTTGAAGATCGTTCATTGCGTATCAGAGCAGAGAGTCGTCACGTCTTTTCATTTCATTTTGCTTTTATTTCATCCAATTTTGATCTTTACGATATCAGAGAATCGTGCGACAAATAAACGATTATTCCACCATGCGTCGTCGTCGCTTCAACTCGCTCCGGCATGCACGTGTTGTGACGGAATGTCCATCGTGACAGTGTACTAACACTATTGTTGTATTCATGCGCTCTTTTATAATCACCTTTTTAACACACCACGTGCACTCTCATTGAACTGGTGGGAGTGCTGTCCTCTTAGCGAAACTGAAAGCAAAGTTAATCTCGTAGTGCGCAATTATTTGCTAACAACTCGCTCCGCTAATGATCACAACGGATGTTGCGGTATGATCTCTCTGTATCAGCGCCTTGCAGTTGATATCACTCACGCGCGAGCGCTTTTTGCAGTCTACTTTTTGTCTTTCATAAAGTGAGACGTGTTTCGAATAGAAATGGCCGCGGAAAATGTGTTTTATTTTCATAGATACGCTGATGTGCATAACGCTAGGTTTTTACCCGTCGACTTCTACGCTCGCAGCGTTATTCATTACGCTGCGGCGTTTAACGACGTAGAAGGCGTGATCTTTTGCCTCACCCGCGGTGACTACGTGAACAGACAGGACAATTATGGTAGAACAGCGTTACACTATGCTTACAGGTCACGCGCGAGTGTCGCGTTCAATTTTCTTCTTTTTATCGGAGCCGATCCGAACGTCGTGGATGCGTCGTTGAACGGAGAACTATTCTTCATCACCGACGTGTGGTGCAATTGTCCTCCGAGGTGCGAGCTTTGCTATCGCGTGCCGAGGCATTGCGCGGTGGACGTCCCGTTGGATGTCTACTCTCGAAGAGTCGTAAGACTTTTGGAGATGGGCATCCACGGGGCGTCGCCGCCGCAACCGGAGGTCAACGCACCGATGCCGCTGCCGCCGGTGGCATCACCACCACCACCACCGCCGGCGGCGGACGTCAACGAGCTTATGCCGCCGCCGCCCCGTTGTAGTAGCACCGCTACTACTACGGTGGCATCACCACCGCTGGCGCGGTATTCGCCTCGCCACCGCCCCGTTGTGGTACGCTACTACTACGGTGGCATCCTACCACCGCCGGCGGCGGCGCTTATCGGTTGTGGCATGATCGTTCGACTGGCGGTTTGATGAAGAGAGGAAAATTAAGTAGTTTTTCATTAGGCTTATTCTATCTGTTATCTGGTAGCAGATTGCTGATGTTTTGATAATTGTCGCGCTGTCCACGTAGTCACCTCGGGTGAGGCAAAAAATCAAGCATTCACCGTCGTCAAACGCCGTAGCGTAATGAATAACGCTGCGACCGTAAAGAAATCGCTGGAAAAACCTAAGCGTCGTTATCAGTGTATCTACAATAAGAACAAAAAATTTTTTAAATGCATTGTTTTTATTTCTTTTCATATTACAACCTTGTAGGATTTCCTTTCTTTTTGTGTTTTTTTTATATTTTTAATTTCATTAAAAATATACTGTGAAAGTAGGGTTTCTTTTTTGCGATGGATGGGGAACGGTTGATGAATAGGGTAACAAAATAGGGGAACAAATGGGGATGAATAGGGGAACAAATGTAATTTGTGTGCAAATGTTTATTGAAATTAAAATTTCAAATATTTTTTCCATGCTCCAATATCGTTTTCCAGACGTTTTCATTTTTAAATCTTCATATAGGTATAACAGCAATACGAAGGCCTTATTGCAGATTGTTAAAATATCCATGGGCCTCGGTATAAAACCGATCTGGAACCTTTCATACGATCAAAGTAAATCTATAAATCAAATAAATTATTAAAATAATATTTATAATTAAAATTAAAACAAGGATTACAAATAAGAAAATTATAATATTAATATCGGTAAAAACGTGCTAAATTTGTCGTTTAAAACGACAGCGTAATTCTCGGTGTTAAATCGCTCCGAAGAAAATTTTTTGACACTTGTAATCTCATATGCAATTCTAAGTCCTCAATTGTTTATGAAATTACGAACTACATCTACATCGCAGATGCATAAATGTCATTTAAACAAATTTAAATCAGACAAGTCTTTAAAGTATCTTATAAAATGATCAAACATAGTTCTTCTGCAAATCACTAAGGTGGGAATAAATAGCAGAGTGATTGGGATTAACATTGGACATAAAGTTGGGTATACTTTCGCGACTGAGGATGATGTTGCCGCTGTTGAGATTGCGTAGTTGTCAACGCTAAACGATACGAGTCGAACGGATCATCCTTATCATCGTCAAACATTCCCGTTAAATCTACGGATGCCACATCGGCACCAATCATCCTCCTCTCTAAAAGCTCTCTTCTTGTCTGATCGTTCGCGCTATTAAAAAAGTAAAAAAGTAGAAAATGCAATTGAAAAAATTCTTCTTGATGGAATTGTACGACAGCATCTTCAATTTGCAAGATTGGTATCATCTATAGAAGGTATCAACAACAGCAGCAGCAGTATGTCCAAAGAATGACATTTTTCATGTTGATAGTAGCGCGTTAATATACGTTGTGACTGCGGAGGACGTGGTGGTTAGGTGTGTTTCCTTCGTGTGGAGAGGAATATCGTCAGACTGGCGAGCGAAAATTTTTTAAAGCGTTAATTACTTTCTGAGGAGATTTCGTCACTTTCGAGAAACATAATATCATCTAACTCTCCTAGAAATTCTAAAAACACGTCGTCCGCCGTCGTTAATTTCACCATATCCCATAGTTCATCGCATCGCGTCATTGCCTTTGAACAATCACCAAATATTTATGAAACACGAAAATCATCCTGCTTCTCTCGTCGGTCGCCAATAGGAAGTTCTCCCTGAAAACGATTAAGCGTTGTAAGAATTTTCGCTCATCGCCTCACTCCACACGACGTTGTATTGATGCGCTCGCCGCTCGACGGATATCCACCTCCACACGACGTTGTATTGCTGCTGAAGGCCTGTTTATTAACACGCTTCGACACACCGGGCACGTATTGTGAGTTTGCAACCATCGATCGATACATTCTTTATCGAACAAATGGATGCAAACCACCGTGCGTACCCGTTGCGCCTGCAATGGTTCAAGGCAGACGCTGCATGAGGAGGAAGATGAGTCGCTGACGTCATTGTCTTCCTGGCTCACAATGGTGTAGGGCGGCGGCACCTCGCTCGACACATCTGAAGACGACATTTTTTTACAATATTGTATTACCACTGGACGGAGCGGGTTGCTTTCCACGGGTCTCTAGTTCGATATCCGAAGCTCGAAGGACCATGGACGCGGGTTACCTTTCCATGTAATTGGACTGTATTGATATTGGTTGTTAGTGGTGGGCAATCCTCCAGTCCCTTTCGACGCTCGTTAGGAATTTTGTAATAATGGATTATCATGCGACCTTCTCACCTTGCAGAATGATGTTTTAATTACCTTTGAGTTATCTGGTGTTCTTTACAATAAAAATACACTTAAGTTATTGCTCCAATGTGAGAATACAGGAATTTTCCATCTTGAATCACGAAAGCGCGAGAACATGTGCTCATACCAGCGGCTGCAACTTCGTGTGAAATACATTAATTAGTTCAATACACTTACACAATGCTGAACTATAATGAAATTGAAACAATATGGCTTCCTTGACCACAACTTAAGCACAGAATATTACTTTCTGTATGGGGTACGTGATCTTTTAACACGGGCCGAGACATGCTTCTATGAGGTGCTACTCAGCGACTGATTTTCTTCGGTTTGCACGAGTTCTATCGGGCACGCGAGAGGATTTGAACTGGCCAGTGGCGACTGCTTTTCCAGCGGTTGCAGTGGCGAGGGTGAATTTGAACAGTCCAGCGAGAAACGCGTGGCGCTGCTGGAATTCGGGCCTGTTCTGGAGCGATTTTAGAGGTTTGGGTCGCGGCGCGGTGGTGCCGCTCGGCTTATGGGAGCCTTCCATGCCGCGCTTCCGGTGTTGCCGTTTAGGGCGTAGGAAGTGCTTTATTTGTATACGTCCCTTTCTGCTTTTGCGTGTGGGCCCGAACAACCAGCTTATCGACTGAGGATGAGGACTATTTTCAAAGGGGGTGTTTGAATTGCTTTTATATTGATTGTGTCTGCGGTTTCCCTGTTTTTTTTCAGCTCATTGCACAACTTCACGGTCGACTCTTCCTGTGTGGTAATGATGTCATGCGTTCCCGCGATAGTCTAGACCTTTCGACGTTCATCTGCGGTTGTGCTTCCTGTGGGGAAATTTCATGATTGTCAACCTGCGGTTGTGCTTCCTGTGCGGTAATGATGTCATTTGCGATAGTCTGTCTGCCCTTCATCTGCGGATGTGCTTCCTGTGGGGAAATTCCATGATTGTCAACCTGCGGTAATGATGTCATTTGCGATAGTCTGTCTGCCGTTCATCTGCGGATGTGCTTCCTGTGTTGTGGTTAAGCGGTGAGTCTTGCGCAATATTGCGATTACATGAAACAATAAAAAACATCGAGATTGCAGAGCTCGTTCTTAGTCGTACGTTGAAAATGTCAACGAACTGTGCTGACGTTTTGATGTACGTCTATTTCCTGCTGGTCTTCTTCATAACCATTTACGCACTGAAAGTGACGATTTTATTGGTTGACGCTAAGCAACGGTGTGCATGTTTGTATTGTTTCATGATTCTCGGTTTTTGTTTGTTCCGTATGGAGACATCTTTGTGCCCACATGTTGTTTTTATTAGGAGACATTGTGACGTGTAATCGATAAAAACGTGAAACTATTATTGCAAACGCTCTCAATGGACGGACGTCGTGGAATCTTTAAACGGTCATGTATTTTTGCGGTGTCGTTTTGACCTCCTCTTACGACATTTGGATCCGGTCGAGTTCTCAACAGATAATAGTGTTCCGTTTCCATCTTAAAATGTTTGAAGCGCTCAACAGCACTTTCGATTGACCTTGTTTCAAAATTTTGCACAACTCGAGTGTCAGTTTTGATTGAAAGAGAACGACGAACCACAAATCAAAGTAGAACACTTACGATCCATCTTTCTTTATTGGACTGCGAAATTATTAACCAATTGATGACTTTTGAATTTTTCCTTTTCGTATATACAACCTATCGATTCCAAGTTGACAATTTTTTCCGAGAGAGATTCCAGAAAATAGTTGGCCTCTAATAGTCACTCTTCATGTTCATTCTACTTGTTCAGACTATGTTCATTCTGCTTCTTTTCTCCCTCTTCCGGCATCCATCATGTCGTCGGCCGCGCGATCAACGTGCAAAATCAGAGACGAGAAATGTTTCTGCCCGTGGTCGCTGGCGTGGCTCTCCTCACCGACGTCAGCCACGCAAAATTACGCATTCAATCGTATCGGTACGTACGAAACCGTTTTCCACCCCGATTTGAAAACAGTGTCTCAATTGCGCGGCATCACCTAGCCTACCGTTCTCGGATCAAAAAACGTTCGAACGACAAAATTCACTTTGGTTTAACATATTTCGCATTGAGTTTGATTCGACCGACCATTCTTGGAAAATCGCGGAGTCCTGTGCGCTTTCGAGACGAAGAAGGCCAATGTTCAATTTCTTGTTGGTTGCGCGATGATGACGGACGGTCCCATTACGTTTTGGATTAGATTTGGGCGAAACTGGTTCAGTCGCCTCACAGATGGATTACTCGTTTGCGCGACAGATGTTTAAACACGTTTTACTCGCAAACGAAACTCGAGGCTCCGTCATCGACTGTCGATTCGTGAGATTCCCCACGTTTGATCCTTCATCAGGAACCGAGCAGAGAACGCTTTATGCGATTTCGACATTTCGAAAGACAGCAACGATGCCCGATTGCGGTTTACGTTGACTTTGAAGCGCTCACGCTCCCTGTGAGCCGTCGTCGAGCGGATTCTTCCTTCAGGCCTACCAAATTCACCAACCCTTTTCGTCTGCGCTTCAAGTGGTGTGCTCGTTTGATGAGTCGCGGAATAATCTGGTCACCTTTCACGGTCCCGACGTCGCGATACAATTATTAGCGTTCTTAGAAGGTCTCGCGTATGATGTCGAACACCTTTTGGATCATCCGTCCACTCTTGTGATGACGTCTGATGACGAACTCCGCTATCAAAATTCCGAATTTTGTCACATTTGTAAAAGACCTTTTCACCCAAATTCCGTCCGCGTCAGGGACCATGATCATTTTTCGGTTTTTTTTTGCGGCGCGGCTCATCAATCGTGTAACGTCAACTTTCCAGCGCCCACTCACATCCCCGTCGTCATGCACAACGGGAGCGGTTACGATTGGCATTTTCTCCTTCAAGACCTTGGTGAAAATCATTCGAACAGGTTGCATGAACGCGTCACGAAAAGGTCAATGGCGATTCCCAAAATCAGAAAGTGGAACTACAGTTTTGGACTCTTTGAATTTTTAAGTTGCATCGCTCGACTCTTTAAGTCGATCGCTCATTCAAGCCGATTTGAAATTCACCCGTGCGGCTTTTCGACGATTGTCTTTCGCCTTGGCGAAGGAAGAGAGTGTTTCCTACGATTATGTCCCTAACGACGTGTCCCAATTGGACGACAGTTATCCCCCGCCAGGCCTTTTTCGGTCTTCTCACAGACCGTTTGGACTCGGGTACGCGCACGCTCGGGCCGTGTGGGCGTTCTCCATTCAAAATTTGGGTATTTCGCGATTTGTGAAAATCGACATCCTGCAAACAGACATTTTGGAAAAAATTTCTGTTTATATTAGGTGCGCCAGCCGTTTCGCCAAGGCTGAAGGGCCATATGTGAGAAACCACGGTGTTTGACTAGAATTACTCACGGCATTGATATGGACCTCTTTTTCGGGCGGGGGCATCAGGAGCTCATTACAGATGATCGGTCAACATGCCGAGGCCCGATACGCCGTGGTCGTCGCTTCCGATCAAGCGATAAGTTAACTTATCTCGCTATGTCGACGCGAACAATCTGTACGGTTGATGTCAAAATCAACTGGTGACGACTTACGCTGGATGTCTGGGGAATCGACATCGAGCGGTTGAACATCGCGGGGCGACGCTGACGTCAGTCAGGGGATGCGTTTTGGTCAGTCGGCTACTCCGACGGATCCACGATCAGCGAATTGCCGCCTTGACCAAACTCCACGTCCCCCGGACTCGAAAAGTGTGCGATTGGTCAGGATTGCTGGCGGCGCTTCTACTGGCATCCGTTCACGTTCGAAATTTCGCTAGGCCCTGGGTTGGGAGTGACTCACCAAATTCATCGCGTTCTCTCACTACAACGCGACGCGTGGCTTTGCCGTACGCGGACCTCAACAACTCATCGACAGCGCGCGTCCTCCGGCTTTTGAGAAAATTAGTTTATAAACTCATGAACGATTCTATTTACGGGAAGTCGATGGAGGACGTGCGCAACCACCGACACATTTATCTCGTGAATCGGTGGGAGGGAAGGTGTGCGGCGAGACGCATATATATATATATATATATATATATATATATATGCTCTATATATATGGACTCTCTATGATCTTTGTATGCTTGTTCCATTACAAGTCAATTAGAAGTTGTTCTTTGCACCTAAGATTACTGTCCATCCTTTTGCTGTTCGCTGTTATTTCGTTTTTTCACAATGTTTTATAGACTGCCAAGACATGCAAATTATTATTTGTAGATATTAGGTAGGCCATGTATAATTGGTCTGTATTTAGGTAGGTTTGCAGTGTTGGAATCTCACGATTTCAGTATGTAATTCCTTGCGTAAGATGAGATGGCATTGTCTCATCTGTGCGTTATAAGGTGTTTTACTAGTAGCGTGTACATATAGAAATTTTTTGTATAATTATTGTGAATGTTATCAGCACCTGTTGCTTCCCAGTTATGATCTTTTTATGCATTTCTTTGTCTTTTCGACTGTAATATCTATGAAGATTCCATGTGTATATTTGTTTGTAACGTGTTTCTTTCTTCTTTTATCTGCATGTGGCTTTTGTTGTCTGTTGATGAAGGTCTGTAGACTTAAATTCAGCAGCCAATCAGGTTTTGTATTCATCTTGTTCAGTGTTCGATGTGATTTGTGTTCAGTTCTAGGCTATTGTAAAATTTTTTCTCATTGGTATAGAAAGAATTATTATTTTGTCTGCACATTCTTTCTCTTGATTAGACATTGACAATGGCTTACTTAATTTTTGTTGTGAAGAGTGTCTATGTATTCATCTGGTATTATGATTCTCTCAGTCTTTTGTGTGAATTTGAGTTTTGTTGAAGATGTTCATAGCATGTCTACCACATTCTTACTCCTATTACCTTGTTTGTATTGTGTTAGCCTCCCAAGTCTTTTCTGATGTTAGAGATCTTGGCCCTTCTGCCACGTTGTTGCCATTTTGGTTTCTCTTGTACCTTTCTGCACCAGTGTTTTCGTTCGTTAGTGCAGAGAGCCACATGGTTCTAGCTGCTGGCACTCCACACAATAGATTTGCCGTGTGGACATCTGTAAAGCTGCTATGGTGTATGAGATAATTTGGGATAATAGACTTGTTCAATATTTCAACTATTTGGGCTAGTTTTCTGGATGTTTTCTGCTTTCGGATACTGTGCCGTTGTGTTGGATCCGAGCCTTCGAATTCAGTAATTGCTGCGAAGGTGCTCTTGTACTTTTTGTTCCGAGGGTATCTTCATTTGATTTCGATTTCTGCATAGTTGTTTCAGCATCATTTTGAGGTATTTGATGCGTTATATTTAGGGATGAATTTAATCAAGTTGTCCAGGTGTCTGTTCCAGGGTATCCTGGGATTGCTTCTGAACACTGTATTGCAGGTTGTGTCTGCGGTTATTAAGTTAGTTTGTTGGGTATCACTGCTGAGAGATTTTGCCACCTCTGATTTAATTTCTTCTAGTAACGTCTGCGGCAGGAGGTTGTTAGTGACAATTGTACGACGTTGATCAGCGATCCTTTGTTCTGTAACATTTAATTCGGGATACTGCATTCTAAATAGCTGATATAGTTCATGCCTGTACATCGTTAAATCCGTTTCCAATTTTGTGATGTTATAGTAAGTGCGCATAATGAATATGTTTACGTCAGTGGTCCATTTTAAGCGCTGTCTTGCTTTTCCTGCCTTAGTGGTTGAGGGCTGACTCTCCCTCAAAGCACTGTCGGTAGGTGGAGCTGGAGGATCTTTAGTGCTTCAATTAGTATCAGCTGTAGATTTTTCGGGTAACCCGATAGGCGCCCGCCTGTTCAGCGACCTACCACCGGTGGTTTGCAAACTGTCACGACCAGCGCCGGCTCCAGACGTGCCCTGGCGCTTCCCCAGGCAGCGGCCGCTCGTTTTACTTCTGGTAAACATTTCTCCGCAAAATGGGTTTGTGCCTCTCCCTTACCTACGGCCAGGTGTGATGGCGGTAACCCTACTTACTTAGGTTCTTGACGCCGCCGTTAGCCATTCTGTGACTTCTCGCGCGCCGTAGGAGGACGTCTATCTTGACGTCTTCCAGCCGAAGAAGCAGCACCGCTTGTCAGTAGCGCTAAGGTCTAGCCTTCCTCTGACCCCACCTCGTTCGTCTGCTCACGGACCTGGTTTCCCGATGGGTTGATATCAACCTCCACTCAAGTTGCTCGGCCTCCAGATTACCGCGTGAAGGTGAACAGGTGGATTGAGATCTTAGAAGGCTGAGGTCACTCTCACGTTGGTGATATGCAAATACATCCCCATTTGGACCCTTATTATTGTGTGTGTGTTATTATTATTATTTTTTTGAGGCGGGGAAAATCCTTTATGGAGACCGGTGAAGCCGGTACTGTCGGACTCCCAGACTTGGTCTACCGACTAAAACCCCCTCCGCTCGCCTTTGCCCGTATAGGACCACGTGTGGAACCGTCTGGCGAGACATTACGTCGCACGTGGGTTTGGGTGTGAGCAAGTGCTCTATCCGCTGTCAATCATGGCCTTCTGTGTGAGGATGTGCTTTATGAAATCTCGACATGGGTTCCAGTTTTCTGGAGATTGCCTTTATAGTTTCGATATATTTGCAGGTGTCATTTCCACTCTGCCGTTGTCGTAGCATATAGATCATTCCTCCCAGGCTTTGCAATTATATATAGGTTCTAAAGCATCATCTTCTTGTGGCATTCAGAACATGTCAGACTTTTAAGCAATTTTAGATCAGAAGATTTTTTTAAGCATCCGTGTCCGTAAGGGGTTGCGTCGAATAGTAATCCACTGAACCGTGTTTTCTTATCCATTCTTTGATGTTGGATAAGACTATAAGTCCATCTGCCTTTTTCTCCAGAGTCCATCGGCATTGCCATCCGTACACAAGATCCTTCCGCAGCTCCCTTTGATTTCGTTGACCTGTTTTGTTGTCAGTGGGCGCATTTGTTGTACTTTCAGCCTTAGGTACATTGCTTTCCTTTCTTGAGCCAAAGGTCGATAGGGTATACTGGCCAGATCTAAGGCTGCATTGTCGATACAGTACGATATCCGGTATCCTCGATGCCATCCTTCTCTGAACCTGGGAAAATTTACGTCTTATGGACTCTTTGTTTAGAGCATTATTATTATTATTATCATCATTATCATTATTATTATCATCATCATCCTACGTTCTCATCTCAGCTATTTTTGTTGGTAGAAATGCTCTCACAGGTTGTTTTGGGGACAGGTTCAAGTCTGAGAGAAGAAGAACTTCATCTTATATCTTAAGATAAAAATTTTCTTACAATATGGGCTGTTTGCAACAAAACTGCGCGCTGACCCATGTTCAGAACGTTTTTGGGTTCTGTTAAGTTTTTACTGACCAGGCCTTCCGCCGATATCACGAGTGGGTATGTTTTGGTAGAATTTAATTTCCAAATATGTTTTAGTTCATAAGATAAGTTTTCATATTTCGAAATTTTTTCTATTTCTTTCTGTTTGATATTGTGGGATAATGGTACTGCGATGTCTATTATTACTCCTTATTTCTTCTTTTTATCTATAAGGAGAACATGCAGCTCAGTGTAATCGACAGTACGATCCAGTTAAAACTGGTCTGTCCCAGTACAAAGGAGTGAACTTGTTTCCAGCACTTGGGGAGGGTGTACTTATGGAATGGCGGTGTTGATTCATCAATAATTTATGCTCTATTGCAATTTGCCCTGTGCACGATTTGCAACTTGATTATGCCTTCCTAAAAGAAAGTCGCTGTCTGGACGGAAGGCATGGTAAATGTGTTCTTTAGTTTCTCCTACAACTCCACACTTCCTACATTTTTCCACCATATACTAACAATATGATAGTTCTGGTCTTGGTAACTCTCTCTTGAATTGATATTATAAAACCCTCGGTCTCAGGATATAGTATTTGTTTCTCCAAAGCCACTCCACCGAAGACGTCTGTCTACATCATCTCGAAACAAAGTTTTGGGTATCTTCCATGTATTTCTTATTTGTTTCCGTTCATTAAAGTTCGACTGGGGCTAAGATGTTTGATCATAGTTTCGTTCATGATTGAGAGTTAATGAGTGAAGCCGCGTTCTCATTAACTTTGTTAATTTCATTAATATGTCGGTGGGTTTAAAAGGACCTGTCATTTTCCTCTTTTCTCCAGGCAAAAGTGTTTTTATATTAATGACTCTGCCTCCCATCGTTCGAGGTAGATATAATCTTTACTAAGGGAGTTTGGATGAAGACAGCTGGAATTTATGCAACAGTCTTCTCGTTGATCTGTCAGCTCCTCCAGGTCAGATTCAGTCCCTTAACAATACCAAACAGGTAGGTTGGGACCGGCACAGCCCAGGTGTTGATAGCGAAGACTCAGATTACCCCTGATAAATAAGTGTTTAACAGCACAGCAAGCCGCTTTGATATTTTGGTAAGTTCCTCGCTTGATACGATTATGGTCCAGTCGGTGGTTCTGGGGGTTTCCCAAATAGCGATATGTTTCACACAGGTGGTATCTGTTTAATATCACAGAAAATTTCGTTTGTGTTTTGTACATTTCCTTTATAAATATTTATTATACCACATTTATCAAGACCGAACTTCATTCCGATGTCATCGCTGAACATTTTTGCTACACTTATAAGCGATTCTAATTTATCATGCGTTTCGGCGTAGAGCTTAAGGTCATCCATGTACAGTAAATGGGTTAGTCTTTTTGTGTTTTTCATATTCAATCTACAGCCACATTTAGTGTTATTCAAAAGAGATGATAGTGGGTATAGAGCTAGAGGCCAAACCACTTAGTGCTGATAGAGTCGCCCTGAAATGTACCTTTTCGGATATCAGCCCAAGATATTTTCCCAAGATATTACCTTGAAATCGTACATTTGTACGTCATTTATTCATTAGATATTGAAGAATATTTCTTACATTTGGACAGATTTTATATATTTCCAGTACTTTGTTTAGCAATTTGTGAGGAACGGAGTCAAAAGCTTGGCTGTAATCACTGTAACAGATGTGGAGCTTTCTTTTCTTTGTTTGAGCTTGCTTAAGACCACAGAATCAATGATGAGTTGATGTTTACATCCCATAGCTCCTTTAATACAACCTTTCTGTTCTTCAAAGATATTATTATTTGCACAGTGGAGTGTACTTTCTCACTAATAACAGAACTGAAGAGCTTGTATACGGTTGATAAGCATGTTATTAGTCTATAATTCATTAGGTTGTTCATTTCCCTTTTGAAGAGAAGATTAGAAAAGTGTATCTCCTTCACTCAGATAGGCATTTATCAGGGTTATTGAGCACTTCCGAGTGAGACGTCACATGCTGCTGAGCATGAGTAAAGTACTTCAACCAGAAATTTTGGATCCTATCTGGTCCAGGAGATTTCAATTTTGAGTCTTTCCTATGGCACTCGCAATGTTTTTAGCATTTCTTTTAAATTCATTTGGGGCAGGTTCTCGTGTTATTTCTTAATACTTTTAATCCATGATCCAGATTCATCGAATCCACTGGTTTTAGCCCATTGGTTGTCCAGTATGATTTAAAATCAGCATTTATGTTGACTCGCTGCTTGTTTGAATCAGAGTTCAACTTTCTCAGAAATTCTTTTTGACGGAATCTGAATTCTGCGTTTTGTGCCTTATACCCATTGATCTCCAGATTGAGGAAAGGCGTCTTGTTCACGAGAGCAACTGTGGAAACTCTGATGACGGCAAAAAAAAACTATTAGGAATAGAATCATGCACAAATGGCAGGAACGGTGGAATAAAACAGAGCACGTTGCACAATGGACAAAGCAACTGATCCCGGACATTGATAAATGGTACAGAGCAGATTTCGCCAACTTGACTACTTCTTGGCCCAAATACTGACAGGTCATGGACAATTCAAGGAGTACGCCAAAAAAATTGGCAAATCACTAGATGACAACTGTATATACTGTCAAGATAGAGACACAGCAGAACACGTTTTCTTCTGCTCTCGCTGGGAGAAACAGAGACATGACCTGGCTAACCGCATAGGGAGGAAAGTTGAACCAGGCAGTGAAGTAGAGGCAATGCTTGAGAACCGGAATAACTGGCAATACATGAAATTTTTTCAAAATCAGTAATGCAGAAAAAGAGAAACAAACAAGATGTAGACAGAATATAGACCATACCAAGACAAAGCACCATCCCGATGACGTGCCTTGGTTCAGGATGGATCGCGTAGACAAACGCAAGGGGTTTTTTTAGTTGGTGGAAATCCAACTCCCGCAAAGAGCGGTGTCTTTGAAAGATTCCCCCCCCAAAAAAAGTAGTAGTAGTAGTAGCAGTAGTAGCAGTAGTAGCAGTAGTAGCAGTAGTAGCAGTAGTAACAGTAGTAGCAGTAGTAGCAGTAGTAGTGTAGTAGCAGTAGCAGTAGCAGTAGCAGTAGCAGTAGTAGTAGTATCTCTTTATTCACAGTTTCCCTGTATTGTTTAATCAAACAGATATCAATCAGAGCATGATTACATAATGATGTAGAAACACATACAATAGAACATTAAAACATATTACTATCAAATAAAATTATATAAAGGATATAAAATATCAAATAGACAATCATTACTTAATTATCAATTATAGAAAATTATTATCTCATATTTTTACATGTTTTCACCCGTGTATTTTCTGACCAGAGAGCTGGCATTGATCAGTACCGATTTCTGAATATAAATCATTATGTTTTTGTTGATGTTCAGACCCTCCAACGCCTCGATGGTGACCTTCGGGACGACGCCGGTGGCTGACAATACTATGGGTATAATTTTGGCAAGTGTTAGAGCCCATTCCTCTCTCACAGTTTGGGTCAGTTCTCTATATTTGCCCAACTTCGTCTGGTATGTTGTCATGATGTTGTTGGTGTTTACAACGGCCAAGTCTATAAACCAGATCTTTTTGGCTTTCTTGTCCCAGATGGTAATATCCGGCCTATTAGCGATGGACTGTTTTGTCCGTTAGAATGCTGCAGTTTCAATATAGTTTAGCAGATCTCATTCTCTAGGACCAGATTTGTGGTAGTATGGTGTATTATCTGACGGAGACCACACATCTTAGCGAGTCAGGCGTGGATAATTCGTCCCACGTTGTCATGCCTCAATTTATATTCAGTAGGTGCTAACATACTGTAACGATACCGAATATTGTACTTCGGATAATCCGCAAAATGTTGCGCAATACGCGTGCTGATGCCTTTTGCGTCTTTTCAGAACCGCCGGACGGTTAATTCGTTCCGCCCAGCTGCATCCGCGACACTTTGGCGCCAGGCGGGCGGGGGCTCTGTTTACTTTCTCCAACGCCGGTCACGGGTTTCTCCCCGGGGATCTAGCTGGGGAAGGGTGGCTGCACAGTTCGGAGACTCCGGGATAGACCACCTGCGATTATTTACTAAAAGTGTGCAAGTGAGAGCGCATTATGGAAAATTCCACTCGACACACCGGCAAGACGCAGAAGCTGATTGGACAAAAATTAGTTGAACGTGAGAATTTTTCACCAATGGAAGCACGTTTTGGCAAAATTCTCCTGAAACTTCTAGAACATTTGGGAAACTGGAGGGGGAAAAGGTTTGTGAGCGCTGGCATGCGCTGAGCACGCAGAACAGAAAGGAGTAGAAGGGCGGAGAGGAGAGCGCTGACGTGCGCTGAGCACGCAGGACAGAAGGGTGGGAGAAGGGCATTGTCCCGCTACCTTGAATTGCGGACGAGTAGCTCCTCCGGTTACTCACTTATCGGGGGAGCGAACGATTAGATGATTACTGTGTGTTAGAGGTAATCGAGTATAATGTTTATCTCTGCCGATCACGCCCGCGTAACGGGTCACAAGTTGACGCCCGATCATTATCGCGCTGTCGGACGCCTGAGTTATGAGCTGTCGTCACCACCCGCTGTGATCATCGTCGCCGCCGTCGTCGCCGTGGTCACTGCGCCACCGCCGCCGCCGCCGCCACGCCGCCGCCGACGCGGACACAGGACTCCCCTGCACCCCCGAGACACGCCGTCTGGCGCGTGAGTTCAACGACCTGTGGAGGTTGTTCACCCCAGCAGGCCTGCATTGCAAACGGTGACTGGCCATGATTTGTCGAGCTGCGGCAAATCTCCATCAAGCCCTTCAGGCACAACATTTATTTAAAAAACAACTTTTATTCAGGGTTATAGTCAACCTCCAGGAAGTGCTCGCCGCGCATTGGCGCCTTCCTCATAACGTTAAGTTTTCTCTAATGTACTAACTTTGTAACGTAAAAATTGGAGTAAAATTAGAGGTATCGTTTATTCCTGAGCTTAGACCTTGATTTTTGTCTTCCAAAGTTTTAATTATTTTACTAAAGTTCACTCGTGTTCAAAATAACCTTTATTTAATTAATCGCGTAGCTAAATCCGTCCACCATCCATATTTCTAGAATCTACATGCTTCCTGAGCTAGCCGGCCACACAGGCAGGTAAGCACAGGTAGGTTGGGAGTCAGGTTCGGTGCAATACTGCAGCCTGCTAATATGTGCTTTATTGTTTCGGGGCCTTGGCCACATATTCGACAGTCATCGTTTACCACTTCAGGATCTTTTATAATGTATTTTTGGTAGTTTTTTGTTGCTATTTCTTGATCTTGTATAGCTATAATAAGCCCTTCACTCTCTGGGTATAAAGTACCCTAACGTGAGCGTGTACGACATATCCATCTACAGTTTGATTGGCTATTGCTACTGGGTACCGTGGGTGACTTCGCCAACTCAGTAGTTTATTTCGTCGTCCCATGATGATTGTGGCAGATTCATACATGTCTAAGGTCTACGGGGGTGTAATTATTTTCTACCTGTTGAATTATATCGTGAAGTTGCGATGTCATGGCTTTTTTCTGAAATAATCTCTCAAGAACTTCATTAGTTTGATATGTAAATATGAGAGGTCAATAATACCCCGTTCCCATTTCTTTCTCGGCAGTGTGACACGCTGTTTACAGTCACTGGGATGATGGTACCTGAAACGTGTCAGCTGTACTCTGATCGATCTTTCGATGGTCTCGATGTCTGTCTTGGTCCATTTAATAATGCCCATAGAGTATGTAAGCGCTGGCATTACAAAGGTGTTGATGGCCGCTGTGAGATTTTTTGAGTTGAGAGAGGACTTCAATATCGCTTTCAGTCGACGTTCAAACTCTATCTTCAGTTCTTCTTTAATTTGTGTGTGGGCTATTGTTAGATTTTGTTGCATTCCAAGGTATTTGTAAAAGTCATTTTATGTTTGTGCTGTTATGGTCTCCCTAGATACGGTCTCATATTTAACATTGCTTATGAGTTTGCCGTTTTTTATGCGTTGGATTTTGCATTTCTCAGTTCTCAGTTGCATTCCCGTATCGCTGGAGAATTTATCAGTGATTTCCAATAGTTTTCTCAGTCCCACGTTCGAACATGAGTATAATTTGTCATCATCCTTCATAAGTTTTCAAAAACAGTTCCATTATTGTTCTCTGTCCACGTTTAAATTATTTCCACCTTTTTTTTCCCCCACATTTAATGAGATACAAGTAGGAGAAGTTGGCTGCTGACTTTTAGAGAATAGTGAAAATAATAATAGTGTAAATACAAAGAAAACAATATTTACAAAGAGAAAAATTACATTTCAGCAAGAATTGGTTATACAGAATATCCTTAAAGATTAGAAAAAAATACTAATAAGATTATTCAGACAACACTTATGCAATTTTCTATTCTAAACTATAAGCTTCACTAAGCTTTCTAATTATTAAATTATATTGCTTAATGTAAATTACTATAATCCTCTATTTGTGAAAATTTGCCCTTTCCATACTTAGGATTTATTCTCTGAATCCACAAATGCTGCAATACACATATCGTAAAAATCGTCTTTTTATTAAAATTGAATTCATGGTTCATATACCATTAATAATATTGTCTAATTCATTTGGAATTCATTCAAGAAAAGAAATTTTTATATTTCAACAATGTGTTGAAGAATTTGAATGTCAATAAAAAAATGTGATTAGTATGTAAGAAGTAACAGTATATTATGACCAAATTTAATAAACACAATTATTTTCTTGTTTATATTATACAATGAAGATATTTTTTCAGGCATTCTTTCATTCTAGAAATGAAATAAAACAGTTGAAATAAAAACTGTGAAATAAAGCTCACCATTTGGAGAAGAAGGGTTTGTAGTGTTAAAATTCATGTTGTTTCTAACATATGACCTACTACCACAACTTTTTGAATTTCTGCAGGAGTCCTTGAGAAACAAGACACAAAAAGAGATTTGAAATATCATGTAGACTGCTAGAAATTATTTCTTTCATTATTATTCTGAATAATTACAAATTTCTTACATGGGGTATTTCCAGAGAATCATACATTTTATTGGTTGGTGATTTAATACTTGCTGATGATGATATCTTTGTCCTGAAAAAAAATATTAAGAAAATGATTAATGATCTGACAGAGATCTCATAAAATCCAAATATATGTTTAATATATTAGTGGTCTTATTTCCTCCTACAGAATTCCTAGGAATGTAAGTTAATTGTCACCTCTCTTTTACTTCAAACAAATCATACTGAATAATATTAACGAAGAAAATTGAGTGAAAAAAATAAATAATAGACAATAAAATTTAGTGAATCCATGTAAAGGAAGGTTAACCCTAGATAAAAGAAGACGTCTTTTCTTTTTACTGTTACTTTTCCACACACAGTTCAAAACTGATACTTGTTGCAAAAATTCTCCATTTGTAGTATAACTACAGTAAAACCTAAGTTGGAATTGTTTGGGTCTAAAATTTTCTTCCGTCTTGTGCAGGTTTCCTGCTTATTTAGGTTTGCAATAAAAACTGTCAATTTCGAAAACGCAATCATTCAAAGATGGAATAGGTTGAAAGAGCAGTTTATCTCACCTAAAAGCTACATTTCAAAGAAACAAGTACTCCCAGGAGAGACAAAGAATTTGACATACAGAAACTCAAGACAAAGCCTAATGAAAGACCCATAAAAGAACTCCATAAAAGTAAAAGAAATATTATTTTCTTCAATATTTGTAGGAACAGATTAATTCACCTAATGAGTTAGGCTTTGACTATTTTCCTAGGTCCTTGTGAATAGTGTCAACCACCTATAAAAATTTCTTTTAACCTAATTCTTTACTTTGTCTTTGTTTTTAAGGTGTCGTACATTTGAGTTTCCCAGCTTTAAATTTCTTCATTACACCCTTCACAGAAGTGTTGCTTTGTTCCTGTTCTTGAATTAGTCTAATTTTCTTATTGAAAGTTAATGTTTTGTCACCTGTCATAAACACTAGATTAACATAATATCTGCAATTCGTCAAACTGAATAATAGTAAACATTTAGAACCACTGAACCAAAAGAACACATTACAAAAAAACTGTCGCTCTTCACATCTTTCCTTCCTTCACACGGGCTTGTGAAGGTCAGTGCTGATACAAATAAACAGCGGCTTTTGCACCAGTAGCTTGGGAAATACTACGTTGAGATGAGGGTGGCTGAGAATGCCAACGGACGAGCACAGCTCTGAGTGTCCCTTGATACGATGTCGCCACACTCACTAAAAGTAAATGTTTAGTTTTAAAACAATAATTATTTTCAGTCTTATCCAGAATTTTTAATAACATCAGACTCCAAATTTCTTTCCGATTCCGCTTTTGGAAGGTTTCTGGCTTATTCATGTATTTTGCATTGAAAAATAGTCCGTACTAGGATTTTTTCCGTCGAAGACAGGTTTCTGCCTTATCAGGGTTCCACCTTAAACGGTTTTTACTATAATACCTTTCCAGTACCTTCAGATAAGAAGAAAATTGTTTTATACAGTTTTATACTAGTTTTATACATAATTTTATCGTCTCTCATTAGAGATGAAGTGTGTACATGTATTTATAAAATCACAAAAATCATTGAATGATAATTGAATTTCAAATTAATCACACAAAATGAGGGTTCATAGTAATTTGCATTGTCTTTCACCTAATATAAGATCTATGATTCTCAGCAAATTTTATGACTTTGTTAATTGCTTTGAACTTTCTACATCAAACAGTATTCAATAAGTAGTTGTTATAAATTTATTATTATTATTATTATTATTATTATTATTATTATTATTATTATTATTATTGCATTAATATTGTTACCAATATGCATGGGCATAGCATTACTGATGTAAGGGGGCACTCACCTGTTTTTGTTTTCTGGGTCTCTCTCACAAATTGGGAATGAAAAGTCTCCATAACATTGGAAAATTTTACTTTGTCCTCGGCTTTCTCTGAAATTTGAAATACCCCATGAAACCTATTGATCCCTCCCAAAAATTTTCTTATCACTGGAAAGGTGAACTTGAATGAAGGGCAGTGACCCTCACAAGCCCTTTTACTATGCCCAAGCTAATGTTTTAATGGGAATAAGTTATTTCTGTCTTATAAGGAGGTTCAATTAATTTTGACCTTTAAAGCTGTTATTGTGTTAAACAAACATACCTCTTTCTGTGTGAGAGAGGTGGAAGTCGGCTAACATTTTCTTTGTAAATTAAACTCTCCATGAATAACTCTTGTGAAGTAATTTTCAAGAATTCGAAAGTCTTGAAGTGGAATCAAAAATAATTTGATGTACCTGATAAAGAAAAAATACAAATTTTGTTTAAATATCTGCAAGATATTCCCATTCCATAACAGACATTCAAATATTACCTTTAATTTTTTTCCAGATGAAAAAGGCACTTGCAAGAGAACATCCCAGATTGTCCTGATGTATACATACATTAGGAGTGTCTCAAAATATGTGAAAAAAGCTGAGTGTTTGTTGAGAAAGGGGGAAAGATTGAAAGACATTACGATAAACAAGGTAATGCTAACAAACCCATTTATGCTACTGATTTGAACCAGTTGTTTTTAATCAGTATGAGCATATGGGTGTGATTAAAAATATTTGAAGCCAATTGGGAAAGGATATGTATTAGTACAAATTAGAAAACTAAAGTACATATATTTCAAACCTCCCCATCAAAAAATGAAAAATATGGCTAAAATGACGAAAGTCATGTCTTACACACGCAAAACAAGTGTATATTCACGGGGTTCAACGTATTACTACCATTTCCGCACAGGCGATTCCATTATATATTAAGCCACAAACACTGTAAATTGTATTCTGGAAATGTACATACTTCATAATCTAACGAGGAACGACGATAAAAAGTACCGAAAATGCGCTGATTAAAATAATTGTGACTTTCATGGCAAGAAGAATGATGTTTTAACGTGGCGACAAATGTGATTTAATCGCTACAAGGTGGTTTGTTGATTGTTGCTTGGCAACATCATGGAGTTGCTCTAGTTTCCCAGACGTTAATGCCAAGCATAATCAATAGTATTTATAAACTAAATTCGTGAATCCTACGAGTGTGTGGTGGACTCGAAATTTGTATAATTTTGCTGACTTTGTAATTTACAACAAGTTTTTGACGCAAATTTTAACATCTTCAATGGTGAATGGACAGGAAATCTGTCAACGATTAAGAAGACATTCTAGTCACATAAAACAACGGAATCCACCAAGAATTGTTCCAGGATTTTCTCTCCAGTCTCTCCAGAAGGATGTAGTAGTTCGTGGCCCGCCGAGAGCAGGCGCTTATTCACCACGCCCTCCAAAATACCCAACTTCATTCAGAAGGTTCTACAGGAGAGGAGATTTCCCGATTTCTATGGAATTCGATACCTATGGTCAAAAAGTTGCATGGAAGGTAAGATTCTGAATATATTTCACGTTTGTAAACTCCAGTGAAAAACGCTTGTCAAGTTGAGAAGATGTAAACGGACCGACCAGAAAACCTTCAGAGAGGAGGGTAAATTACTCTATTTATTTTATTTTTCCTTACTAGTATTTACTAGTGAAAGTTCCGCTTGTCGGGTGCAAATTATAAGATAAAAGGTTGAAATGTTGGGAAACTATAGAGAATTTACAGGGCTACAATTTGTATTTAGCCATTTTAATAATCTCTGTCAGAACATTAAATATTCTTAAAAAAATAAAGAATAATATATTTTTCTCCTACTTTTTCGTCGAATTCGGACATAAACGCCTGAAAAAATTATTGAAACATATTTACTTTCTATAGAAAATCGCAAAGAAAAAAAAAATTGTTGTGCTGATGATATGTAGTATAGAGAAAGTTATGTAATGCTGCGCGAAAAAACGGCGAATTTTCGACAGAAAAAATTCATTGCCGGGCCCTGAAAACAAGAAAGTGGATAAATCCAGTTGCTAAATTAAGAGAAAAATCCCCTAACACATGGTGTAGCCAGAATTCTTTTCGTGGGATTAATGCCGAAAAATCAATTAAAAGCAAAACGTCTGTCTGTCCGTCTGTGAACACTACTAGCACCTGAACCATTCGTACGCTCTTTTCCAAATTGAAGAATCCTTGGTCGATCTGGCTCTAGTTGAAGCTTTAAAATTCTGAAAAACATTCTTAAAAATTAAGAAGGTACTTTACATGAAGCCCCTTGGGCATTTTCAAAATTTTCTCCAATTTTTTATAAAAAAATTCTTCCAAGAATAGAGTTAAATGCACTTATAAAGGTGGCAGAGGTTCCATTTTCACGGTTAACCCTGAATTTTCGAAAATCGCAAAAGTTTGATTTTTTTCGGCGTCTTCCTACAACTATAAAATTAAAGATACAGATTGTTCCTTCAAATGTTGACCATAAATAGTTCTTTTGTTACAGTCATCTAGATTTTTTGGGGGAAAATTTTAGTAGTTTTCCTGCAATAGTGCGTGCAATATTTGCATTTTTTTAAAATTATCAAAACAAGATTTTCTCGAAAACGGCTCCAAATTTTGGTTGTTTTTTTTCGTGTGATTTGAAGTGGAATGGTTCTATAGGACGTTCATGCTCCCGATTCGACGACAGCGTCAAAGCTGGTCGAGTGTCATCGGACTTAATGTTTTAATAGAAGTATAGAAAGAAAGCGTTCTGGTTGTTTACCTGTGTTCGTTCGACTGTGTTTCGTTCTTATATTGGTTTTGAGATGTATGTATGTATTGGCGTTATTGGGTTGGTACTTCGCCGGCCAGTTACCGGTGTCCCCCATGCCTGGGGGTAAGAGCCACATGAACATGATGTATTCTCTTCACCATAACTAGCAAGATACGCCTGCTTGAGTTTTCCTTAGTCAGCTACAGAAATTGGGACGATCTTAAAGGGAAGCTATGTACAACTCTATTTTTGCCTCGACCGGGAATCGAACCCGGCCACCACAGCACGGGGAGCTAGTACGCTGCCCATGAACCATCCCAGAGGCATTGTTTTTAGATTTGTGATTTTAATTCCGGCAAAGTTTAATGTGATTTCGTATACTAATCTTCACTGATTTTAAGTTGTAGATTTATTAATTTACAATTTTTGGAAATTATTTTCTCCCTAATTTCAAGAGTTTCAGTTTTCATCTTTTACTAAAAGAGAATAGTTTTAGGAAGGGAAGGGAAGAAAATACGAAATTGGAAAGGTTCCAGACAAACTAATTTACACGCTGTAGCTTGCCCGCAACCTTGACATGCCTGAGTATGTCCTTCACAATGCTGCAGGTGTAATATTCGGTCACGTCAATCTTGTACGATAAGGCGCATGACTATCTCGATATATGAACTGCCTACTCAAGCTACTATCTGGAAGAAAAGAACAGAGCCCTTTAAAATCACTAGAACTTCAAGAGGTTACCATTTAGTGGATAATTGAAACAACTACTCCTAGACATTTTTGAAACAAAATTTGAAATATTGAACAACGGTTTTGGGGTTAAAATTTAATTATTCATAAACAATCGCTAAATTTAATGTTAATTTAAATAGAAACTAGCAAAATATCGCCAACCCGTCACCAAAATCCCGAGATATTTAAATTTGCCGTATTTCACTTCCACGGTGCACTTCCATTTAAAGGAAAGTCATTCCTTGGATCACGTGCCTAACCTCAAATATCCGATCAAATAAGATCGAGTGCAGAATTAATTAGAAATGCGGCAATAAGTGAAGGCGTTGGGCGCTGAGGGTTCGCAGACCACGATTATTCTTTTTTCGCATGATTCTGTCCCTAAATGCTAAAGCATATGAAAATGTTCCAACCCGTCGAGGAAGGCTTAGTACTACTCGCGCAACCTTTCTTGAACGATGACTTTGCTTCCCCTCTCTCGAGCAATAAACAGTTGACATTATTACTACTACAAACATTAAAACTTCGTTGGCGCGAAACAGAAGCTATTGCTCTTCCACTCTCAAAAAAACCTTCCACTGCGCCTGCCTGAACGTGGCCTCTCCCTCCAAAGCTCCTAATATTTCCCCGCCTGCCTGCTCCCTCTCCCCCTCCCCTCCCCCTCGCTCCCCTCCCCGCCCCCTGGCTCCTCTCCCCGCCCCCTCGCTCCCCCCTCCGCCCTCCTCGCTCCCCCCTCCCCCCTTGCTCCCCCCTCCGCCCCCTTGCTCCCCATCCCCCTCTCCCCCTCCCCCTCTCCCTCCTCCTCTCCCCTCCCCCCCGAGGTTTAGTGAGTAGGAAGGTCGGGGGATCGTTGCCATGTTTTTAGACAGGAATTCACTCACAATGATCAAGGTGTGCGTTGTCAGCACTGCGTTGTCATGGTGCACAATCCAGTTTTTCTTCTTCCACAACTCTGATCGTTTGCGCCGAACGTTTTTCCTCAGTTGCCTCAAAATCTCGCAGTAAAACTGCCCTCTGGCAGTCGGACCACGTGGAACAAACTCCTTTTGCAAAATTCCTCGAATGTCGAAAAGAAAGGATCAACATTAACTTGATGTTGCTGCGAACTTGTTGAACTTTTTCAGTCGTGAAGAAGATAGCGTCTTTCACTGTGATGATTGCTCCTTCGTTTCAGGGTAATAACCGTAGACCAAAGATTCATCACCTGTTATGACCCTGGATAAGACATTTGGACACTCTCTAATTGTTTGTTGCAACTTAGTGCACGTCTGAATCCTGAAGTTTCGTTGGTCGATGCTGAGAAGGTGAGGGACAAACTTTGCTGCAATTCGTCTCATGTTCAATTCATCAGTTAGAATTCGTTGACATGTTCCGTGCCACAAACCCAGTCTGGTACAAACATTGTGATTGTCTATCTCCTGTCTTCGTGAATCACATCGCGCACATTCATGACAATTTCTGGTGTTGTGTAGTTAATGGTCGACCAGAATGTTTGTCATCTTCCACAGATTCTAGGCCTTCCTTAAAGCACTTGAACCACTCAAATGTTCTTTCTTGTCTCAGTGCACTCCCACCAAATGCCTCTGTCAGCATCCGGTGGGTTTCAGCATGTTCATATTGCAAATGGCCACACGACTGGGTTTGATAGTTATAAACAAGGGCTCCACCCCGACCTATAGAAGACATGGAATCTCTCAGACATCACGCTCATGTCGGAGAGATTAGCGGCTAAGGAACGAGGTTAGCGAGTCATCAAGGATTACACTGGTAGTGACCACCAATACTTATTGTACCAGGTATGTGATAATGAAAGACGAGAGAGACACGCTCATCTCACCGAATGGTACAAACAATGGAACACCGCGAAAATGGACAAACGAAAGCTTCAAAGTGGGATCCAGAGCGGTCTGGAGTCTATTCCTAAACCGCCAGTAGGGTCGCCGGACAGGTCACAAACAGAAACCCTCGAAGAGGCAACCATGAACCTCATCGTCAAAGCATGCGACGCCTCTATGCCCATTAAAAAGAGAGGAAACGGAAAACATCCGGCCTATTGATGGACGGAAGAAATAGCAGAACTAAGAAAAAATTGCCTCAGACTCCGCAGAAAAGCACAGCGAGCGCATAGGAGAATAAACTCAGCTGAGTTTTCAGAGCTCTCAGCGGAGCACAAGGCTGCGAGGAAGATACTCCAGAACGCAATGAAGAATAGCAAACTCCTATGGAAAAAACTGTGCGCGGAAGTCGACACCGATCCCTGGGGATTGGGGTACAAAATTGTCACCCAGAAATTAAGTGCTCTCGACCCAGAGATATCCAGAGCTCAGAAGATATGACGAGCATAGTGTTACGTTTTTAGGTGGTGAATTAAAAGTCTCGTATTATTTTCACAAAAACGTTTATTTTGTTTCTTGACACAATCACTGAAAACACTTGATTATTTATTTACACTACACTTCTCTTCCTTTATTTATACTACTCTTCTCTTCAGTTATTTACACTACACTCCTCTTGCACACTCGCACAGTCCTAAGCACTGGCCACAGTTCACTGCACTGATCACAGTTCGATGCACTGGTCACAGTTCACGTCACCGACCACAGTACGATGCACTGACTACGGTTCACGTCACAGAGCACAATCACTGCACTGTTATTCACCGCGATGCACACACTTCATAGTTCAGCTTCCACTGCGGACTTAAGACTGACTCGCGGTCACCGGCCGCCGCGTATTTATACCTGTCAAGACAATCCAGAACCTTCCGGACACCGCGACTGTTCTGGAGTAATCCGCCGGCAGGTGATGCAACTCGCGCTCACGGGCAGCTCGTGGTCGCCGGCAGATGACGTAACCCGCGATCACAGGCACCTCGGAGTGGCGCCGGGGGATGACGCAATATTTGTTACACTACCCCCTCCTTAGTTGCGATCCGTCCCGGAGCGCGTTTAGTGAAATCATGCCGATACTTGCAGCTGGAGCCTCTAGTGCAGTTGGAGGTTAAGAAGAAGTGGCAGTCAATTGTCTTCTTTGGATATGACAACATTCCATGGTGGTAGCTGCAGACTAAGATGCTAACCCCAGTGTACCGGAACAATACTTCCAACATGCTTCTCACTATTCTCTAGTTCAGTCCATCAAAACCACATCCCAGTTTTGACATGGCAATCTTCTGGACGTTGTCTTGCAGTACTTGTTGGCGTAATTCAATCTGAGTTTCCCAAAGATTTTCATAGGATGCCTTGTGATATAACTTACTTTTTGTGACAAGGTAATAAACATAGCGACTGACGTCGTGCAGATGCAGAACCTTCCCAATATCTGGTTGTTGGTTCTTTAATTCTTCTATCCTTCCGTATTTTCTCTTGAATACAGCAGCAACACCTCTGGTCATATCCAAATCCTGGGCGACACAATGCGCCAATGCATATTCCTGGGGTAGCGCAAACAGATCCCGTTGCACCTCCATTGTTACACCATAACGCGCTTTATGCTTTTCACTGTAATTAGACATAAACTCGTGAAATGTGAACTCTTGCATGTCCAGCTCACAAATTCGTGCGGTCTTTTCTTCATCTTTTCATTACTTCCTGCGTAAGGGGCCAGCCGATTCGAATGAACGACTCGTGGTTTTCCATTCGGCAATTTTTTAATTCGGTAGACAACATCATTTATCCTCTTACTACCTCTCGGTCCTTCCCACTGTCGTTGCAATTTTGGACACAAACCGCGGCGTCGTTGGGGGTTAAACAGCCAGACATGATCTCGAGGTTGATAACCTCCTCCTTCAGCTTTGATGTCATACCGGTCTTTCATCCTGTCACTTGCGATTTGGATTCTTTCACGCACCTGGTTATGAATTACGTCCATTTTCCGTTTTAGGTCATTTACAAAGTCTTCACCGGCTGTTTCTTCACTAGTTTTACAACCAAACTGTAGATCACATGGTAGACGTAGTTCCCGGCCGAAGAGGATATTAGCGGGTGTTTGCCCAGTTGTCTCATGAACAGATGAGCGGTAGGCTAGAAGAAAACGATGTATGTATTGGTCCCAGTCGCGTTGGTGATCTGACACGACCTTCGCTAAATCTTTTCCCATTGTTCTGTTCATGCGTTCCACCATTCCGTCTGACTGCGGATGTAGGGCTGTTGTTCTCGTTTTTCTTATTCCAAGAAGTTCACACACCCCTTGAAACACTGCAGATTCGAAGTTCCGTCCTTGATCTGAATGTAACTCAAGTGGCACACCAAATCGGCTCACCCATTCCTTAACCAGTACTTCGGAGATAGCAGTGGCCTCTTGGTTAGGTAGGGGATATGCTTCAACCCATTTGCTGAAATAATCCATAGCCACGAGTATGTATTTATTTCCATCATTTGACATTGGAAATGGGCCGGCCAAGTCAATGGCAATTCGTTCGAATAGACTCCCAACGTTGTATTGCCTCATCTTCGCTCTTCTCTTTTTATGTGGCCCATTACTGGTAGCACAAACTTGACACTTTGTGCACCACATCTTTACGTCTTGCTTGCAATTAACCCAGTAAAATCGTTCGCGCACTTTCTCTAATGTTTTCGTTATACCGAGATGGCCTCCCGAAGTTCCATCATGCAATTCCCTCAATATTTCAGGAACCCTTACTCTTGGTAACAATATCTGCGTCCTCTTCTGAGAGCCGTCTTCACTTTCCAGAACTCGTTTAAGAACACCTTCCTCTTCAGTAATCGAATCCCACTGCGCCCAATACGATTTTACTGCTGAAGAACAGGAGCTATTTCTTGCCAACTTGGTCTCCGTCCTGCTATTTTCCATTTCCAAACATGTTTCAATTCTGTGTCCTCTTTCTGATCTTTCTGAAGTTCTCTGGGTTGTCATTGGTCATTACTGACAGTGACCCTTAAGGTAACATCTTCTCTTCCGCATGACAACAATGTTTGCAGTTTTCAGGGCACGGTCTTCTGGAGAGAGCATCGGCATTCCGGTGACTACTTCCGCTTCGATGTTCTATTCTAAATGTGAATTCTTGCAATCTTTCAATCCATCTGGCGACTTGACCTTCCGGATTCTTGAAGTTCAGCAGCCATTTCAAAGCAGCATGATCCGTTCTCAAAAGAAATTCTTTACCGTAGAGATATTTGTAGAAGTGTTCAACGGATTTCACCACAGCAAGTAATTCTCTTCGGGTTACACAATAGTTGCGTTCTGGCTTTGATAGCACTTTACTATAATAACCGATTACTCTCTCTCGTCCATCTTGTATCTGCGATAATACCCCTCCAATACCAACGTTACTTGCGTCAGTATCAAGTACATAATTCCCTTGAGGTAGTGGATAGCTCAATATAGGGGCACTCAGCATGCACTTTTAAGCTTTTCGAAAGCGCGTTGGCAATCTTGATCCCATTGAAACAGACGCTTTTCTTCGGTCAGCTGAGTCAGCGGTTTCGCGATGTTGGCAAATCCCAAAACATAGCGGCGATAATAGCTACATAGACCCAGGAAACTTCTCAATTCATGTTTATCCTTTGGGACTGGCCATTCCTTTACGGCTTTAACCTTCTCCGGATCAGGTTCTACTCCCGTGCCAGATACTACATGTCCAAGGTAATTCACCTGCTTGCGAAATAAATGGCATTTCTTTGGGCTGAGTTTCAAGTTCGCTCCTTCCAACCTCTTGAACACCTGTTCTAGGTTATTGATGTGATCTTCGAAAGATTTTCCAACAATTATATCGTCGAGTAGACAAGACATGTCTCCCACGACAGACCTCTAAGCACTGTTTCCATCAATCTTTCGAATGTAGCTGGAGCATTACACAGTCCGAAAGGCATTACTGTAAACTGCCACAAACCTGATCCGACGGTAAACGCAGTCTTCTCTCGATCTCTGGGATCTAATTCTACTTGCCAGTATCCGCTTTTCAGGTCAAGTGTCGAGAAGATCTTGGCCCCAGAGAGCGTGTCCAACATGTCGTCAATACGGGGCAATGGATAGCTATCCTTCTTCGTTACATTGTTGAGCTGTCGGAAATCGACACAAAACCGAGTCGACCCGTCTTTCTTCTTTACCAGTACGACGGAGACGCCCACGGACTGCTTGATGGTTCGATTACGCCATCCTTCTTCATCTCTTTAATAATCTCATCTGCTTCTTCTCTTCTAGACAGAGGCAATCTTCTAGCAGCTTGGCGAATCGGTGTGGCGTTTCCGGTGTCTATTCTGTGACGAACAATATCAGTCTTTCCTTTTACACCGTCACTGCATTCAAAGACATGCTGGTAGCCCCGTATTAGGTCTTCAGCCTTATGACACTCTTCCCGAGATAAGCCTTCACAGGCCTCTGTAACCAGATTCTGCAGTCGTTCAGGAATTCCTTTAGGTGGTGGTTCGGTACGGCTCACATTCTGCAAAACCGAGGACACCGTAGAACAATAACCAATCTCCAAACCAATCCGTTTCTCAACTTAACAGGATAGTGGTTAATGTTCATTATTCTCACAGGTACGGTTCTATTCACTCTGAACAGTTCTTTGGCTACTAGAATTCCTCGACCAATGTCTTCGTCGTGACTTCTGGGTTCCAGAATAGCAATCTCTCCAGCTGGAACGTCGCCCTCAGGGCTCGCTTCTATAAACATCTCGCTATGCTCCGTCAAGGTTACGTCGTCAGCCGTAATCACATTCACGGCAATGTTGTTACGTGAATGTAGAACCACCTCCACTTCGTTGAGTCTCAGCACACCGTGTCGTAAATCCAGCTAACACCCATATGTCGTCATAATATCCATTCCTAAAATTGCTTCTTCTTCTATGTCAGCGACCAACAGACGATGACTGAAAGCAACAGTTCCAATGGAGAGGAGGGCATCCATCTCTCCTACAACATTCGCCGAGTCACCAGTGGCTGTTCGAAGCTTCCATTTGGACGGCATAAGATGAGATGACTTGGCAAAATCGGTTCGTATAATGCTCTTGGTTGCACCAGTATCGAAAAGTAAGACGCATGGTCTTCCATTTACGAGTGCATCTACGTAAACACTGTCAGAACGGTGTCGAATGGACTTGACGTGTATTTCGTAAGGTGGAGCTCTTGTTTGACAGGTCGATGGATGCCCCCTTCCATCGACCTGCTTTAGTTTCTCTGCTGGCTGCTAGGTTTACCAACAGACTGATGCTCTCCTTGTTGCTTCAGTGGACGGTCACATCGACTTTTCACGTGCCCTAATTCTCCACAATTCCAACATCGAGGTTGTCGCCTTTTGCCACTAGAATTGCGTACCAACCTCTCCACTATTGCTTCCAAATATTTTTCGTCATATGTATCGACGCCGGTTTGCAATTCTCGTACTCGTCCGTCACGTTTCGATGCTCTTTTTGCAACCTGGAAGTCTAATGCATGACTTAATGCGTCAGCTAAGGTTTTCGGTCTTGCCAGTCTTAATGCTTGTTGTGTTTCTGCATCTTGTAGCGCTTCAATAAAGCACCGGACGGCTGTGCGTTGCAGGGAACTTTCCGAGACATCAGGGTCCGAAAGGCGCACCAGGCGAGAAATATCAGCTTCAGTTCTTGAAGACTCTCTCCAGGCTTCTGAACACGATTCCTTAGCTGGGTAAAATACATGTCTTCTAGGTGCGCTTGCCCGTACCGTGTTTCGAGTCTCTTGACAATTTGCTCGAAGTTTGACTGTTCATCGGTCGGTATTGTCTCTAGAATATCGACGGCGTTGCCACGCAAAGCCAAAATCAGGGCCGTAGCACAATCTGTTGCGGACCAGCCATTTACCGTTGCAGCAGCCTTGAATTATTTCAAATAATTCGACCATGAAGAAGTGCCATCAAAGGTAGGTGGTTTTACTTGTGCTTTTCCCAGTGGCTCCCGTACGGTTGCCACTCGTGCCATTTCCAGTGGTTCCTGTACGATGTTTATATTCGATTTTTCTGTTGAGGGAGTAAAAACCTTCAGCTTCTCTTCTAACAGATTTAGTAATTTTTCCTCATTCTTCAAAATTTGGAATCTTTTCCTTTCTTATATTTTTTCTTTCTTTTTTTCCTTTTAAAATTCTGGAATTTTCTCTATTATTTTCTGATTTCTTAATTTCCGATAGGTCTGAAAAGCTCCCCGTTGTCTCGAAGAGAAAATTCTCTGAATCCTCGCCTGCTGCCTTCATTGCGTTAGCAAGACGTTCTTGTAATATTGCTTTCGTTCCGGAAGTGTCTTGTTCCCTCTCTTCTAACTCCTTCTTCAACTCCATCACTTTCAGATCACGAAAAACTTTTGTGAAACTCATCTTGAATAAAGTTTTAATTCACCATTCGTTATACCCCGCACCTGACACCAATTGTTACGTTTTTAGGTGGTGAATTAAAAGTCTCGTATTATTTTCACAAAAACGTTTATTTTGTTTCTTAACACAATCACTGAAAACACTTGATTATTTATTTACACTACACTTCTCTTCCTTTATTTATACTACACTTCTCTTCAGTTATTTACACTACACCCTCTTGCACACTCGCACAGTCCTAAGCACTGGCCACAGTTCACTGCACTGATCACAGTTCGATGCACTGGTCACAGTTCACGTCACCGACCACAGTACGATGCACTGACCACGGTTCACGTCACAGAGCACAATCACTGCACTGTTATTCACCGCGATGCACACACTTCATAGTTCAGCTTCCACTGCGGACTTGAGACTGACTGGCGGTCGCCGGCCGTCGCGTATTTATACCTGTCAAGACAATCCAGAACCTTCCGGACACCGCGACTGTTCTGGAGTAATCCGCCGGCAGGTGATGCAACTCGCGCTCACGGGCAGCTCGTGGTCGCCGGCAGATTACGTAACCCGCGATCACAGGCACCTCGGAGTGGCGCCGGGGAATGACGCAATATTCGTTACAATAGTGAAGACTCTCTTTCCAATACACCGAGTTAGAAGCGAAGCCAAAGATAAACCGAGAAATATTGAGGCTCACACCTTCAGCAAAGAAGAGCTTGTAGCGGCGGTATGCTCTCTGAAAATTAAAAAGGCACCAGGACCTGACGGGTTACAGGCGGAAGTTTTTTAGGCAATTGTTGACACCCACAATTGCTATTGAACATGTACAACACCTGCCTCAAAGCAGAGGTTTTTAGCATTCGCTGGAAAACCGTACGCCTGGCTCTCATAAGCAAGGGCAAAGGCCACGCCATTGGCGCCATCATGCCATCGGCTTATAGACCTCTCTGCATGCTAGACACAGCGGGGAATGTTCTGGAGAGACTCTTGAATCCGCGATTACTTGCAGCTATCGAAGCTGCAGGAGATCTATCTGACCAATAGCACGGGTTCAGAAGAGGGCGTTCTACGATAGGAGCCATACGGGAAGTTATCAGAGCCGTAGACAGAGCGAACGAGGCATGCCACGCGGGCCGCCCAATTGTTCTTCTTGTGACCCTGGACGTTAAAAACGAATTTAACTCGACAAGGTGGGTCGATATCCTAGAGGCACTACAAGACACTTATACTGTCCCCAAATATCTTACCCGTATGGTAAAAGACAATTTCAATTACCATTCCCTCTTATACGAGACAACAAGGGGGCAGAAATCCATGCCAATTACCGCTGGTGTTGCTCAGGGATCGATCTTAGGCCTTATTTTTGGAACTCAATATACGACAACCTATTAAGGTCAGAGACGCCAGAAGGTACTCTCCTGAACGGATGTGCTGTCGACACAGCAGCCGTTATAGAAGCCCGAAGCGTCGAGCTGGCTCAGCTCAGGCTAAACCAGGTGATGAGGCGCGTCAATAACTGGATGGGCCACGATTTACAACAGGTACTTGCTAAAACGGAGATCGTGGCCCTCACCAGAAAGAGAATCCCCACAATCTATCCATGCAAGTGAGAAGACAAAGATTATTGACAAAGCCGTCTTCAAAGTATCTGGAGGTAACTGGACACAAAGCTGATCTACTGGCCCCACATAAGGAAGATTGCTGACAAGCTGCAACTACAACTGCAGCACTGAGCAGGCGAATGGCTAACGTAAACGGCCCAAGGCCGAATAAAAGACAACTCCTGATGTCGACAGTGCAGTCAATGCTGCTACATGGAGCCGAATTGTGGGCTGAAGCGCTGACTATGAAGAAATACAGAACCGAATCACAGCAGTGCAGCATAGGGGAGCGCTGAGAGTGGCATGCTCTTACCGAACAGTCTCCGAAGACGCTATCCTGGTGATCGCTGGAGAGGTGAGGGTACCTATCGACCTGCTCATGCTGGAGCGCAAGCGAATATACGATCGGAGCGGAGTCGAAAGAAGAGCGAAAGCCACACAAGAGGAACGACGAAAGACAATGGAGCACTAGCAGGAACTCTGGAACTATGAGACCAAAGGAAGGTAGACACACCGGCTCATCAAGCAACTGTCACCATGGATGGAACGGGAGTTTGGTGAAGTGAATTTCTTCCCCTCCCAATTCTTGACAGGCCACGGCTACTTAAGAGATTATCGCTATGTGGGAAATGTTACATAGGAAGGTTACATCACCCTTCTGTAAATATTGCAGAAATCAAGTAGGCACCGTCGAGCACACGATTTTCCAGCGCACAAACTGGGAAAGAGAAGCGATAAGCTTGAGGAAACGACAGGTAGCCTTTCGCCAGAGAATACTGAGGAAGTCATGATGGAAAATGAGAAGTTCTGGAGCACAATCTCCCACTTTATAGAAAACGGGCAAAGAAGCACGAAGGCTGTCTAGACGACAGTAATGTGTACGACGGAACAAACGCAGAGATACCCATCAAGAGAGACCCCAACCCGAAGTAATGCGAAAGCGGTTCCAGGTTGGGGTCAGAAGAAACAGGTGGTTATTTTTAGTGCAGTCACCTAGCATGAGGTAATCCCACACTGTTGAGCAACCGGTTTTGCTCTTCGCCTTTTGAGTGCTTTTTTCCACCTACGCTAAAAGAGAAACAACAACAACAACAACAACAACAACAATGAGTCACATATACAATTCCAATCGTGTATGACAAGTCAGATATGATGTATGCCGGTGCACAAGTTTTCCTGGGCTCCAGATTTTAGTTTTCTCTTACTATACACTATTATAAGTAAAGGTAAAGCAGTATTTCAATATAAGAATATAAGGAATGTTCTCCTCTATGTGAAAGAACTGGAAGCAACATTCAATTTTAATTTTGAATTCACTGCTAACAATTTTTATCCCTCCACATCTCATGTATAGCAAACGGGAGCTCAAGAAGACTTGGGCAGAGTGATGTTACATTTACTGTCCAGAAATCAAAGCAAGGGGGCCATCTCAGCATTTGCTCCAAGGATCAAGGGAAACTTGACAAAAACCCTGATCGAGTTGGGTCATTGATCTTACAATACTTATTACTAATGATAGTAATAATAATAATAATAATAATAGTAATAACAATAATAATAATAATAATAGTAATAAAATAATAATAATAACAGTAATAAAATAATAATAATAATAATAATAACAACAACAATTCTAATAATAGTAATAACCATTCTAATAATAACAACAATACTATTCATTTAGAAATGATTAACAATATTGTTAACAATGCCTAGTGCATCTAGCAAATTCAGGGAGAAGGAAATAGAATTTTGGTCTGGCATTCTCCTACTACATCAGTCCACCTACAATTTAACACACACAGGATGGGGGTATGCCAGTTCTTTTTTCATGTGTCAGCTCGAACAGTCAACTAGAAACAGAAAGTCAAATGGGGTAAGAATTTTTATATATGTTTTTTTAAGGGAAGTAGTGTTGTGATTTGTAAATTCCTCCACACTGTAAATTTGTTGTTAAGCAGGAAAGCTTTCAATTATACTTTTAAATGTATGTATTGTGTTTATGTCTTTAATATCATGGCTCAATTTGTTGTAAAGTGTAATGCCTTCTATTAGAGTACTTTTCTGATAAAGTGTAGTTTCAGAACGGTAGGTGTATGTAGGTGATCCTTTTGACGAGTGTTGTTGTTGTCTACATCAGAATTTAGAGTAAAAGTGTCTTTGTTTTCCATGAGAATCTTCTTTGTGAAGACCACTATTTCAAATATATACATGCATAGTAGTGGAAGAATCCTTAATTTATGGAAAAAGGGTTTGCAAGACTAGCTTATGAGCGCTGGTTATTGTCAGCAGTATTATTTTTTGGATAATATGTGGGAGCTTTCAGGAGCATTTCCCCAAAATATTATTCCATATTTCAAGTGTGAGTGCACATTTGCAAAATATATTGTCCGAATGTGTCTCAATGTTGGAGCTTGACCGGAGGGTGTATAGGGCATAGCAAGATTTGGTAAGCTTCTTATTAAAATTTGAAATGTGAGCATTCCATTTCAGGTTTTCTTGGATTGTTAGAATGACAAACGTAGTTTCATGGGATATTGTTACAGGATTATTATTTATGAGTAGGAAACAGAATTTATTGTAATAAAAAATGCAAAATACGTACATATATATGTACTTATTTTCTCCAAAACATGTAAGAAAAAGTAGAAAATATGTCAAATAAAAATTCATTATTGTGTTTAAAATTGTTCTCTACAAGCATTTTCCATGCATAGAGCATCACCAATCGGTTCTTGACAAGGATTTGGAGTGGCGGAAAGTAGGTTCTACCTTTACAGAAGTAATTGTACACTAGACTTCACTACACATAAGAATTTTATTCCAAATGTAAAGTATGTTCATAGTAATTATATATTATAATGTTTACAAGGGGCCAGTGTTCAAGTGAATAGACAGCAATATAGCCACAGAGATGAATCCCGGGGTAGGGGGTTAAAGGGAATGTACCTCCTCCCTCAAATCGAACAATGCGGTTAGACAGTTTTCTGTAAAATACATTTGTTAGTTTTCGATCGATTAATGAATATGCTGTTTGAAACATGAGCAAGTCCATGGTTGAAATTACTTTTGTTCGCAAAGAATCCGCTTATCCTTGACTAAGAGTACACAGTAAGTGGCAGGGAGGAGGTTTGACAATTCATGACGAAGATTCCTGGTCATTGAAGCACAGCAGCATTTCATTTGATTTGTAAACAAGATGATTCCACAACAAATATTGCAAACGCGCATTGGAAATGTTCCGTTTGGACGTATAAATCTGTTAAAATGTAATTAAATATATAGTATTAGGTAAAATATGTAATTAGACCAAATATGTAAAATAAAAATAGTTCTAATTCATTCAGGATGTCTTGTAAACTCTAAAAACTATTATTGAATGCAGGTGTCTTGTTTCTATAAAAACATGTAATTACATGGAAATCCGTTCCCTATTTATGAGCAAATGCTGTGCGAGTTTTCCTGTGGATCGGGGATTCATGAAATTTAGAGAGACTGTCTTGTTGGTGATTATGATGTATTTGTTTTCTTGAAACCATTTTACTAGTGCATGCAAGGTTATTTGAGTTTCTTTTTCTAATGATTGTTGTGTTTTTGCTTTCATGATAATATTTGTGTCATCTGCAAACCAAATTATTTTGTTATTTCTTAAAGCCAAAGGCATGTCATTTATGTGTATAAGGAATAGTATTGGCCCTAGGATGGATCCTTGCGGGACTCCACAATTTATCTGAGGGCAGGAGTAGTATGAGGAGATTTTGTTTTCTTTAATGTGCTACTTGGTAGCTAAGGTAGCTTGGTAGCTAAGTAACTACTTGGCTATGGTTTGATAAATATGATTTGATCCATTGGCCTGCAATGCCTTGAATCCTTAGCATTTCTAGTTTTGTTAAAAGTATGTGACGATCAATAATGTCAAAAGCTTTTGATAAATCTAAAAAAGGCCAATGGGAATTTCCTTCTAATTTAGTGCAACAAGTCTGTCATTTCGAAAGAAAAAGATGGTTGTATCTGTGGATTTATTATCCCTGCAGCCATGTTGTGCATTTGTAAGGATATTATTTGCATTGAGAAAATGTTTGAGTCTATCATTGAAAAGCCTTTCCAGAATTTTTGAAAATCCTGATAGCAGGGAGATAGGTCTGTAGTTCATTGGATCATAACTTTGCCTTTTTAAATAATTTTTGCCATTTTGAATACATCTGGGAACATGCGTGTTTTTAGAGAGTAATTGCAAATGTGAGAGACTGGTTGCCCTGTACATGGTGTTCGATAAGAAAATCTGGAATGTTGTCCAGGCCTGCTAAAAATTATTCTCCTTTTGTCCAATGATTTTAAAAATTTCATAGGGGGTGGTTCCAAATAAAAATATGGAATTTGTAATTTGTGTAACATTAGTGTTTGGTTGGTGTGTTTTATTGTTTAGGGAATGTTGAGAGATTATTTTTTACCTTGTGAAAAGTGTTCATTGAATATGTGGGTCTTGTAAAGTTTGGTTTTTTATATATATTTTTTCTGTTATTGTTAGTTGGTGCTGTAGTCTTTTTAATAATGTCCCACATAGCTTTTGTTTTGTTACGTGCATTTGCAATGTACTTATCACTGATTAAAATTTTTGCTTGTTTGATTACTTTTTTTGGATCAAATTGTATGTTTTGTAGTATGAAATGAAGTTGGGATTACATTTGTTCTGTGCTAATATTTTATACGTGTTGCGTTTTCTTTCACATGACACTTTGATGCCTTTAGTAATCCACGATTTAGTTTTTTTTTTTTGAATCTTTTTGGGCTTTTGAGGAAAAGTGGCATTGCAATGTCTTAAGTATATATTATGAATGAGTTAAACTTATCATTTGTATCAGTTGGCCTCATATACTTCATTCCAATTTTGTAATTCGTTGAGAATTAATCCACTTTGATTTTTGTGGGTTCTTGATACCGAAAAACTGGTTTATTGCAAAGCGTATGTCTGTCCATGTGACCATCCGTCTGTTAGTGAACGTTAGTGGCTAAATTGTAGGTAGAAAGTTCATTAAAATTGATATTATCAAATCAGTCTGACTGATTTTGTGGCCCCTTGAATTAGAAATGAAGTGTTTTCCTTTGGGAGCAGGGGGAGGTTACTTTACGTAACACCCCAATGACATTTTACATTTATTTTTCTTTCAAATATGGCTCAATATTTTTTTATTATTCCTTCCCCCTCAAATGCAGCAAAATAGGCTGTTAAAAATGGGCAACCTGATTTTCTTTGAGGTCACAAAGTTTTGAAAATTGGATTTTTTGGATTTCTTTCTTCAATTATTATATTCAAGGTATATTTCTTTTGTAACAAAGTATATTGACACAAATAGACCTCTAAAAAAAAGATAATAAAAACGATTTTAAAAACTAGTTTTGCCCAAAAACATCTCCAAATATTTTCTTTCAATTTGTTTCTCAGATAGTTATACGCATGCTCATAAAAATGACATAGATCTGACTTTTCATTCAACATTGATTTTTTTCGAAAATTGCAAAAGGTGATAATACAATAAAGTATGTGCTGACGAACACCAAGTTTCTTTATCTATAGATTTCCACAAGATTAGTCTATAATGTATCATATTTCAGCACCAAAAAAAGTGGCGATTTTTTGTCAGAAGCTAACAACCAGATGCTAATTAGTAAGTCTCTTCACATCGAACACACTTCTATAGAAATGAAGTTCTAGTTTACTTGACAACTTCAAAATGAAAGCAGCATGAGAGGTTGTCTGTGCCCTATCCTGTTACCATTGCCAAAAATATTTCTGGAGTAAGAAAATTATAACAAACCAATAATTATAACTTCTTAAGACAGTTAAATTTTTTAAGTTAAATTTTTTGTTAAGGGTGGCAATAATTTTATATGCATCTAGGAGAAAATTTTCAATATAATTAAATTTCTTTAAATTAATTTATTTAAAAAAAATATAACACCCATTAGACATTTTATTGCATCTTGTCCTTTTGTATATCAGCTGTTTTCCTGTCCTCAGTTAATATCAACTTTTAATGCCTATCTTAACCCTAGCCCCTCCACTACTGTAGCTTGTAAACCCATAGAGGTGCATCAACTGATGTCACTTCAGCGCCTCTGACTGGGAGGTCCTAGGTTCGAGTCCTGATGGCGGCAGGATTTTCGACACTAGCTTTTCAGCTAGGTCGAATTCAGTCGCTGTCTGGATGAGAATTCTAGAGGCCAGCTGCTCTGATTGGTAGTTTTACATGGTTTCTCCGATCAACACGAGGCGAATGCCGGAGTAGTACCCTAACAAACGGGCCACGGACCGGTTGCAATCTTTCCTTCCTCTTCCTTGCCCTATCCTCTCCCCTTACACACACACTTACACTAACATGCACTACACTACCACATACTCCGGGAGACCAGTCGGGAACTTAGAGCTTGCCCCAACTGGGGCGCTGCCCGACTGGTGGGAGAGTCCTGGTTAGGGGGAAACCCCACTAGCCAACGGTAGGTCGGCGCCGGATCTCGCCATCCAGCGGGGGAAGATCACCACCATCTTCCGAGAAAAAACATGCACTACATTAACGGGACTAGCGACCAAAGCAGTTGACGTGCCTGGAAACACGATAAAATCAATCAATCAATAAAACCGATAGAGGTCAAGAATTGGCTTGTAAGCCCATTGTGGTCTCCTGCCACTAGTGACTCTTCACCCACAACAGTGCTTGAAACTTATTGTAGGTAGGGAGGTAAGATGGCAGCCAGATGACACTCGTAGAGCGGCCTGTAAGCCCATTAGGAACCTTTCTCCCGCATGGGCAGTGACATTCATCCCTCACATTCATACAATATTTGGGCGGAGAGAGGTCTGGGATGGAATCCAATATTGAAGGTTCTATCTTGTAGTTGGGAAAAGTTCCACCATGCCACAACACTAAAGCAAACGACCAAATGCATGGTGGGATTCAAACCAGCAGACCACACAGCTCATTGCTCTGGCTGTAACCACAATGCTACGAGACTCAGCTAAATAAATATCTCACACACAATCTCATGTTTGTAAATACATTATCTCTAATTTTTTTAATTTATTTATGTAATCACAATATTATGTTCTTTAAACTTAAAAAACTAAAATATTTTAAGTTTAAAATTTATATTTAATACTTTAAATTTTTAAACTTATATTTAACACACACACACACACACACTCACACACACACACACTCACACACACACCCACACACACACCACACACCACACACACACCACACACCCACACACACACACACACACACCCACACACACACACACACACACACACACAAACACACACACACACACACACACACCCACACCACACCCACACACACCACCACCCACACCACCCACCACACCACCACCTGCCCACACCCACACACCCCACACCCACACCCACCCACACACACCCCCCACACCACACCACCCCCCCCCCACACCACCCACACCCACACACACACTCACCCACCCACCACACCCACCCACCACACACACACATACACACACACACTAAACATAATAACAGTGAACAATTGAACATGTTACAACACAGAAAAATATATTTTTTTGGAAAGGATTGTTAGATGCAATATGTTAAATGTAGTAGTTAAATATTCAGAAGCAGATTGCAATGTGTTGCTGATTTTTGTTTTGTGTGCCAACAGATTGAGGTGGACAAAATTGACTACCATCATTATTTGCCCATGTTCTTTGATGGTTTAGTTGAAACAACTCACCCTTATAAATTCTTCGCCCGTCAAGGAATTAAAGATATGTTGCAGCATGGTGGATCCAAGATTTTACCTGTAGTGCCTCAATTAATAATCCCAATTAAAAGTAAGTTTTTTTGTCATTTGCATAACCTAGAAAATATTTTCTATACACTTTTACAATGATCTCTTGTTTGATATCAGATGCCTTGAATACTCGGGATCCTGAAGTGGTTTGTACAACTTTGAAAGTTATTCAACAGCTTGTAATGTCTGCCGATATGATAGGAGAGGCTTTGGTACCATATTATCGTCAAATACTTCCAATTTTGAATATCTTCAAAAACAAAAATGGTGAGTTTATACAAGATACAGATCATGTATATTATTTTTCTGTTTTTCAAAGTATATCCAATCGAAATGTTTTCTTACAGTAAACAGTGGTGATGGAATTGACTATACTCAAATGAAAGAAGAAAATATAGGAGATCTCATACAAGAAACACTGGAAATACTGGAACGTTTTGGGGGAGATGATGCATTTATCAATATTAAATATATGGTACCCACTTATGAATCCTGCTTATTAAATTAAATGAAATTAAAAAATATTTTTAATTGGACAGCAAAATAAATCACAAATTCCTTTTACGGTGCTCATATTCAAAATATGATTCAAGTAATCAGTCATATTTATTTATCTTCCAAGAATTGCTTCTGGAATAACCTCAGATCTATTTATTTGTACTTGAATTCTGAACTGAGCAAACATGAAACCTGACTCAAGTGAGAAAACCTGGACAATCTAATGTTGCCAGAATCTTTTGCTACAAACAAGACAGATATTGGATTATTCATTCTTCATAAAGCTATCAAACTCAGTTCAGTTCACACGTGCACTTCTACATCAATGAGCTAACCATTCACCAATTGATGTTCACATTATCAATAATATTGTAGTTGATAAAAGTATTCTACTGTTCATATTGAGAAATGCAAAAGAATAATTATTCACATATTTTGAACATTATACAGGATATTTCATTGATTGTCAAAGAAATACAAGTATTCAGTGAAAAATGTATGTCCATTAATTGTACAGAGGGCCATAGAAGTGGGTAAAAACCAGAAAAGCCTGAAGGAGAGGATTCTTAATATCCTCTAATCCTTAGCAGGTTAAATCTGCATGTACAAGCTTATACAAGTAGATTCAATGAAAAATTATGACCACATAGACTAGTATTATCTTCAGAATTTATTCAGTTAGCACTTTATTAAAGATGAAACCAAGAATGGTCTTGAATGATTGACATCAATACTAGTTTGAATGTATTTTCAGAAATACAGTAAAAATTATGAGTGAATAATAAAATCATTTAAAACCCTACAGTTTCAAGGCACCTACAGGGCTGAAATACTGTTAATTACTACAGAGCCTTTCTGACATAAATCGAGATGTCTTGATTTATTATATAGACAATAATTTAATATAGTTTTGTAATGAATCATAAAAAAAATTTCCCTTTTGGGAAATTTTTATTAGAACTATTTCATAGCACACGTTTTTACATGTTAAGCTAGATTTTAAATATTTTTTTAAAGTGCTCAACTGCTTCTAGTCAATAAATTCCAAAGTTATAATTAACGATAGCACAATTTATATTGCTTTTGCCTGTTAATAGATCCTTTTTGAGTGTAAGTAATAAGATGCTGCTGAAGTAGTAAATCAAATAATAAATTCACAGACAAATAATACCATATGCGTGAACATCCTACTAAGGAAAAATGACACAAAGCTATTTTAACTTAAATCACAATTTAAAAAGAAGGCTCTTGGTAGTCTGGGTGATGCCACACTGAGGGTATTGATGCCCATGTTTTGACCATCATATGTTGGTCTTCTTCAGGACTGGAGTGCACCAGGATGGTGACTGCTTGGATTTTTAAACTCCGTGGGTTCATAAAAACCTATGTGCACACCAATCCTGAAGAAGACCATGATATTATGGTTGAAACGTCGACATCAATGCCATGTAAGTGGCATCATCTGGTCAGTCGAGAACCTTCACATGATACTGGCCGCGGAAGTCTAAGATTACCATGATTTTAAAAAAAATTAGTTTTTTGAAGATTGCACTTTTTTTGCAAAATGTCTCTGGGGACTTTGCACTATATTTTGGGGGGATTGTGCTCATCTGGGTCTCAAACTATTCAGAACTTTCAGTTTCACTCAACAGGGGCTACTCGCTATCATAACATTTATACAAATACTTCAAAATAAAACTATACTTAAATTTTTGAATTTGCAGTTTCATTTCCATATTAACATTCACAGGAACATGGGAAACATTTTAGATGATTCAAATAAGCAGGGCACTTAGGCAACAAAGAAGGTATAGCTCCACGAGACAGTCGTGTATGTTTTAAAGGAAGACTGATTTTTAGTCCATTATCACAATAGAACACTGAATTCTTTCACAAATGCAATTCACAAAGCTGAAAGTAAACATTGAACTTAGCAACTTACACAATTCACTTTTTACCCAAATCCCTCACCTGGGGACACAGTCTTTATTCACCATGATTCTCACTATTTCAACATCAGACCACATCTACATAACCACAACCCCAAAGCTACACGTGCTACTCAACGTACACAACACCAGATCGCCTCAATCTTGAACTAGTCGGCCTTCTAGCCATTGGCTTTGAAAACTCCAGGCACGCCTTGTAGGTCTAGGTAGTGTTGGTTTATGTCACCTCGTAGTGTACATTTACCACTCTCCCTACCAAAAGTTTAAAGAAAACATTTGGAGTCGTTTTTGAGATAATCTTGTTTTTGTAATTTTTTAAAATCGCACAGATTTCACGCAATATTGCGCGAAAACTACTAAAAGTTTCAAAAAATGACGCCGAAAAAAATCAAACTTTTGCAATTTTCAAAAATTCAGAGTTAACAGTGAAAATCGAACCAATACCATATTTATAAGTGTACTTTATTCATACCCGAAATTCAAAGAAAACATTTTGAGTAATTTTTGAGAAAATTTTGAAAATTTCCCTTGAGCTTCACGTAAAGTACCCCCAAAAATTAATGAATGTTTCTCCCAAAATTGCAGAGCGAGTGAGGTCAGATTGAGCGTTTGAAAATGCGGAATTTTGAGCTCATTTTAACAGAAAAACTGTTGAGTTTCCGAGAAACTTTATATGATATTATTTAAAGCACATGAACTCATAAATGCAATAATGTGAACATACGCCGCTAATGCAAATATTAACGACGTGAGAAACAAGTCAAAAAATTACATTTTTGTAATTTTTGAAAACAAAAGAATAGAGCAAAATGGCGATTATTTCATCTTATAGAGTGCATTTAGCACAATTGGTTATTGGCAAATTAATATTATTTCGTCAGAATGTTAAGTTAAAATATTTTCTTGATCTCGTATTACAAAACGTTTTTTCTTCTACGAACTTAAACAAAAATTAAGAGTTCTATGTATACGTACGTGCATAAAGTTGATATTTATCTAAATTGTATTATCTAATTATGAGAAACTATTAAGAAAAGATACATTTCACAGGATGTCATGTCTCACGTCACAGACGGGTTTATTCAACTTCAAGTCCAATTCTTCTAGTCCAAATTTAATGCAGCATAAATGCACTCAATTGTTGAAACAATCAAGTATGTTGTTGTTGTTTTTTCATTTAAAGATGGTAAAGTCTTCTCTCTGAAGGAGAAATATGACTATTGGCTTTTATGTTAACATACCTGGTCAGACAAATGTTTTTTCTTTTAACTTTCAACATTATGCTTTAAATATTCAATATATCTATTGCGTGCTCGAAAATTATTAAAAGTAAGAATTGTTTGGTTTCTATTTTTATATTTTATCTTGTCATGAAACTATGTACCATCTCAAAAAATATGAACGATGCACTGACTTGAAGATGGATGTGAGACGAGCGTCAATAGCATTATTTGCACTAGAACATGTCGTTTCCGATGTAGGCTCCACAATTAGAGCAGAAGTGATGGGCAGTTTGACACATTGGTAAGCAGTATGGGATGAATATCAACGGCCAACACCTAGTAATGTTCACACATTTATGAATAAATACTCTAAGAATGATATTCAACACATTTAACATTACACAAAAACTTGCATTTGATTAGTGCTCATTTCATTTTTAGACTGGTTCCTAATTACATTTTTCAGCCAATTGTAAAAAACTAGCTTGTCAGCTAGGTCGAGTTCAGACGCTGTCTGGAGAAGAATTCTAGCGGCTGGCAGCGCTGATCGGTAATTCTCTGCTGCCTTTCCAATAAAATACAAGGAATGCAGAAGAAGTAATTCTAACAAATGGGAACCTGCCTGAGCATGATCTCTCCTTCCCTCTTCCTGGCTTATCCTCACCCTTGCTTATACACACTTACACCTCATAAGCACTACACTACTCACCCACCCCACTTGCTGGGAAGCCAGTCGGGAGCTGAGCCGGTTCCCGGCTGATGCGGCAGCCCTGCTAGTGGAGATAATTGGAATGGGGAAACCCTGCTAACCCACATATGTCGGCGTTGACCCGCTATCCAGCGGGGGAAGATCACAGCCACCTTCCACGATAAAGCATGCACTACTTTTGGGACTAATGGCCTTAGAAATTGACGGGCTCGAAATCACTCATTAATCTATCGACGTAATCATTGTATCCCTTCGTCGAGTGACTGAGTGTGTCGTTCGTCATTGGCACTTTCAGTTTTAATTGTCCCTCTATGTACGCGGCACGATTTTTGTACTCGTGTATTGTTTATGTTGATAGTGCACACAATCCTTTACGAAATATTTGTACTCGATCGTTATAAAACAAACACTGTATAATCAGTTTTTAGTAGCCGAAGTAATCTCGGACCATATGACTGTATCGAGTTACAGGTTTCAATAGATTTTGTTTTTAGGAAGGACTTTTTAGTTATCTCACTTATGAAAATAATTGTATATGTTCAATGCACGGAAGTGTTTCATTTGCGATCAATAGTTATCATGAATATGAATTTGCAAATTTTGTTAAGGTTAAAAAAGGTTACTTTCACAACAAAATCTTGTAGAGACTTTTCTGTAGAAAATGTTATCTTCTTTAATTTTATATTCATAGTTTTAATATAATTGCTAGTTAGGGAGATATATGCAACCAGAGGTGCTACAGACTTTCTCAAATTTATTTTTTCTAGTTTCCTTGGCGTAGACTGCATTTAAAGCCTTCCTCCATTCTTCAAGAAGGCTACTCTAACGTCACCGAAAGTACATTTTCTTGACTTTTCAGTAACTTAACAGTAGAACCGAAATATTACATCAAGAATATTAAAGAAGAGTAAAATCTCGTTCAAAATAAAAATTTTCATTGAAAATTTTGAAGCCGTTTTTAAGAAAATAGCGATTAAGCATTACTGTAAATGCGAATTTGAAGCTCTTTTTCACAGAAATCTATTGAGTTTTCGAAAAACTTAATTTGAAGTCCTTTTCAAGCACTTCCACTCAAATGTAATAATTTATACAAATCGATGGAAATGTGCATATTAACGGCGAGATATTTCAATAAAATTACACTTGTGTAATTTTTGAAAAATCAAAAGAAAACAGAAAAATGAACTTTTTCATCATATTAAAGAGTGCAATAAGCACTATCCATTAGAAAAATTTGGAGCCATTTTTGAGAAAATGGCGTTTGAGCGTTTCTGTAAATTCGAAATTTGGAGCTCATTTTTACAGAAAACTGTTGAGTTTTCGAGAAACTTTACTTGACATTTCTTAAAGCACATGTACTGATAAATATAATAGTGTGAAGAAATTTCCTCTAAGGTAAATATTACGGACGTAAGAGAAGTCAAAAAATTACATTTTTGTAATTTTTGAAAAGACATAAGAATACAGCAATATGACATTTCTGTCATCGGATAGGTTTAGTAGAGCAATAACCCTACCAAAAATTTAAAGAAAAAATGTCTTTGAGAAAATCTTGTTTTTGTAATTTTTTAAATTGCAAATATTGCACGCTTTATTGCACAAAAATTACTAACATTTTTAAAAAGTTAACATGACCTTAATGAAATAACTATTTATGGGTACCAAATTTCAATTGATAGAAAAAAACTGCATCTTGAATTTGATAGCTGTACGAAGAATTCTCAAAACATTCAAACTTTTGTAATTTTCGAAAATTCAGAGTTAACTGTGAAAATCG